>CAWVRF010000008.1:0-388000 GCA_963932465.1 Maratus speciosus | reverse complement strand
TCGAAATTCGCGTTTTTTCCGCGACCTTTTGAAGAAATTCGCGTTTTTTCTGCGGCCTTCTGACGAAATTCGGGTTTTTTTCTGTGCTCATTTTGACAAAATTAGCGTTTCCTCTAGAATAATTTGACGAAATTCACGTTTTCTCCGCTATCATTTGGCGAAATTTGACTTTTTTTCGCGATCCTTTGGCAAACTTCGCATTTTATCTGAGGCCGTATGACATAATTCCGGTTTTTTCCTTGATCCTTTAAAGAAATTTGAGATTTTTTTTGCGAACGATTGACGAAATTGATTTTTTTTTTTTTTTTTTTTTTTTTTTTTTTTGCGAACGATTGACGAAATTGATTTTTTTCGGCGACCATTTGTCAAAAATCGCGATAATTTTTTAAGTCCAAATTTTCGGAAAATTCGGAACAAAGTCACCCTTGAAACCCCCCCCCCCCCCCCCCTCTGGCTACGGCCTTATTGACAAAAATGATTTCTGTTTATAACACAATGCAACGTGTTTCGTAAGATTTAGAACATTATGAAAATTTAAGTCAGCCCCCCCCCCCCGAAATAAAATCCTGGGTACGCCACTGCTTGCACTTGTTGCGCAGATATTCTTGGATGTCGAAATATTGTTCTCTTATTTCCTCTAATTTATTTTGAAGACCTTCTGTTTTTTTTTAAATTTTACTTCTAATGTGCTCACATTCGTTGTTTTTATATCAGTAGTATCAGTAGGGATTACAATTCCGAGACTAATTTCCAATCCCGGGATTTCGGAATTGCTTAGATTCAATCCCGGGATCCCGGGATTAGGAAAATTAGAATTTCTGTAATATCATCAATTTTTACAATAGCTAAATGTCATAATACTATAGAAAAGACAAAGCAAAATTACAGCCTAATTTACATATGAAAATATACCAAATTAAAAAAATTAACTTCAATTAATTATCAAAACTTATAGGATAAATTAGAACAATTGAAAATTAAAAGAAATACGTTGATGTTTGAAAATGCAACAAAAAACATGAAATGTCTATGCTTCATCTTCTAGATAATTTCTTTTATTTCCTGTTAAACAAGTTTTTGAATAGTTTAATATTTACAATATTAAAAACTAATTAATATCACGAATTAAATTATGAATTATTCTCATACCCACGTAATTAAAGTTTATAATTCTAGGATATTGCAAATGCAAGGTTTTCCCTAACATGACGATTTTTTTCTTGAAATAAAAGAACTTAACACACACACACACATAGAATAAAATAATACATAAATGTATAGTCTAAATTTCTAAATAGCAATAGCTGTAAAAATTCGAAAACGTTGCATAATATAAAAAATTATTACGTACCTCGTGCAAAAAAAAAAGATTATTTTGAATAGTTCACTGTTTCCTAACTAATCGGTATTCCTTTGAAAATATGTTCTAAGAAATATGACGGCATCTAAAGTTTCATCTCCAAGTCCCAGTTGTAACATTGTCTATTTTTGGGAAAAAGTCATATTCGTTTAAGCACTCTGTTAGCATTTCAATGCACTTTTTTGCTGTAAAAGATCCATATATGCGCATAAGGCCTAAATTCCTGAATTTGCTCAAATTTAAATGGGCATTAATATTCATAAATCGCTTGCTTGCAGTAAATGTCCATTCGTCAAAAGTCAAACAAAAATTTTCCCCTGAATTTTTAAAAGTTTATATTTCACTTGTAATTAACTTTTTTATTATAGTTCACTATACGATTTCGAATTGATACTGCAGATTTTGGCAAATCATTATAGCCTTTAGTTATCAGTAAGTTTCTTAAATCAATTGAAGTTAAATGAAGAACAGTCTTTAGCTGTCATTCGCAATAAAATTAAATCCAGTGATTCCTTATCACCACTAAAATAATCTTCTATTTTCCGCTTTTTAGAAAGCAATGCATGTTCTATACAATCTTGACGTGTGGAAGGAAGAGATGATGTATTAAATTCTTTCTAAACTTTAGTACCATGTTTCGTCGATAAATGTGCATGCAACCCTTAGTCGATGCACCTAACGTTTTAAGCACTTGGCTACATCTTTTACGTTTAGCGATTTTTTCATCTTTTGACCTTAAATAGCAGTGCCATACTGAAGATGTATCATTATCTTTCCTATGAGCTACAAAAACCTTTTCAATAAACATCTTTAAAGCAAAATAAGTATAAACGCCCGAAAAGCAAAGAAGTTAGCACATAATAATGACTATGAAACTCAAATGCGACGCTTATCAGTAAACTCTAATTCGAAATTTTGTGATTCCAAGTTGCTGAAACGACCGGCTTTCTAAACGCGGCGAAATCGAAATAAACAAATGATTTCATTGTTCCCGAATAATAGCCGAGCGGGTTACATCTGTTTGCAAGTCAAAATGTTTTCATGTTAAACGATTTAATCGCTTTGAAATATGTAAAAAAAAATACTTGAAATATGTATATTTTTTCAAGGATATATAAATTTCATAAAAATTAATTCTTTTTCTTTCCAAAGGAGAAAGTCTATAAATATATTTTTTTTAATTTCAGCTGAATATTGTTCCATTTAAAAAAAAGGACAATCCCGAAAATCCCGGGATTTGGCAGACAGGATCCCGGGATCTTCAGGATTAAAAATGATGCGGGATCCCGGGATCTCGGGATACGGGATTATAATCCCTAAGTATCAGTTAAAAACTGCTCTAATCTTGTGATAGCAGCCTTTACGGTGCCTTTTAATCTGTTAAGCTTATCCATAGTAGCTCTTAGGCTCTCTCGGACCACAATAGTATATATGATGGTGGACTGTAGACTTTAGTTTCCTTTTTAATGATTTTATTTCACACGTAAAAACTGCACAAGACACTTACACAAACATAAATTTCATAAAGTTGAATAGATTGCAAATCATAATTAATATCCATCGCGTAGTGTCGATGGAGTGTTTTGAAATACGTATTGATGCTCTGACTCTGACGATCAATAGCTTAACTTTTTTACAGACTGCTCGCTAGGGGGAGCTCGTTCTACTTCCAAAACGGAACAATTACCTTAATTTTAAAAAAAATGCACTTTCCAACACATTCTGAATACTATAACAACTATGTTTTTTATCCATCTGCAGTAATATTACTACCCTATTCAAAGAAAAAAAAAATACAAGAACAAAAAATTATGCATACAGAATAGATTATAGCGCACTTTCCAACACATTCTGAATACTATAACAGCTATGTTTTCTATCCGTCTGCAGTAACGTTATTACCTTATTCAGAAAAAAAAAAAAAAAAAAAAAAAAAAAAAAAACCGAAAAATTATGCATACAGAATAGATTATAACGCACTTTCAAACACATACTGAATACTATAACAACTATATTTTTTATCTATCTACAGTAATGTTACAACCCAATTCAGAGAAAAAAACAACAAGAACCAAAAATTATTCATACAACATAGATTATAGCGCACATTCACACATTCTGAATACTATGACAGCTATGTTTTTCATCCATCTGCACTAATGTTACTACCCTATTCAAAGAAAAAAACAAGAAGAACGAAAAATTATGCTTACAGCATAGATTATAGCGCACATTCCAACACATTTTGTATAATATAACAACTATATTTTTTACCCATCTGCAGTAATGTTACAACCCAATTCAAAGAAAAAAACAACACGAACGAAAAATTATGCACACAGCATAGAATATACCGCACTTTCCACAACATGCTTAATACTTAACAACTATTTTTTTTATCCACCTGCAGTAATGTTACTACCCTATTGAAAGAAATAAACAAGAAGAACGAAAAATTATGCTTACAGCATAGATTATAGCGCACTTTCCAACACATTTTGTATAATATAACAACTATATTTTTTAACCATGTGCAGTAATGTTACAACCCAATTTAAAGAAAAAAACAACACTAACGAAAAATTATGCATACAGCATAGAACATAGCGCACTTTTCACAACATACTTAATACTTAACAACTATTTTTTTTATCCACCTGCAGTAATTTCTATTTTACTGCATTTTTAATTAACCCTATTCAAAGAAAGAAAAAAAAAACGAAAAATTATGCATACAGAATAGATTGTAGCGCACTGTCCAACACATTCTGAATACTATAACAACTATCGTTTTTATCCATCTGCAGTAATGTTACAACCCTATTCAAAGAAAAACTAGTCGGATGTGCCAATCCCAAAACTTTCTTCTATCTCATATATGTAAGTACTTCAAAATTAGTTATCACTTTGCCAAAATTAAATGGCAGTCTATTCTCATCATAATTATTCTAAAAAGATGAAATTCCGTGCATTAGTTCTTGAGATAGGACTATAGCTCAAATCGTGAAAATCCAGCAACATGCAGCATAGCAGCGCCACATATAAGGTGATTGACACCAGAACCTAATCATTATCAACTTATGTCAACGTCTAACTGAATATGAAATTTGAGAAAATTCGAGCATTAGTTCTTGAGATAGAGCTATTGCGCATATCATAACAAAAGCAGCATAGCAGCGCCACCTGTAGAGCGATTTGAACCAGCACATACTCACCAGTAATATTAATCAAGGTATACTTGAATCTGAAATTTGATGAAAATTCGTGCATTAGTTCTTGAGATAGAGCTTTTGAGGAAATCGTTCTAAATTTAGCACAGGATCGCCACCTATTGGGCGATTTACACCAGCACGTAGTCAGCATAATTTCATAACAAGGACTAACTAAATAAAAAGTTTGATGAAAGTGTGTGCATTAGTTCTTGAGCTAGAACTACACCGAAAATAGTGTAAATCCTGCAAAATGCAGTATAGCAGCGCCATCTTTTGGGCGATTTACACCAAAACGTAAACAGACCAACTCAAATGAAGGAGTAAATGAATCTGACGTTTTATAAAAATCCGTGCAGTAGTTCTTGAGATAGAGCAGCGGAAATCCTGCAAAATGCAGCATAGCAGCGTCACCTGCTGAACGATTTACACCAAAAACTAATCAACATCAAACTATATCAGGGAAAACCTGAATATAATTTTTTTTACTAAATCCGTGCAATAGTTCTTGAGATAGAGCGCCCACAAAATTTGTGTCACATACAGACAGACATACTCACAGACAGACATATTGTAAAAAAATTTTTTGGGGAATCTCTGACCCCTAAAACGTGTAAATCCGTCAAAAACCAGAAGTCGAAAATGTTCATGAATCCAATACTTTCTTCTTGTAAAGATAGAACAAAGTAAAAAAAAAAAAAAAAAAAAAAAAAAAAAAAAAAAAAAAACGAAAATTTACGCATACAGCATAGATTATAGCGCACTTTCCAACACATTGTGAATACTATAACAACTATCTTTTTCATCTATCTGCAGTAATGTTACTACCCTATTCAAAGAAATAAACGACAGGAACGGAAAATTATGCCAAAAACATAGATTATAGCGCACTTTCCAAAACACTCTGAATACTGTAACAACTATGTTTTTTATCCATCTGCAGTAATGTTGCTAGCCTATTCCAAGAAAAAACAACAAGAACGAAAAATTAGGCATACAGCATAGATTATAGCGCACTTTCCAACGCATTCTGAAAGGCATACAGCATAAATTATAGCGCACTTTCCAACACATTCTGAATACTATAACAACTATCTTTTTAATCCCTCTGCAGTAATGTTCCTACCCTATTCAAAGAAAACTAGTCAAGTGGGGCAATCCCGAAACTTTCTTCTATCTCATATATGTTAATACTTCCGGAAAAATTTAGTATATCAGCACCAACTGTTGGGCGATTTGAACGAACACATAATCTGCGGTAATATTAATCAAGGCATACTTGAATCTGAAGTTTGATGAAAATTCGTGCATTAGTTCATGAGATAAAGGCTATTGAGGAAATCGTTCTTAATGAAGCACAGCAGAGCCACCTAATGGGCGATTTACACCAATACGTAGTCAGCATAATTTCATATAAAGGACTAACTAAATCCGAAGTTTGATGAAAATGTGTGCATTAGCTCTAGAGATAGAGCTACAGTAAAAAAAGTGTACATCTTGCAAAATGCAGCATAGCAGCGCCATCTTTTGGGCAATTTACACCAAAACGTAAACAGCATCAGCTCCAATCAAAAAGTAACTAAATCTGACGTTTTATAAAAATCCATGCAGTAGTTCTTGAGATAGAGTAATTGCAGAAATCCTTCTAAATGCAGCATTGCAGCGCCATCGGCTGGACGATTTACACCAAAAACTAATTAACACCAAACTATATCATGGTCTACCTGAATATAATTTGTTTACTAAATTCCCTGCATTAGTTCTTAAGATAGAGCGCCCACAAAATTTGTGTCACATACAGACAGACAGACTCACAGACAGACATTTTGTAAAAACTTGTTTTATGGAATCTTTGACCCCTAAAACTTTTAAATCCGTCAAAAACCGGAAGTCGAAAATATTCATGAATCCAAAACTTTCTAATAATAATAATCAAATAATTCCAATATTAATAATCAATCCAAAATAATAATCAACATTCTGAATACTATAACAAGTATATTTTTATCCAACCGCAGAAATGCTACTAACCTATTCAAAGAAAAAGCAAGAAGAACGAAAAATTATGCATACAGCACAGATTAAAGTGCAATTTGCAACACATTCTGAATACTATAAAAACTATGTTTTTTATCCATCTGCAGTAATGTTACTACCCTATTCAAAGAAAGAAAAAAAACGAAAAATTATGCATAGAGAATAGATTATATCACACTTTCCAACACATTCTGAGTACTGTAATAACTCTATTTTTTATCCATCTGCAGTAATGTTCCTACCCTATTCAAAGAAAACTAGTCAAATGGGGCAATCCCAAAACTTTCTTCTATCTCATATATGTTAATAAATGCATACAGAATCCAGACAACACATTCTGAATAATGTAACAACTATGTTTTTTTCATCCATGTTGCTACACTATTTAAAGAAAAAAAACAAAAACGAAAAATTATGATACAGAACAGCCTATAGCGCACTTTCCAACACATGCTGAATACTGTAACAACTATCTTTTTTATCGATCTGCAGTAATGTTACTATCCTATTTAAAGAAAAAACAACAAGTTCTTGAGGTAGAATAATTGTGGAAGTCCTTCAAAATGCAGCATAGCAGCGCCACCTGCTGGACGATTTATACCAAAAAGTAATCAACACCAAACTATATGATGGACTACCTGAATATAATTTCTTTACTAAATTCCGTGCATTAGTTCTTGAGATAGAGCGCCCACAAAATTTGTGTCACATACAGACAGACAGACTCACAGACAGACATTTTGTAAAAACTTGTTTTATGGCATCTTTGACCCCTAAAACTTTTAAATCCGTCAAAAACCAGAAGTCGAAAATGTTCATGATTCCAATAATTTCTTCTTGTAAAGATAGAAGAAAGTAAAAAAAAAAAAAAAAAAAAAAAAAGAATGAAAATTTATCCATACAGCATAGATTATAGCGCACTTTCCAACACACTCTGAATATTATAACAAGCACCATTTTATCAATCTGCACTAATGTTACTACCCTATTGAAATAAAAAAAAAACAATAACGAAAAATTATGCATACAGAATAGATTATAGCGCACTTTCCAACACATTCGGAATACAAAAACAACTATCTTTTTTATCCATCTGCAGTAATGTTGCTATCCTATTTAAAGAAAAAACAAGAAAAAAGAAAAATTGAAGAAAGTAAAAAAAAAAAAAAAGAATGAAAATTTATCTATACAGCATAGATTATAGCGCACTTTCCAACACATTCTAAATACTATAACAGGCATCATTTTATCAATCTGCTCTAATTTTACTACCCTATTCAAAGAAAAAGCAACATGAACGAAAAATTATGCATACAGCATAGATTATAGCGCACTTTCAAGCACATTCTAAATACTATAACAGGCATTATTTTATCAATCTGCACTAATGTTACAACCCTATTCAAAGAAAAAGCAACAAGAACGAAAAATTATGCATACAGCATAGATTATAGTGCACTTTCCAACACATTCTGAATACTATAACAACTATGTTTTTTATCCATCTGCAGTAATGTTACTACCCTATTCAAAGAAAACTAGTCAAATGAGGCAATCCCAAACCTTTCTTCTATCTCATATATGTTAATAAATGCATACAAAATCCAGACAAAACATTCTGAATACTGTAGCAACTATGTTTTTTTATCCATGTGCAGTAATGTTGCTATCCTATTCAAAGAAAAAAAACAAAAACGAAAAATTATGCATACAGAACAGCCTATAGCGCACTTTCCAACTGATGCTGTATACTGTAACAACTATCTTTTTTAACGATCTGCAGTAATGTTACTATCCTATTTAAAGAAAAAACAACAAGTTCTTGAGATAGAGTAATTGCGGAAATCCTTCAAAATGCAGCATAGCAGCTCCACCTGCTGGACGATTTACACCAAAAAGTAATCAACACCAAACTATATCATGGACTACCTGAATATAATTTCTTTACTAAATTCCGTGCATTAGTTCTTGAGATAGAGCGCCCAAAAAATTGGTGTCACATACAGACAGACAGACTCACAGACAGACATTTTGTAAAAACTTGTTTTATGGAATCTTTGACCCCTAAAACTTTTAAATCCGTCAAAAACCGGAAGTCGAAAATATTCATGAATCCAAAACTTTCTTCTTGTAAAGATAGAAAAAAAAAAAAAAAAAAAAACCAAGAATGAAAATTTATGCATACAGCATAGATTATAGCGCACATTCCAACACATTCTGAATACTATAACAACTATCTTATTGTTACAACTCAATACAAAGAAAATCAACAAGAACGAAAAATTATGCATACAGAATAGACTATAGCGCTCTTTCTAACACATTCTGAATACTATAACAAAAATGTTTTTTATCCATTTGCAGTAATGCTACCATCCTATTTAAAGAAAAAACAACAAGAACGAAAAATTATGCATACAGCATAAATTATAGCGCACTTTCCAACACATTCTGAATACTATAACTTCTATCTTTTTAATCCATCTGCAGTAGTATTACTACACTATTCAAAGAATAAAAACAAGAAGAACGAAAAATTATCCCTACAGCATAGATTATAGCGCACTTTCTAATACATTTTGAATTCTATAACAACTATCTTTTATATCCATCTGCAGTAATGTTACAGACATATTCAAAGAAAAACTAGTCGGATGTACCAATCCCAAAACATTCTTCTATCTCATACATGTCAATACTTCAAAATTCGTTAACACTTTTCCAAAATTGAATGGCAATCTATGCCTATCATAAGGATTCTAAAAAGATGAAATTCCGTGCATTATTCTGTAGCTATGACTATAGCAGAAATCGTGAAAATCCAGCAAAATGCAGCATAGCAGCGCCACATATAAGGTGATTTACACCAGAACCACCATTCGATCATCATCAAATTATGTCAACCTCTAAGTGAATATAAAATTTGAGGAAAATTCGTGCATTAGTTCTTGAGATTGCGCAAATCATAAAAAATGCAGCATAGCAGCGCCGCCTGTTGAGCGATTTGCACCAACACATAATCAGCGATAATATTAATCAAGGTATACTTGAATCTGAAGTTTGATGAAAATTCGTGCATTAGTTCTCTAGATAGAGCTATTGAAGGAATCGTTCTACATGCGGCACAGCAGAGCCACCTAATGGGCGATTTACACCAACACGTAGTCAGCATAATTTCATATCAAGGACTAATTAAATCCGAAGTTTGATGAAAATCTGTGCATTAGCTCTTGAGATTGAGCTACAGTAAAAAAATTGTACATCTTGCAAAATGCAGCATAGCGGCGCCATCTTTTGGGCAATTTACACAAAAACGTAAACAGCATCAACTCAAATAATTGAGTAATTGAATTAGACGTTTTGAAATAGAGTAATTGCGGAAATCTTTCAAAATGCAGCATAGCAGCGCCAACTGCTGGACGATTTACACCAAAAACTAATCAACACCAAACTATATCATGGACTACCTGAATATAATTTCTTTGCTAAATTCCGTGCATTAGTTCTTGAGATACAGCGCCCACAATATTTGTGTCACATACAGACATTTTTTAAAACTTGTTTTTTGGAATCTCTGACCCCTAAAACTTTTAAATCTGTGAAAAACCGGAAGTCGAAAATGTTCATGAATCCAGTACTTTCTTCTTGTAAAAATGGAAGAAAAAAAAAAAAAAAAAAAAAACAAGAATGAAAATTTATGCATTCAGCATAGATTATAATGCACATTCCAACACATTCTGAATACTATAACAACTATCTTTTTTCCCATCTTCAGTATTGTTACAACTCAGTTCAAAGAAAATCAACAAGAACGAAAAATTATGCATACAGAATAGACTATAGCGCTCTTTCTAACACATTCTGAATACTATAACAAAAAATGTTTTTTATCCATTTGCAGTAATGCTACTATCCTATTTAAAGAAAAAACAACAAGAACGAAAAATTATGCATACAGCATAAATTATAGCGCACTTTCCAACACATTCTGAATACTATAACTTCTATCTTTTTAATCCATCTGCAGTAGTATTACTACACTATTCAAAGAATAAAAACAAGAAGAACGAAAAATTATCCCTACAGCATAGATTATAGCGCACTTTCTAATACATTTTGAATTCTATAACAACTATCTTTTATATCCATCTGCAGTAATGTTACAGACATATTCAAAGAAAAACTAGTCGGATGTACCAATCCCAAAACATTCTTCTATCTCATACATGTCAATACTTCAAAATTCGTTAACACTTTTCCAAAATTGAATGGCAATCTATGCCTATCATAAGGATTCTAAAAAGATGAAATTCCGTGCATTATCCTGTAGCTATGACTATAGCAGAAATCGTGAAAATCCAGCAAAATGAGGCATAGCAGCGCCACATATAAGGTGATTTACACCAGAACCACCATTTGATCATCATCAAATTATGTCAACCTCTAAGTGAATATAAAATTTGAGGAAAATTCGTGCATTAGTTCTTGAGATTGCGCAAATCATAAAAAATGCAGCATAGCAGCGCCGCCTGTTGAGCGATTTGCACCAACACATAATCAGCGATAATATTAATCAAGGTATACTTGAATCTGAAGTTTGATGAAAATTCGTGCATTAGTTCTCTAGATAGAGCTATTGAAGGAATCGTTCTACATGCGGCACAGCAGAGCCACCTAATGGGCGATTTACACCAACACGTAGTCAGCATAATTTCATATCAAGGACTAATTAAATCCGAAGTTTGATGAAAATCTGTGCATTAGCTCTTGAGATTGAGCTACAGTAAAAAAATTGTACATCTTGCAAAATGCAGCATAGCGGCGCCATCTTTTGGGCAATTTACACAAAAACGTAAACAGCATCAACTCAAATAATTGAGTAATTGAATTAGACGTTTTGAAATAGAGTAATTGCGGAAATCTTTCAAAATGCAGCATAGCAGCGCCAACTGCTGGACGATTTACACCAAAAACTAATCAACACCAAACTATATCATGGACTACCTGAATATAATTTCTTTGCTAAATTCCGTGCATTAGTTCTTGAGATACAGCGCCCACAATATTTGTGTCACATACAGACATTTTTTAACACTTGTTTTTTGGAATCTCTGACCCCTAAAACTTTTAAATCTGTCAAAAACCGGAAGTCGAAAATGTTCATGAATCCAGTACTTTCTTCTTGTAAAAATGGAAGAAAAAAAAAAAAAAAAACAAGAATGAAAATTTATGCATTCAGCATAGATTATAATGCACATTCCAACACATTCTGAATACTATAACAACTATCTTTTTTCCCATCTTCAGTATTGTTACAACTCAATTCAAAGAAAGAACAACAAGAACGAAAAATTATGCATACAACATACATTATAGCGCACTTTCCATCATATTCTGAATTCTATGACAACTATGTTTTTTATTCATCTGCAGTAATGTTGCTACCCTATTCAAAGAAAAATAAACAAAAACGAAAAAATTTTGCATACAGAATAGAATATAGCGCACTTTCCTACACATTATGAATACTGTAACAACTATATTTTTTATCGATCTGCAGTAATGTTACTATCCTATTTAAGAAAAAAACAACAAGAACGAAAATTTATGCATACAGCATAGATTATAGCGCACTTTCCAACACATTCTGAATACTATAACAACTATATTTTTTATCCATGTGCAGAAATGTTATACCTATTCAAAGAAAAAAACAAAAACAGAACGAAAAATTTTGCATACACCATAGATTATAGCCCACTTTCCAACACATTCTAAATACTATAACAGCTATCTTTTTAATCCATCTGCAGTAGTATTACTACAGTATTCAAAGAAAAAAACAAGAAGAACGAAAAATTATGCCTAGAGTATAGATTATAGCGCACTTTCTAATACATTCTGAATACTATAACAAGTGTGTTTTTTTATCCATCTGCAGTAATGTTACTAACCTATTCAAATAAAAAAAACAAGAACGAAAAATTATGCATACAGAATAGATTATAGAGCAATTTCCAACACAATCTGAATACTATAACAACTATCTTTTTTATCAATCTGCTGTAATGCTACTAATCTATTTAATGAAAATCAACAAGAGCAAAAAATTATGCATACGGCATAGATTATAGCGCACTTTCCAACGCATTCAGAATATTATAACAACTATGTTTTTTAACCATTTGCAGTAATGTCACTACCTTATTCAAAGAAATCTAGTATATTGTGGCCATCACAAAACTGTTTTCTCTATAAATCACGTCAAATAAATCATTTAAATAGTACAAGAAATTACATCAATTTAGCACCAATTCATATCAAAGTGTATCTGAATTTGAAGTTTGATAAAAATTCATGCCTTAATTCTTCAGATAGTGCTATTGCAGATATCGTAAAAAATGCAGTATAGCAGCGGCACCGTTTGAGCGATTTACACCAAAATGTACAAAACGTCAAATGATGTCAAGGACTAACTGAATCTGAAGTTTGGTGAAAATCCGTGCATTAGTTCCGTAGATTGAGCTATTATGGAAATCGGGAAAAAGGCTGCATAGCATCGCCACCTGTTTAGCAATTTACACCAAAAACTAAGCAGCACCATTTTATTTCAGGGAGTAACTGAATATAAATTTTTATTAAATTCCGTGCATTAGTTCTTGAGTTAGAGCGCCCACAATATTTGTGTCATAAACAGACACACAGACAGAGAAACTCACAGATGCACAGACTCACTGACAGACATTTTGTAAAAACATGTTTTTCGGGTTCTTTGAACGTGTAAATCCGTCGAAACCTGAATTCGAAAATTTTCATGAATCCAATACTTCCTTCTTGTAAAGATAGAAGAAAGTAAACAAAAAAGAAAAAACAAAACGAAAAATTATGCATACAGAATAGATTATAGCGCACTTTCCAACGCATTCTGAATACTATAACAAGTATCTTTTTTATCCATCCGCAGTAATGCCCTATTTAATGAAAAAACAATTAGAACGGAAAATTATGCATACAGCATAGATTATAGTACACTTATCAACACATTCTGATTACAATAACAACTATGTTTTTTATCCATTTGCAGTATTAAGGAGAACTAGTATGTTGTGGCCATCACAAAACTTTCTTCTATGTAAATAACGTCACGTAAATCAGTAAAATTGTAAAAGAAATTACATCAATTTTGCACCAATTCATATCAAAGTGCATCTGAATTTGAAGTTTCATAAAAATTCGTGCCTTAATTCTTGAGACAGAGCTATAGCGGAAATTCTGAAGAATGTAGCATAGCAACGCCACCTGTTCGAAGATTTGCACCAATACATAAACAGCAATAATTGATATCCAGGTATACATGGATCTGAAGTTTGTTGAAAATCCAAGTATTAGTTCTTGAGATAGAGCTATTGTGAAAATCGTAAAAATTGCAGTATAGCAGCACCACCTTAGAGCGATTTACACCAAAATGTACAAAACTTCAATTCATGTCAAGGACTAACTGAATCTGAAGTTTGATGAAAATCCGTGCATTAGTTCTGGTTGTTGAGCTATTGTGGAAATAGTGAAAAAGGCTGCATAGCAGCGCCACCTATTGAACAATTTACACCAAAAACTAATCAGCACGCATTTATATCAGGGACTAACCGAATATAAATTTTTATTAAATTCCGTGCATAAGATCTTGAGAAAGAGCGCCCACAAAATTTTTCTCACAAACAGACAGTCAAACAGAGAGACTCACAGATGCACAGACTCACAGACAGACATTTTGTAAAAACAAGCTTTTCGGGTTCTTTGACCCCTAAAACGTGTAAATCCGTATAAAACCGGAATTTGAAAATTTTCATGAATCCGATACTTTATTCTTGTAAAGATAGGAAAAAGTAATATGTTGTGGCCATCACAAAACATTCTTCTATATAAATCGCAGCAATTAAATCATTTAAATAGTACAAGAAATTACATCCAACCAATTAACACCAACACGTAGTCAGCATAATTTCACATCAAGGACTAACAAAATCCGAAGTTTGATGAAAATGTGTGCATTAGTTCTTGAGATAGAGCTACTGCGAGAAAATTGTAAATCCTGCAAAATGCAGCATAGCAGCGACATCTGTTGTGCGATTTAAATCAAAAACGTAAACAGCACCAAATCATATCAAGGAGTAACAGAATCTGACGTTTTATAAAAATCCGTGCAGTAGTTCTTGAGATAGAGCTATTGTGGAAATCCTACAAAATGCAGCATAGCAGCGCCACCTGCTGGACGATTAACACCAAAAACTAATCAGCAAAAAACAATATCAGGGACTATCTGAATATAAATTTTTACTAAATTTCGTGGATTAGTTCCTGAGATAGAGCGCCCAAAAAATTTGTGTCACATACAGACAGAAAGGCGGACAGACAGACAGACAGACTCACAGAAAGACATTTTGTAAAAACTTCATTTTGGAATCTGACCGCTAAAACGTGTAAATCCGTCAAAAACCAGAAGTCGAAAATGTTCATGAATCCAATAATTTCTTCTTGTAAAGATAGAAGAAAGTAAAAAAAAAAAAAGAATGAAAATTTATGCATACAGCATAGATTATAGCGCACTTTCCAACACATTCTGAATACTATAACAAGCACCATTTTATCAATCTGCACTAATCTTTCTACCCTATTGTAAGAAAAAAAGAACAAGAACGAAAAATTATGCATACAGAATAGATTATAGTGCACTTTCCAACACATTCGAAATACAAAAACAACTATCTTTTTTATCCATCTGCAGTAATGTTGCTATCCTATTCAAAGAAAAAACAACAAAAAAGAAAAAAATTGTGCATACAGCATAGATTATAGCGCACTTTCCAACACATTCTAAATACTATAACAGGCATAATTTTATCAATCTGCACTAATGTTACTACCCTATTCAAAGAAATAGCAACAAGAACGAAAAATTATGCATACAGCATAGATTATAGTGCAATTTCCAACACATTGTGAATACTATAACAACTACGTTTTTTATCCATGTGCAGTAATGTTACTACCCTATTCAAAGAAAGAAAAAAAAAAGGAAAAATTATGCATACAGAATAGATTATAGCGCACTTTCCAACACATTCAGAATACTGTAATAACTCTATTTTTTATCCATCTGCAGTAATGTTCCTACCCTATTCAAAAATCTAGTCAAATGGGGCAATCCCAAAACTTGCTTCTATCTCATATATGTTAATAAATGCATACAGAATTCAGACAACACATTCTGAATACTGTAACAAGTATGTTTTTTTATCCATGTGCATTAATGTTGCTACCCTATTCAAAGAAAAAAAAGAAAAACGAAAAATTATACATACAGAACAGCCTATAGCGCACTTTCCAACACATGCTGAATACTGTAACAACTATCTTTTTTATCGATCTGCAGTAATGTTACTATCCTATTTAAAGAAAAAACAACAAGTTCTTGAGATAGAGTAATTGCGGAAATCCTTCAAAATGCAGCCTAGCAGCGCCACCTGCTGGACGATTTACACCAAAAACTAATCAACACCAAACTATATCATGGACTACCTGAATATAATTTCTTTACTAAATTCCGTGCATTAGTTCCTGAGATAGAGCGCCCACAAAATTTGTGTCACATGCAAACAGACAGACTCACAGACAGACATTTTGTAAAAGCTTGTTTTATGGAATCTTTGACCCCTAAAACTTTTAAATCCGTCAAAAACCGGAAGTCGAAAATGTTCATGAATCCAATACGTTCTTCTACGTTCTTCTTGTAAAGATAGAAGAAAAAAAAACACACGAATGAAAATTTATGCATACAGCATAGATTATAGCATACATTCCAACACATTCTGAATACTATGACAACTATCTTTTTTCCCATCTTCAGTATTGTTACAACTCAATTCAAAGAAAATCAACAAGAACGAAAAATTATGCATACAACATACATTATAGCGCACTTTCCATCACATACTGAATACTATGACAACTATGTTTTTTATTTATCTGCAGTAATGTTGCTACCCTATTCAAAGAAAAAAAAAAAAAAAAAAAAAAAAGAAAAATTATGCATACAGGATAAATTATAGCGCACTTTCCAACACATTCTAAATACTATAACATCTATCTTTTTAATCCATCTGCAGTATTATTACTACACTATTCAAAGAATAAAAACAAAAAGAACGAAAAATTATGCCTACAGCATAGATTATAGCGCACTTTCTAATACATTCTAAATACTATAACAAGTATGTTTTTTATCCATCAGCAGTAATGTTACTACCCTATTCAAAGAAAAAAAACAAGAACGAAAAATTATGCATACAGAATAGATTATAGCGCACTTTCGAACACATTCTGAATTCTATAACAACTATCTTTTATATCCATCTGCATAATGCTACTAAACTATTTAATGGAAAATCAACAAGAACAAAAAATTATGCATACGGCATAGATTATAGCGCACTTTCCAACACATTCAGAATATTATAACAACTATGTTTTTTATCCTTTTGCAGTAATGTTACTACCTTATTCAAAGAAAACTAGTATATTGTGGCCATCACAAAACTGTTTTCTCTGTAAATCACGTCAAATAAATCATTTAAATAGTACGATAATTACATCAATTTAGCACCAATTAGTATCAAAGTGTATCTGAATTTGAATTTTGATAAAAATTCGTGCCTTATTTCTTGAGATAGTGCAGAATCGTAAAAAATGCAGTATAGCAGCGGCACCTGTTGAGCGATTTACACCAAAATGTACAAAACTTCAATTGATGTCAAGGACTAACTGAATCTGAAGTTTGGTGAAAATCCGTGCATTAGTTCTGGAGATTGAGCTATTGTGGAAATCGTGAATAAGGCTGCATAGCAACGCCACCTGTAGAGCAATTTACACCAAAAACTAAGCAGCACTATTTTATTTCAGGTAGTAACTGAATATAAATTTTTATTAAATTCCGTGCATTAGTTCTTGAGTTAGAGCGCCCACAATATTTGTGTCACAAACAGACAGACAGACAGAGAGACTCACAGATGCACAGACTCACTGACAGACATTTTGTAAAAACATGTTTTTGTGTTGTTTGAACGTGTAAATCCGTCGAAAACCGGAATTAGAAAATTTTCATGAATCCAAAACTTCCTTCTTGCTTTACTCCCATAGAAGAAAGTAAACAAAATACAAAACGAAAAATTATGCATACAGAATAGATTATAGCGCACTTTCCAACGCATTCTGAATACTATAACAAGTATCTTTTTATCCAACCGCAGAAATGCTACTAACCTATTTAATGAAAAAAGAATAAGAACGGAAAATTATGCATACAGCATAGATTATAGTACACTTTTCAACACATTCTGAATACTATAACAACTATGTTTTTTATCCATTTGCAGTAATGTTACTACCTTATTCAAGGAAAACTAGTATGTTGTGGCCATCACAAAACTTTCTTCTATATAAATAACGTCAATTAAATCAGTTAAATTGTACAAGAAATTACATCAATTTTGCACCAATTCACATCAATGTGCATCTGAATTTGAAGTTTCATAAAAATTCGTGCCTTAATTCTGAGACAGAGCTATAGCGGAAATTCTGAAAAATGTAGCATAGCAGCGCCACCTGTTGGATGATTTACACCAATACATAAACAGCAATAAATGACATCAGGTATTACATGGATCTGAAGTTCGTTGAAAATCCAAGTATTAGTTCTTGAGATAGAGCTATTGCGAAAATCGTAAAAAATGCAGTATAGCAGCACCACCTGTAGAGCGATTTACACCAAAATGTACAAAACTCAATTCATGTCAAGGACTAACTGAATCTGAAGTTTGATGAAAATCCGTGCATTAGTTCTGGTTATTGAGCTATTGTGGAAATCGTGAAAAAGGCTGCATAGCAGCGCCACCTCTTGAGCAATTTACACCACAACTAATCAGCAACCATTTATATCAGGGACTAACCGAATATAAATTTTTATTAAATTCCGTGCATTAGATCTTGAGAAAGAGCGCCCACAAAATTTTTCTCACAAACAGACAGTCAAACAGAGAGACTCACAGATGCACAGACTCACAGACAGACATTTTGTAAAAACAAGCTTTCCGGGTTCTTTGACCCCTAAAACGTGTAAATCCGTCAAAACCGGAATTCGAAAATTTTCATGAATCCAATACTTTATTCTGTAAAGATAGAAGAAAGTATATGTTGTGGCCATCACAAAACTTTCTTCTATATAAATCGCAGCAATTAAATCATTTAAATAGTACAAGAAATTACATCCAACCAATTTACACCAACACGTAGTCAGCATAATTTCACATCAAGGACTAACAAAATGCGAAGTTTGATGAAAATGTGTGCATTAGTTCTTGAGATAGAGCTACTGCGAGAAAATTGTAAATCCTGCAAAATGCAGCATAGCAGCGCCATCTGTTGTGCATTTAAAGCAAGACGTAAACAGCACCAAATCATATCAAGGAGTAACAGAATCTGAAGTTTTATAAAAATCCGTGCAGTAGTTCTTGAGATAGAGCTATTGCGGAAATCCTACAAAATGCAGCATAGCAGCGCCACCTGCTGGACGATTAACACCAAAATCTAATCAGCAAAATACTATATCAGGGACTACCTGAATATAATTTTTTACTAAATTTCGTGCATTAGTTCCTGAGATAGAGCCCAAAAAATTTGTGTCACATACAGACAGAAAGGCGGACAGACAGAGAGACTCAGAGAAAGACAACTTTTTCTCTGTTTCTTGAAGTTTTTGTAAAAACTTCATTTTGGAATCTGACCCTAAACTGTGTAAATCCGTCAAAAACCAGAAGTCGAAAATGTTCATGGATCCAATAATTTCTTCTTGTAAAGATAGAAGAAAGTAAAAAAAAAAAAAAAAAAAAAAAAGGAAATGAAACTTTATGCATACAGCATAGATTATAGCGCATCTTTCCAACACATCTTGAATACTGTAACAACCATGTTTTTTATCCGTCTGCAGTAATGTTACTATCCTATTCAAAGAAAGAACAACGAAAACGAAAAATTTGCATACAGCATAGATTATAGCGCACTTTCCAACACATTCTAATACTATAACAAGCACCATTTTATCAATCTGCACTAATGTTACTACCCTATTGAAAGAAAAAAAAAAAAACAAGAACGAAAAATTATGCATACAGAATAGATTATAGCGCACTTTTTAACACATTTTGAATACTAAAACAACTATCTTTTTTATCCATCTGCATTAATGTTACTACCCTATTCAAAGAAAAAGCAACAAGAACGAAAAAATATGCATACAGCATAGATTATAGTGCACTTTCCAACACATTCTGAAATACTATAACGACTATGTTTTTTATCCATCTGCAGTAATTTTACTACCCTATTCAAAGAAATGAAAAAAAAGAAAAATTATGCATACAGAATAGATTATAGCAAACTTTCCAACACATTTTGAATACTGTAATAACTATCTTTTTTATCCATCTGCAGTAATGTTCCTACCCTATTCAAAGAAAACTAGTCAAATGGGGCAATCCCAAAACTTTCTTCTATCTCATATATGTTAATACTTCCTGAAAAATGCAGCATATCGGCACTACCTGTTGGGCGATTTACACCAAAAACTAATTAGGAGCAATTTATACCAGGAAGTAACTGAATCTGAAACCTTATTATAATTCATGCATTAGATCTTGAGATGTAGCTATTGCAGAAATCGTGAAAAATGGAGTACAGCAGCGCCACCTGTTAGGAGATTTACACCAAAAATTAAACAGCACTAATTTATATAGAGGACTCTCTGAATCTGAAATTCTATGAAAATTCGTGCGTTTTTTCTTGCGTTAGAACTTTTGCGATAATAAAGAATAATGCAGCATAGCAGCGCCACCTTTTGGGTGATATTCCCCATATTGCAATCAGCACCTGGACTAACTGAATCCGTTCAGTAGTTTCTGAGATATATTTATTGTTCAATTCATGATAAATGCCGCATAGCAGCGCCACCTGTATGGTGATTTTCATCAAAAACTAATCAGAACCAGTTTATATCAAGGTCTAACTGAATCTAAAGTTTTGTGAAATTCCGTGCCTTAGTTCTTGAGTTAGAGCGCTCACAATATTTGTGTCACGTACAGTCAGAGTGACATAGTGACAGAATGACAGAGATACTCACAGACAGACATTTTCTAGAAACCATAAATCGTGGTCAGAATATATCGTATAAATCCGCCGAAAACCGGAAGTTGAAAATTTTCACGAATCCAAAATTTTCTTCTTATAAAGATAGAAGAAAGTAAAAACAACAAAAACGAAAAATTGTGCATACGGCATAGATTACAGCGCACTTTCCAACACATTCTGAATACTATAACAACTATCTTTTTTATCCATCTGCAGTAATGTTACAACCCTATTTAAAGAAAAACTAGTCGGATGTACCAATCCCAAAACTGTCTTGTATCTCATATATGTCGAACTTCAAAATTCATTATCACTTTGCCAAAATTAAATGGCAATCTATTCTCATCATAATTATTCTAAAGAGATGAAACTCCGTGCATTAGTTCTTGAGATATGACTATAGCACAAATCGTGAAAATCCAGCAAAATGCAGCATAGCAGCGCCACATATAAGGTGATTTACACCAGAATCTAATCATCATCAACTTATGTCAACGTCTAAATGAATATGAAATTTGAGGAAAATTCGAGCATTAGTTTTTGAGATAGAGCTATTGCGCATATCATGACAAATGCAGCATAGCAGCGCCACCTGTTGAGCGATTTGCACCAGCACATAATCACCAGTAATATTAATCAAGGTATAAGGTTAATTGGGGGCAACTGGGCCATGATTTTACAATGTGACTCTGTAGCTTCTGACAATTCAGCTTCAAAAAGGTAATGTTCATTTGAATTAAAGTCTGAACTTCTCTAAATGTGTTCAACTAGATTCCCTCTATCGGACAGAAATGCTCAAAATTACATTGTAATATTTAAAAATATAAAAATATGCATCTTTCTTTCCTCCTGGGCCCAGTTGCCCCCAAAAAAGGTGTAACTGGACCAGGCTGGTTTATATTCCACAGGCGTTTATTTTTTTTCATATCGGATATCAGGTCCTGTTTGAAAAAGTGTAAACAACTTAAAAAAATTTAAACCTGGCAGATCATGTAAATTATATGTCAATAAACAGCGTTGTAAGGGAAACCTTTGCTGTCAATGTGTCTAAAAAAAGCACTAGAAGTGAAAATATTAGATTTATTTATACCAAAAACATAAAACTTATGTAAGTACTTATGTACTTTTTTATAGATAATAAGTATAAAAGTCACATGGGTATTTTAAGGAAAAAAATAGCAAGGTAAATCTATGGAGAAACGGCTACGTAAGTACTTAAGTACTTTAATTTTATCCAGAGGTCGCATTATATAGGAAAAACTTAATTGTTCCTACCAGAACCCTTAATGAGTTACCTTCATGATCATTTTATTCAACATATTCTAAAGAAAGTTGGGATGAAGATATTATTTTCAAAATAGTGGTAGGAACAATAAGATCCCCTATAGATTGCGACGCCTGTGTATAGTACAATTTCAAGGTCTGGCTATCTCGCTTTCAGAGGCAAGGTACTTGCATTCGTAAAATGTAGAAATAATTTAATGACACCAATATTTAATTGACCCCATAACGGCATCACCGTTTCTCAAGGGGTCAAGAAACTTGGTTTGATACCACTAAATATGCTTTTTTACTTTCTACTATCTTCAACAGAAGAAAGAATTGTAATCGAAATTTTTTTCGACTTCCATTTTTCGACGAATTTACACGTTTTAGGGGTCAGAGATCCCCAAAAACATGTTTATAGAAAATGTCTCTCTGTCCGTGTGTCCGTCTGTCCGTCTGTCTGTCGCCATTGTACTATCAAAAAGTGTATGAAGTTATGCGTAGAATTGAACCAAATTTTTATTTTAAGTTTTTGGCTATTGCAAGCAGATCCTCCCTGAATTTGGCAAAAATTCGCCAGTAGGGGCGCTGTAATAGCGATTTTTGTGCGATTTTGAATATTGTACCATCCAAAAGTGTATGAATTTTTGCATAAAATTGAACCAAATTTTTATTTTAAATTTTTGGATATGGTAAGTAGGACCTCCTGAATTTGGAAAAAATTCGCCTTTAGGGGTCGCTGTAACAGCAATTTTTGTGCAATTTCGAATATTGTACCATCCAAAAGTATATGAAGTTATGCATAGAATTGAACCAAATTTTTATTTTAAGTTTTTATCTATGTCAAGCAGATCCTACCTGAATTTCAAAAACATTCGCCAGTAAGGGGCGCTGTAATAGCGATTTTTGTGCGATTTTGAATATTGTACCACCCAAAAGTGTATGAAGTTATACATAGAATTGAACAAAATTTTTATTTTAAGTTCTTGGCTATGGCAAGCAGCTCCTTCCTTAATTTGGAAAAATTTCGCCGGTAGGGGGCGCTTTAATAGCGATTTTTGTACGATTTTGAATATTGTACCATCCAAAAGGGCATGAAGTTATGCATAAAATTGAACCAAATTTTTATTTTAAGTTTTTGGATATGGTAAGTAGGTCCTCCCTGAATTTGGAAATAATTCGCGTTTAGGGGGCGCTGTAACAGCAATTTTTGTGCAATTTAGAATATTGTACCATCCAAAAGTATATGAAGTTATGCATAGAATTGAACCAAATTTTTATTTTAAGTTCTTGGCTATGGCAAGCAGGTTCTTCCTTAATTTGGAAAATACTCCCCGGTAGGGGGCCAGCAATAGCGATTTTTGTGCGATTTCTGTGCCATTTTGAATATTGTGCCATTGAAAAGTGTATGAAGTCATGCATAGAACTGAACCAAATTTTTTGTGTTTGTTTTTGGTCATGGCACGAAGAATTTGAAATTTGGAAAAAATCCGCCGGAAGGGGCGCTATAATTGCGATGTCTGTACGATTTTCATTATTGTACCATCGAAAAGTTTATAAAGTTATACATATAATTGAACCAAATTTTTTGTGTATGTTTCTGGCTATGGCAAGCATGTCCTCGATGAATTTGAAAAAAATCTGCCGGAAGGGGGCGCTGTAATAACGATGTCTGTGCCATTTTCATTATTGTACCATCGAAAACTGTATAAAATTATGCATACAATTGAACAAAATTTTTTGTGTTTGTGTAAGGCTATGGTCAGTACGTCCTCCCTGAACTTGAAAAAATTCCGCCAGAAGGGGGCGCTATAATTGCGATGTCTGTGCCATTTTCATTATTGTACCATCGAAAAGTGTATGAAGTTATGCATAGAATTGAACCTATTTTTTGTGTCTGTTTCTGGCTATGGCAAACAAGTCCTCCCTGAATTTGAATATAAATCTGCCTGAAGGGGGGAGGGGCGCTGTAATAGCGATGTTTGTGCCATTTTCTTTATCGATGAATTAGCTTGTACATTTTGACAGATCATACATGTTAGAAGTAACAAATAAATAAAATAATGTAACAAGTTTGTATACAATATTTTTCTGATTATAATTTGAATACATCAGATTAATTATGTGAAAATATAACATGTCATATTACAAGCATTGTATTTACTTTTATTCAGTATAAAATGTGTTTTAGATAAAACACTGTGTCATAAGGTTGTATGTGATGAAATAATATGTCAAATGCGTATGCCATTATTTTTCTTGTAATTAGGTTTATTTCGGCATATTAATTTCAGACAAAATTATAGCTTTGAATGTATTTTGGGCACTTAAACTGTAAAGTTACAAAATTAGTAAACATGTGTGCGGTAAAGAAAAAAGGCTTCGAGAAAGACGTCTGATTGTCAGTACAGAGGTCTTCTATAAATGTGAATGTCAACAGACAACTATGCTATCATGTGTTGAACTTTCTGCTATGAAACAATAGAAGAACTTCTTATAAAATATACCAGAACCATTGATAATTGAACTTTACAGTCTTCGCTCAAAAACTGTGTAGATACACAGTCATATGGACACGTACATTCCTTCAAGCTTTACAAAAAAAATAAAACCAGCAATCAGTTTTTATTTTTTTTTTTCCGACACCGGGAGAGATGCTGGGCAACATATAACTATGATATGTTCCCGCACCATGTTGGTTAAATCAAAGTAAAATGGCGTAATTTGTTATTTCTGTTTGTATAAATATTTTTTATAAAATATAATTATGAGTGTAAAATTATAATGTTTATATATTTAAGTAAAATAAGAGTGTAAGTTCATACAAAAATTATTAAGTTGATTTTAAATAGTAAATATATATTTTTTAAAAATTGTTGTATTGTAAAATGAATGTATAACGTTGAATGGAGTTCGGATCTCAGACAACAACAATAGCCAGACGCCATGGTGTCGTTTTATGACAAGCCAATGGAAAGTGGTGTATAATTAGAAGTCGTAAAATCATAAAAACGTTGGAATCAATTTATGGCCTCAATAAAAGTGTTGGAATAAATTTATGGCTTTTCAGACCACCCAAACTTTAAGGCAGATAATAATATTAAAGTATATGTAAGGGGCCATTTGCAGACTGCTAGCTAATAGGCCTATCGAAGTATAATAAAAAATCTTCTCACATCCAATAACAGTGGACTAGACAAAAATAGTTCCATCCACTGCAGGAGCTGGTGTGCAAGAAGAATAAGGTTTAAAAAAAGATAGTCTGAAAAAAGATGTAGAGGACGCAGGAGCTCTCCTGAAAGCCCGTGCAATGAGTCCCGTAAGCCCTAGTAAAGCCCAGGCGAGATGGACATGTTGGAGCGAGCCTAATCGAGCCTAATCAAGCCTAATTGAGGTTGTCTTCCTGAGGTACCTATCGGAGTGAGCCTAATCAAGCCAAATTGAGGATGTCTTCCTGATGTACATATCGGAGTGATCCTAATCAAGCCAAATTGAGGATGCGTTCCTGATGACACATTGCCATGATCCTAAGCAACGCAACAACTCGGAATTTGATGAATAAAGGCCACCATCCCGTATATTAAAAGAAGGTACTATTTTAAACATTTTCTTTTACCACTTAAGATCATATGAAAAATCTTAAAAAATACTTTTCTGATATTTTACGGTAGAGAGTATCTGAGATCCGACAAAACCAATAATTAAATAAGATTAAGGTAATTTAAAAATGAAAGAGAATTATTCTTTTAGAAAAAGGAAACAATTATAATAATTAAAGTATATGAAAATATTGTTTTTTTTTTAAAAACGTTAAATATACTTAAAATAATGAGAAGCAAACAAAAGTGTTGCTTTCTATTTTTTTGAATTAATATTATGTTTTTCTGTATATAGTTATGTTCAATGTAAATAAAATATTTAATCAAGTTTTAAAAAGTTTCTGTAATTATTTAATTAATAATATTTAAAGTGTGTCAATTTATTTTTTACAGCTTAAATTTTAGTTTAATTCATAAGTGGAAGAGTTCGTCTAAATAATTCACAACGCAAACTCTTAATTTTCTTCGTAATTATTCAAATATAATAATTACCTTTTGACGCGAATTATAATTTAATATTATTAATGCTTCGCGTTGCTCTTCTACTAGAAGTTAGGTAATACGATCACTTATATTATTTGAATTTATCTAAGGTATATAAAATTATATACCAATTTGCTATGAGGTTGCTTGGATGATTTGGACCAATTAACAATTTTGAATATATTTAATAAAAAATAAACAGGTGTAATTATCTGTCCAGCAGGGAGAAAAATGCCGTGACACGTGATCAAAATCGCTTATAATTCAACAGGTAATTGATTCATCAAAAATGGAAAACACAGTTCGATTCCAAATCGCTTCCATAGCCAGGCTTTCCAATTTTATATCTTTCCATTAAAAAATGAATTTGTAAGTGTGTGAAAACGTTTTGCGCTTCTTGAGCAGAGCAGTTGAGAACAGCCTTAAGAAACTACAGAGTTTTTCGCGCTGCTTTAAATACGGTCATTTTCTGGCTGCTCAACGTGATCTGACCCCTTAAAACATATCTTATTTAAACATATTTTAAAGTTGAAATTTAAAATATTTTCTGAAAAATAATTTACTCTTATGAGTAGAGGAGGAACGGGCCAAACTCCTTTTACAAATCTTTTTCAGTGTAAGAATTATGGATACCATTTGGCACTCGCCTCACGAAAATCCTGATTGCATACATGAGGTGCTCCTTAAACAATGGCGGCGATCGCCCCTCCCTTGACCCATGACGAAAGGTCTCCAAGTCGACATAACTAATACAGTTTTAAGCGTTTTTAATAATTTAAGTGCACTGCAAATCTCCGAAACACATTTTACTCGCAATACAACGCATTCATAAACGCCTGAGATGTCAAGAAGTGTTTCCAATCTGTTTAATGCTGTCCCAGGTGTTTGAAAATGTGTTTCCTGAACATCGGCATTAACTTTGATAAAGATTGAACGGCAAGCGAAACACATGCTTATAACAGAACACAATCAGAACGCATTTCATTAACGCCATGTTCAGCGTTAAATTCAGAAATTTTTATCCGAGAGGAGGACTGTTTGCAGCTATGGGCTGGGGGGAAATTAAACTTTCTGAAAGGTAATTAATAAAAAACTTGAAAACTTCCGAGTGGCGATTTCTTTTAGGCATCTCTCCGCGGTGTGGAGTATGTGTGCATAGAAATGAGGGAGAGGAAGGGGGGGAGGACTATGCAGAACAACCTAGACCACCGGAAAACATTACAACTAATGACAGGGCCAAAACTAGGGGGGGGGCAGAGGGGGCATGCGCCCCGGGCGCCAGAATGAAGGGGCGCCAAATGAAAGATTATACCTTAAAAATGGATCATTTTCTTCTGATGGATTGATGGCTTCCATTATTAAGAAACACCCATTATAAATGAAGTGTTAGGTGAAGATGAAAGAGCAGTCGTAAAAAGTTAGAATTCTGATTTTCTGGTCAGAATGGGAAAGACAAAATGGCCATTTTTTTTTTTTTTTTTCGTAAAAAGTTAGAACTCTGATTTTCTGGCCACTGTTTCATAATAATAGAAACCATCAGTCCATCCGAAGAAAATAACTCGGTTAAAGCGGAAACTCAGTTAAGCGGGACTCGGATAATCGGGACTCTACTGTATATTTCATTTTAAAAATAATCTTTAGAATATGTTTATTGGTGTTCAGAAGGGATCATGACCCGCGTGACCTCCCCCTTGGATCCGCCATTGTAGATTACGTAGTTCAGTATTACACATTTTAAATTTTAGAATAAGTCAGCTATTAGAAATTCAGTAAAATTCTCTTTGTAAATATACTTTGTGAAAGAGGGTGGGGGGGGGGGGGGCAGAATCCATGTTTGCCCCGGGTGCAAAAAAGGCTAGTTTCGGCCCTGACTAATGAATTGCATTCCATGGGCGGCGGTAAGGGGAAGGCTCTTGCTGGATTTTTACATTTAATTAACAGAAAAATTGCTTTTCTCTATAGATTTTGAAAAAAAAAAGGACAATAAAATATAATTTTTTTCAAGTGATTAAACAAGAAGACCAAAATAAATTAAGATTTTTCGTCAGGCGAGTCCCCATCCCCACCCCTTTTCATAACCCCACCGTAAAAGTTCATTTTTAGTTCTGTTTCTCTTTTATGTTCATTTTATAAACGTTATCTGAAAGGGGGTGGGAATTGCTTTTATTTAAATAAAAAGAAAGTAAACTATATTTCGATTATTACTACGAAAAATTGGATCTTTTCAATATTTTGTCGCCTCCGTTGGCCCATGCTATATTCTTTTAATTTATTTACCCCCCAAACAGTACGTAAATTGCGGAAATTTTACGGACGCAAAATGCTGTTGCATAAAAAAGAATACAGTGTACAATGTCAACTGTCCGATATATGGATATTTTTATTTGCGTCGCTCAAAATCAACAAACGCCAGCCAGCTTTCTCTCCGCTGGCGCGCGTGCGCAGTGGGAAATTCAGAGCTCGGTGTGAAAGTAAACAACGAGCGCCATGAAATGGCGCGATTACAAAGTTCGAAACAACGTTCCTTTCTACCGCTTTCTTCTGAAAACAAACTCTGAAGCTGAAGTAAGGGAAGTTCGCCCCGGAAGATAAACCCTAAATAATTACTAGCGTTTCTTTCGTGCGCTATTCCCTACCTGAGCGATGGATGCAGGTGGGAAGGTTGGGAGAGCTCAGAAATTTGCCTCGCAAACCACGTGATGTTTGCGTCATCATTGTTTATGTTCAGATTTATTTACTACTCTGATTTCGGCGTTAAGAGTGATATATGCAGCTTCTTAAAATCTTGTATATCGTCATTAACGACTATTTTATTATTAAAAACATCATAGATATAGGAAGGTGTATTCCTTATTCCAAGAAAAACATAACTTATAAGAGTTTAGAAAATGCACATTTAAATATTCATTCTCATAAAATAAAATCAGTTTTCCATCTTTTTAAATTTATATGCTCTTGTATTTTATTTTTGCAATTTTTCTGATCATAAAGATAATGTATGAGAAGGAAGATTTACTGTTTTGTTTACATACTTGTTTGTTGGAAAGAAAGGGGTATATGTTAGTATCTTTCATGCCTATAATAAATTTTAAAATGTCAAGGTATATATAATTATATTTAGATGATGATAAAAAGGTATGATTGGTAAAATATTACTGTTAACTTGTATGCCGATCTGATTAATTTCATTAAAATCCTAATTATGTAAATATATGCTTAATAATAAGCATTTCTTAAAGTGATAAAGGCTGTTGTTTTTAAAAAGTACTTTTAAAGAAAAAATCAAATAAATATTAGTTATTTGTGATTATAATATTCCAATAATATTTATTTCAATTTATAGAGTATAACGTGGTTTTTTGTGAATAATACAAATAGTTATTTTATTTCTCTGTTAAGGTGATGATTTTAAAATTAATGTTAATAAAATTATTGAATTAAATTAATAAATTAATTTATAGGGTTTTAAAAAAGTTGTAAATGCGAAATTTGGATAACATTTTTAAATATATTTTAAAAAACAAAAGTTTTTTTTAAGTCCATATTTAAGAGCATATTGTAGTTTTTTTTTTTTTTTTTTTTTTTTTTTTAAACACACTCTTAAATAGTTATCAAAATTAACTTAAATAACTGATAGCTTTTTTTTTCATTAAAAATATTTATTTTCGCAAATTATTAAAAACTTGTGAATGGTTATGAGAAATGTTTTGGGTATGAATTGTACTATTTTTATATTAAAAAAAAAAAAAAAAAAATCATTTACATATTTAAGTAAGATTTACCTAAAGGTATTGGAAAGTAATTGCTAGCTCAAATTATTAGAATGTAACTGTCAATATTATTGTTTTATTTTTTCTCCTTTATTAAGCATAAATTTAAAATCTTATTATGAAAAATAAGATTCTAGAGAATCTTTAAACTTTTCTTATTTTTTAACAAGATGCAAGAAAAATGCATAAAAAAAAAAAAACTTCCCTGAATTCTTAAAAAAACTAAGTACCATTTTTCAATGACTAGTCTTAAAATTTTCAGTATATACACACACACATATATATTTAAATATAATTCAACATTTATTCGGTATTCAAATATTATCACCCCCCCCCCACACACACACACACACACGCACACACCTCTATCTTTCATACCTTATAAATTGAATCATTCACTTAATTCAATTAGTATAGTATAAGAAATTTAATTCTCCAACAAAATATGGTTCCACACTGTCGTGTTTTTGATTTCATGTCGATACAAGGCAGAATTAGAAATCCGTCTTTATCTTGATTTAAACCAGGTCTTAGCTGGAAATTTGCACTCTTTTTCTAAATGTTTTCATCATTTGAGCACTACTATATGGCAGAATAGACTTTAAAATTCGAAGGATCAAGAATTAAAATTAAAAATTCAATTCTTAATTCACGAATTTTTTATTTTCAGTATCTTAAATTCAGATTAATAAAAGATTTTAAAAATAAAATTGAAATTTAAAAATAAAATTGAAAAATAAAGTTTAAAAAAGAGAGAGGGAGAGGGGGGGGAGGCGGAGGGGATATATTTTAATGCCAAATATTAAATTTATATGCTTTAACATTGAAGTTATATTTAAGTATATGTCTGTATATGTACTGCAATTTATATGCATAAATACTTTTTTATCCTGAAAACCTTAAAAAAAAAAAAAAACTTTATATTTTATCTTGATTTAGGTCAAGCATCTGTTAGTATTAGCAAGTTTTATTTATTTGATATTTATTTCTTTTATTGTTTTTACTTTAAAAAAAAAATATTTTAGATTTACTAGTTTATGATACCATACAATAAATTGAAAAAATATGGCTGTTCATAGAAAAATCATAATTAATTATTATTATTATTTAAGAATTCAAAGAAAAGGTTTTTTTTTAATTCATTATTTTTGCATCTTGTTAAGAAACAAGAAAGGTTTAATTTGAAGAACGCCTTAGAATCTTATTTTTCATAATAATATTTTGAATTTATACATAATAAAAGAGAAAGGGAGAGAAAAAAAAATAATATTAAGAATTACTTTCTAATAATTTTAGCTATCAATTATTTTCCAATATCTTCATCTAAATCTTACTTAAAGCTTGTACTATACTTATTGAATTAAATTAATGAATTAATTTATAGGATTCGCGGCCACCCTGAACAACAACAAAAAAAAAAAAATGCTAAAAATCATTAAAAAAATTAAATATATATTAAATCCTTTCAATCCCCCCCTGCTCAACAATGCGAATCTTTGTGACTCCTTAAAGCTCTAATCAAATCAAAATTAGGTAATTTCTGACACATCCGTGAAATTATTTTTAATCTCAAGAAATTTGCAAGTGCACTTATTCAGAAACTATGTGATTAAATAGTGTTTTCCATTTTTCAATAAAAGCAAAGAATCTTTCAAAAACGTCTTTAAAATTTGGCGTTTAAAACTGAATTTCAGGATGCGACTGCTAATTGCTCCCTCATGACGACATTTCTGTCGCTGTTAAAAGTTCTAAAAATTACCTTAAAACACTAACTTTGACAAAATAGTCCTTGAATTTTTAAATGTTTTAAAAACATCTTTTAGCTATCAAATTTTATTTGAGACCTTATGTTTTTTTCCGCTACAAAGTGGAGTAAAAAGTATGAACGGAAAATATTGAATTTTTATTTTCCTTTTAGTCCCTTAAACTGTTTGTAGGTACAAAATACTATGATGATAAATATAGTAAATGATGGTATTGCTTAATAAGAAGAAACTTGCTCTTAGCTATTTAGTAATAATTAGTAATTAATAATATTTTGAAGTAATTATTTTGTAATCAAATTTAAATAGTGGTAAATATGCAATATCATAAAAAGACACAAACTTCATTTGAGACATTACTTCTGCTCTTACAGCGATTTGACATCTTTTTTTCCCCCTATTTTTCTCCTTAAGAAAACCCAGCTCGATTTTTTTTGGGGGCGGGGGAGGGGAGGGGTGATGTATGACATTTTTTCCCATGGTATTTACATGCCCAATAGTTGTTGACAAATGTCAGCCCTCAAAGTCTTTTAACTGTTGTACAGCCGACTCTCTCAAAACCCTCTGCATGCGATTTACTTGCTTGTTTAACCCTCTTATTCACGACTCTTCTCTCCCCCCCCCTTCCCCGCAAATCGGCCTTTGAATTAGTAGAATTAAAATGTTATTATAAATTGCAATAAAAATTTATGCCATAAATAAGACTTGGATGCATAAAAAACATCACTCAAAATAAAATTTAGAAGAAAACCTTTTCCAAAACATTGTACAGTCGAACCTCGTTAACATGAACCTCAAGGGGAATCAAAATTTTGTTCATGTTAACAGTAATTCACGTTATCAGTATCAAATTTGTGTATTCGTTTTTATAGGGGACTGTGAAAACAATTCATGTTAAAAGTAATTCACGTTAAGCGTGTTCATGTTAACGAGGTTTGACTGTATTATCATTTAAGGGCGTATTCCAATCCAAATATGCTTATTTTCTGATTTATTTTTAAATTCATTTTTGCTCTCGAGTGCATCAAACTGGCACATTCTCTTATTGAAAAACTATATAATGTGCCGATTGTCGATTTTAACTATATTATAATAATATAGTAATAAAAATATATTAACGATATTAACTTGTCGATTTTTGATAAAGGGAGAAAGTATTGCAAAAAATGCTGTCAAAGTTGGCGTTTTGAACCGAATTTTTCGAAGTGGGAGATCTGGGAATGAAAAAAATGGTCATACTGAGAAAATAATTGTTTATAAATCAAATTCTAATTAATTGAGCAAAAAATGAAATCACACGGCCTCTTCTTATACATCTCTTCAAAAATTACCTCAGCAAGTTTCATGTTTTTACTTTTAAAAATGAGTCTGAAAATGTCTCAGAAAATTTCGAGCTGTTGAGGGTGAAAAAATATTTTAATTAGGATCCTCATATGATGTTCACGGGAACAAGAGTACAGTTTCTCTAGCAATATCTTTTACAAGATAATTAAATTTTACAGATAACTGTGAAATTTGTATAACTGTTAAATTCTTGAGAAACTGAATAAAACTGTTTGAAAATTCTAAGAATGTTGGATATTTTTTCAGCAGTGGGCTCTCCCCGTTTAAGACAATTTAAAAACACAAAAATTTACTAATGTCTCTTCCATGCTTCCCCCCAATGAAAAATCCCTAGGGTTTTTGTTGTTGTTGTTTTTTTTGTGTGTGTTATTTTAAATTGCACAGTTTTCTTTTTTTTTTTTTTTTTTTTCTAACCATGACAGATTTTGAATTAAATAAATTTGAAAATTCAGAGAGGGATAATGATCCTTCCTTGACCCCCAGGTGTCTATTTTAAAAGAAGTCTCTTTCCTTTATAATGCACAGGTTCTTAAGTTTAAAAATCTCATGATTAAAAAAAATTCTTCCAAAAATAGTAAAACAAAATTTAATAATACAATTCTGGTTCTGGAAAACTTTGTGAAATGTACCTTTTCTGTATCAGGAAAATTTTACCTTAATCTTAAGAGATATACATATTACTAATCCTCCCTTTTAAAATGAAGACATTGCTAAGACCTATAACACTTAAAAAAGAGATAAAAAACGGTGTGTTTATATATATATAATTAGAATTATTTGAGCCATTCTTTAATCTTTAAGAATTTGTTAGTAGCAGGTACATATTTACATACAAGGGTTGTCTACAAATGTCAGTCTAATTCTGTATTTTCCATTTCAAGAATTCTTTATTATCTGTTTGACAGCCTTATTTAATAAAAATAACTTCGCAATAACAATATTTTCATAAAAGAAATTGACCTAAAAAGCTTGAAACATTTGTTTGCTCATATGTAAATTAGAGGATGTTTTTGTTATAGTCTGTAAATACCTCAAAAATCTTATTTAACATATTTAAAATCGCATTCTTACTTCTAATCTTTGTAGCATGACTGAACATTATGTTAAATCTAATGTAAGCAATTTAATTAAGACTGATGTGAATAAAAAAGAAAAAAAATAGTACATGTTGAAACTAAATATCTCCTCCTAGTAGTATAAAAAGTATTTTTTTTTTTACAATAAATATTTTTTTCGTTAAAAAAAGTCAAACTTTTCCTAATATAACCAGTTTTATAAAGTATAATCATAGTAATATTTTTTTTTTCCGACTTGGTGTTTAAGACGTATGAATGAGAAAATATTTGAAATTTTACAATAAAAAACAAGTTAATACATATAAACAGTCTTCTATAAATGTAAAATCATGGAAAAAATCGGATCTTGACTCTAAAATTATTTTTATTAGGAACTTTCGATACTAATTTTTCAATGTATCGCTATGCGTTCTTCAATGTTTGGAACATGGAACATGAGATGTAGATATGGATTGCCTAGATGAGAGCATCTGTACATCCAGTCGAGAGGTGAAGTCGTCTATTGAGGCATGATAGGGAGCCGTGAAAGAAACTTATAAATGTGGTTAGGCCACTTAAAGTTAGTGATAATAATAGAAAAAGAGAGGCATAGTAAAATGGTAAGTAAAACACTTATAGGGTAACAATATATAAAAGAGAGAAAAAGAGAAAAATGTAAAGTTCCAATGATCCGAAAAAAGGAGACGAAAAAGCTACCAGGACGTGCCCCAGAAAACCAAAAAAAAAAAAAAAAAAAAAGACTCTTTGCAGAGACCATACATTTTAAAAGTGTAACATTATTTTGAATGCTTAAGAAGCAATGCAACAATTTTTTTTTTTTTTTTTTTTTTTTTTTAATTAAAGACAAATACAAGACAGAAAGAGAGTAAAGTAGGAGAAGAAAGAGGGAAACTCAATCTTCATCATCTAACAAGGTAGAAAACCTTGGGCGTTTACGATTAGGGGGGTCGGAGACCTCGTAGTCTGGTAACCCAGCTATTATATCATTGGGTAAATTATAGATATTTTTGTAGAAATTTTTAGCAAGTTTACTTATGCGTACTTTGAGAGAAGTGGTTTTTAAGTCCCTTCTAATGGTTGTGTTTCTTAAGTATCTGTGACCGTTTCTGATGGTACGAAGATTTTTATTGTGTGCTTTACTAAGAAAATCCATGTTGGTTTTACAGGCAAAACCCCATATGGGGCTTGCATATGTAAGAATTGGTCTAATACAGGCGTTATAGAGGAGAATTTTATTTTTGATAGAGAGAGTTTTACCTTTTAATAAAGGGGAAAGGGTTTTTGAGATACCGGCCGCTTGGCCTCTGATGTTGAGGAAGTGTTTTTTCCATGTTAGTCTTTTATCCAGAGTAACCCCCAGATACTTGGTGTGGTCGGACCAGGGTATGGTTGTATTGTTGATAGTAATGCGGTTAGGGTTAGTAAGCTTCCTAGAGAAGTAAACTGCAGCAGTTTTTTGTTCGTTGAGTTTAATGCGCCATAAGGTGCACCAGGCCGTGAAATCGTCAATGTGTTTCTGTAAAATTTTGTATAAGGTGTAAGCAAAGTGAGCTGAGGCGTAAATTGCCGTGTCGTCCGCATACAGGGCAAGAAAGGTCCCCAGGGTGCGCGGTATATCATTAAAGTAAATGTTGAATAATGTAGGGCCGAGGACAGAGCCTTGAAGAATGCCAGCAAGTATACGATATAAAGTGGAGAGTATATTGTTGATGCGGACGCAGAATTTGCGATTGCTAAGGTATGAATGTATGAGGTGAATAAGTCTAGCATGAATTTTGAGCTTAATTAGCTTGTATATAAGGCCCTCATGCCAGACTTTGTCGAAAGCCTTAGCAATGTCCAGAAAAACAGCAGCTGCTGGAATATTCGAGTTGAGTTTCTCACTGAGAAACTCCACAACCCGAAGAAGTTGATGTACAGTGGAGTGTTTGGCTCTGAAGCCAAATTGTTCAGGGATCAAAATGTGATTAGTGTCAAGAATATCATTGAGCTGGGCCCTTATGACACGCTCAACTACTTTACTTAGAGAGGGAAGCAGGGATATAGGTCGAAAGTTAGTTGGATCAGATAGATTACATTGAGGCTTAGGGAAAGGAGTCACAACAGAAATTTTCCAAGGGTTTGGAAAGTGATAAAATTTAAGGATAGCGTTAGTAAGATCTGTTAGATAGTTAATACAATTTTGAGGAAGGTTTTTAATAGCGAAGTTAGAGATTTTGTCGTATCCGGGGGATTTCCTGTTTTTGAGTTTTTTGATTATATTAGAGATAGTTACAGGTTGTATTTCTGGGAGTGGTTCCTCAGGAGGGGTACTTAAGAAGTTGTTGACAGTTTCATGGACATCAAAGAAATGATCCGGGTTTGCAAGGTAGGGATTAGGAGAAAATTGATTTGCGTAACTTTTAGCTAGAGTTTCAGCTTTATCATGATCAGTGTAAGCAGTGATATTGTTGGTGTCTGTTAACAGTGGAATGGGGGTGTGATGATTGTTAAGTCTTTTCTTAATGGCCCAGAGAGAGTTGTCTTCCGGAGAGAGAGAGCTGAGGAATTTCCCCCAACTCTTCTGCTTTTCTTTGGCAATAAGGGTTTTGATTTTATTGTTAAGACGATTAATAATTGGTTTTAGAGTTGGGTCTCTATTATTTACTCTTCAATGTTTTGGGAGGATGAGGGGGCGTGGCAGGCTTCACTTTCGTAGCATTGCGTAGCCTTCTCCATTAGTTTAACCTCCTTGAGCGATTTAGCGCTGACGCAGAATTCCTGTCTACCCTTCCCACCTGCATTTAGAATGGACTTAACCGCTATCCATCGCTGTCGTAGGGAATAGCGCACGAAAGAGACGCTAGTCTAAATAATTCCTCATATGTGGATGTAAGTGAAGTGAAAGAACTGTTTATACAGCTTATTAGTATAGTAATTTTGGATCATGAGAATGAAATGCGATGAAAGGTACAAAGCCGAAGCGAAGTATAATCGAGCGTAGGCTCCGATAATCAATAAGTGGAAAGAATTCCAAGTACGGTGAGTAATTTTTCAGTTTCTTTATCTGCAAGTAAGTTTATTTTCTATTTATGATTATTGTTGCTGTTGAAATTGTAGTTTTCAAACGTCAAATTGATCTAACTGAAAAAATTAGTTGATTAAAATCGTTTTTATCCTTAATTGATAGTTTAGTGATTGTATATCATGCTTATATATCAATTTTTCAACTATATTAATGAATTAATTTTTAAAAGCAATATAAATAGCAGTATAAATAGTACCACTACCAGTTTATGATATTTTGGTGACCGACTGTACTTTTTTAACCCTGAACTCAATTATTACTCATTGCTTTAAACTGTTGAGAGAAAGTTTTCAGTTAAAAATAGAAATTATTTAGTATTATTTAATAATATGTAACATTTAAATTAAGAAATATGTATATTTATAAAATTAGAGTTGTCTTTAAGGAGGGGAAACTAATATATAGTATATATACAGTAGTAGACTCTTTACTCTTCAAATTTGCAAACGCCTAAAATCTGCCACATATTGCAAATGTAAATAATGAAACTTTCAGTTTAGATGTAGGAACAAAATTTCAGACTTTTTATATGATTCTGTAGGTATTTTAATACATAATTCTTGTTAATATATGACTGAATTCATGTTATTTTCATGAAGGAAGTATAAATTAAATTCTGAAAAAAAAAATTAAGATATTGTTGATATAACTGGTACTCACAGTCTTTTTACCAAATTGATTATGAGTTTGGCTAAATCTGAAATAAAATTTCCTTATTTTTGTGATTTTGATGTGAATTAATACTGAACTTCTATGAGCCAAGTTTGATTGAATAATTCAAGATAAATGTATTTCAACTTTATTATGTATATTTAATTATACATTATTATTTATTGATCTTTACTTTTAATAATTTCATCAGAGTTTACCCTAGGCTTAAAAAGAGGCAGGGTGCTGCTGTGAGAAACAGCACTTTTTAATTCTAAAGGGCATGTTTGGTTTTTAAAGGCACTTTTAAGTTTCTTTAGGGCACTTTTAAAGTTTCTTTAGGGCACTTTTTTTATTTTTAAATCCATTGTTTTAGATTTTTAAGGCCTTTTCAAGGCAACATTGAGTAAGTTTTTTACTATGCAAGCAATTTTTTAAATGCAAAAAGGAGAAAGGGCACTTTTTTTTTTTACCGAGGGGCAACGAAGGTGCAAATTTTTTGGATGAGGGGCAAGAAGAGTGCTAATTTTTTGAATGAGGGGCAAGAGGATGCTATTTTGTAAACCAAAGGACAGTTCGTGTGTAGCATCCCCCTGAAACTGCCGGGGGGAATATGATCTTAATGTTTGTTATTTTAGTTTATTACTTTAGTTACTAATTATTTTAGTATTTTACTATCTTTTAAGCATTCATTATAATTTTGATTGCATTATTACATTGAAATTACTGCTTAGAAACGTAAACAAAGAAATGAACAGAAATCTGCATATTTCTAAAATCCTCACAACCTCTGGTCCCACGCTGTGTGGATTTGAGGGAGTGTACTGTATATAGTTTTTTTTATTTTTTATTAATCTAAAATAGTAATCCATTAACAGGACCAATTTTTTAATATAATAGCATAAAAATAAGTTTGTAATGTCAGAGAGAGGGAATATATTAAGGGCAGATATGTAGACGCAAACATCTCATAGATGTAACGTTTCCGGTTAAGGGTTAAAAAGAACTCTGAAATACTGTCAAATTTAGCCGTTTAAGCCAATTATCAAACCGTGGCAGTCTCGGAAAAGTCATCATCAGGGAGCTGCTATTCCAAATGTATCCCATTTACAAGTATTGCAAATGTCATGCATGCATGCTCCAAAATGAGTTCTAGAATTTGTTGAAGAAGGTATGTGTGTGTGTGTGTGTGGGGGGGGGGGGGTAGAATGAGAACGCTTTTAAATAATTTTAAATTTGCTGTTTACTTATGGTTTTATTTGCTATTTATTGAGATACTTTTTAGTAGACAATTTTCAGTATTCTGTTTTAAAAAATGTGGTAAAACCAATTCCATGGTAACTTACGTTATATTTAGAACAATTTACTTCAGTAATTTTAGTAATATAACACCAAAAATAGAATTTAAAATATAAAGTTGACATAATTAGTTCATTAAACCTATTCAAAGCTCAATTTTGATGAAATTTATCTAATTTTTGTGTTATTTATTGAACTCTGGCAGTTATATTTATTATGTAACTGACATTACTGAAAAAGAAACATAAGTTACCATAAAAAATATAATTTTCATTCTGATTTTCTACGTAATTTTCATTCAAATTGAGCTTTGGATAGGTTTAATTAACAAATTATGTCAACTTTACATTTGAATAATTTTTAGTGTTGTATTACTAAAATTATTGCAGTAAATTGCTCTAAATGTAACGTAAGTTACCATGGAATGACCCCATGGAATTCTACTTGTAAAAACAAAAACCTGTCTAAAACAAAATTTTTCTCAGTCCCATGCGATTCCATCTTTAGCAGGTTTGATTGTATAATAGATGCCATTACCTACTATGATAAAACATGTTTAAAACGGAATTTTTCCCATTTCGTGTGATTCCCTCTTAGAAACTTTTACTATATCTCAGCCCCCTCCGAAATGATATCTCTAGATACGCCACTGCTTCATGTCTAATGAAACTTCTCTTAAATGTAAAATGAGTATAAAATAGTTTTTCTTTCTTTCTTTTTTTAATACATTCTTTTATAATTATTCAATATTTATCTTGAAAATAATACCTATCGACTGCATTTCATAATTTTTCAAAAATAAATAAGATAAAGTTATAGTATTACATTAATTATGCATGGGCACCAAACCCAATTATGGAAAATTCACTGCCTTTTTTAAATGCTTCGTAGAAAGTGAGAGCTAATGAATTTATTAAAAAGAAATTGTAATTTTTCTTCTGTTTCTTTTTTTAAACCGTCTTTCTAAGATTTCTAAATTTATGTCTCAACGTATTATTGTGATTTAACTAATATAAAACTAAAAGTATTAATTGATTAAAATGTATTTTTTAATAATTACATTTCAATTTTTATTTATATTTTCTACTTTTTAAATTAAAACTATTTCATTATTACCAGTGGCGTACCCAGGATTTTATTTCGGGGGTGGGGGGGGGCTGACTTAAATTTCCATATGTTCTGAATCTTACGAAACACGTTGAATTGTGTTGTAAACAATAGACATTTTTTACAACAAGGCCCTAGCCAGAGGGGGGGGGGGGGGGGGAGGGGCAGGGTTGAATTTGTTCCGAATTTTACGAAAATTTAAGGCATGGGCTTCCGAAAATTAAAGAAATTCGGTCATCAGTCCGAAAATTTTGACATAAAATAATATCGCGATTTTCGGCAAATGATCGCCGAAAAAAATCAATTTCGTTTAAGGATCGAGGAAAAAACCCAAATTCTGTCAAAGGGCCAAGGATAAAATGCGAATTTTGTCAAAGGATCGTGAAAAAAAAAGTCAAATTTCGTCAAATGATCTCGGAGAAAACGCGAATTACGCCAAATGATCGCGGAGGAAACGCGAGTTTCGTCAAATTATCGCGGAGGCAAAGCGAATTTCATCAAATGATCCCGGAAGAAATGCGAATTTCGTCAAATGAGCACAGAAAAAACCCGAATTTCGTCAAAGGGCCGCAGAGAAAACGCGAATTTCAGCAAAAGTCGGGGAAAACGAGAATTTCGAAAACTGCACACTCCGTCAAAGGACAGCGAAAACACACGAATTTCGTCAAAGGGAAACAGAAAAAACGGGAATTTCGTCAAAAGGCCGCAGAAAAAACACAAATTTCGTCAAAAAGACGAGTAAAAAGCGCGAATTTTGTCAAAGTCGAGAAAAAAGCGTGAATTTTGTCAAAAAAGAGCGGGAAAATCGCAAATTTTGACGAAGGATTCCGAAAAAAATGTAAATTTCGTCAAAGGATCTCTGAAAAAAACGCGCATTCCGTCAAAGAAAAGCGCAAAAACGCGAATTTCGACAAAGGATCGCAAAAAAATCCCGGAATTTCGTGAAAGGGCTATAAGAAAAAACTTGAGTTTCCCCAAAAGGCTGCGAAAGAAAGCGCAAATTTCGTCAAAAACCCACGGAAAAAAGCAAATTTCATCCAAGGATCTTAAAAAAGGCTAATTTCGTCAAAGAGCCGCAGAAAAAACGCGAATTTCGTAAAAGGGCCGCGGAAAAAATGCAAATTTTGTCAAAAAGCCGCAACAAAACACACATTTTCGACAAAGGATAGCATTAAAAAAAACGCAGCGGTGATCGCAGACGTATTTCGTCAAACGGCCGCGCAAACGCGAATTTTGTCAAAGGATCACAAAATACGCAAATTTCAGCCTCAGAAAAAATGCGAATTTCGCGATAGGGCTCTCAGAAAAAAATGAAAATTTTGCCAAAGATCTGCGGAAAAAACACGAATTTCGTCAAAGGCCCGCAGAAAAAAACGCGAATTTCGTCAAAGAGCTGCAGAAAAAACCTGAATTTCGTCGAAGGGACACGGAAAAATTCAAATTTCATCAAAAAAGCCGCAACAAACTTAAATTTCGACAAAGGATAGCAAAAAAACGCGTATTCCGTCAAAACGCCGCGGAAAAACGCGAATTTCTTCAAAGGATCACAAAAAAATTGCAAATTTCGTATGAAAGGGCCTCAGAGAAAACGCGAATTTCGTCAAAGGGCCTCCGAAAAAACGCAAATTTTCAATCAGCGGAAAAACGCGAATTTCATCAAAGAGCCGCGTGAAAAAGAGAATTTCGTCAAAAGATCACGGGGAAAATGCGAATTTCATCAAAGAGTCTTGATAAAAACCTGAATTTCATCAAAGGGTCGCGGAAAAAAAGCATACAAATATATATGTTTATTATTATAGGTATAGTTTGAACTAATTTTTTAAAAATCCGGTTAACCCGAACCCAACTTGCGGGAATCTACAATCAGACTGATACTGAACTGAAATGAAAATAGAGTTAACCCAACCTCCAACAAAAATAATTAGCGCTGGGAAGGGATTTCCTCCCTTTCCCCCCTCTGCTGTAATCTTTCAGAAAATTTGCTGTGAATTTTAAACTATTTTTTTTTACTCAGAATCAACCATGGGGGGCGGGGAGGCACGAGTCCGATCCTGAGGTCGCCCCGCGTCGAAATAATTTGAAAAGTGTTACTAGGTTTTTTTATATACTTTGATTTAAAAGAAAGTCATTGTAGCTTAAAATCTATAAAATTGTTCTTCCCACCCCGAAACTAAATTCTGGCTACGATTCTTGTTTAACAATAAATTATTATTGTAACAAACATAAAATATTTTTTCTATACACAAAATATTTTTATACACATATATAAAATAGCGACTGTTTAATTTGTGCATTGCACAAGTTAATGACTTTAAACCGTTCCAGATGAAAAATACTAGCTGGAAAGTTAGGACAGAATAGGAATATAAGTGGGAGTGGGGAATTTTTCGTGGTCCTTTGATGAAATTTGCATTTTTTTTTTCGCAATCACGACGAAATTCGCGATTATTTGACGAAATTTGCGTATTTTTCGAAGCCCTTTGATAAAATTCTCGTTTTTTTCCGCGGTCCTTTAACGAAATTTGCTCTTTTACCGCGATCCTTTGATGAAATTCGCGTTTTGTCCGCGATTATTTGACGAAATTCGCAGTTTTTGTTTTACGAAATACGTGTTTTTGCGCGGACTTTAGGTGAAATTCGCCTTTTTCCCCGCGATTTGACGCAATTTGTGTTTTTTCGCGATTCTTTGAGGAAATTGGCGTTTTTCAGCTACCCTTTGACAAAATTAGTGTTTTTCCGAGGCCCTTTCGCAAAATTCGCGTTTTTTTTTTTCGTGGCCCTTCGACGAAATTCACGTTTTTTTCCGCAATTCTTTGACCAAATCCGATTTTTTTTCTGCAATACTTTGGCGAAATTGGAGGCCTTTTATGCGAACGAGTGACGAAATTGATTTCTTACGGCAACCATTTGTCAAAATTCGAGACTTTTTTGTAGCCGAATTCTTTTAATTTTCGGAACCGAATGTCTAAAATTTTCTGAAAATTCGAATCAGAATCACCCCTACTTTTAATTGTGCGCGAGCAGTAAATAAATCGTACATAAAATTGGGGAATATTTTCAATTTTTTGGCAATTTAAAAAAAAAAAAGTGTTACAAAAATAAAAATTGTTTTTTTTTTTTTTTTTCTAAATTTTTTTCACTTTGAAAATAGATTTTGTGGTTTCAAGTAAATTTGGTCGCAGAACTAAGAAGGTCATTGGATTAACGAAAAAGACAAATCTCAAGAAAAAAGAAACAATGTCAGCCTTTTTCTTCTTTTCACTGCGATTCCTTCGGAGGGAGAATGGAGCTGTAACCTCATAACTCCCGTCCCCATTGACTTCTTTGGGTATTGTATGCTGGGGCATCACTGCGCACTAATATATGGGGCTAACGAGAATAGCTGTACGACAGAAAACAAATACAAATTTATCTTAAAAGAAAGAAAAAAATCAGCATTTTTTTTCATTTCATTTTTGATTATTTCTAAAGGGGACCTGTGACCCCCATCAGCCCCCTTCCCCTTGTTGGGTATACTGTGGTATTGTAACTGTGTGCTGACATGAGACTAACCAGAATGGCTAGTTGGTTGTATTGCAGAAAACAAAGTTACAAATTTATCTCAAACAAAAAGGAAAAAAATCAGTAATTTTGGGGGGCAATGGGGTTGTAACCCCATTACCCACTTTCCACTTCTTTGGGTATAATGTGGTGTCACTGTGCACTAATATGGAACTATAGAGAAGAGAGCGGCTAGTCTGTTGAAGGATAGGAGAAAAAAATACAAATTCATTTCAAAGAGAAAGGGGGAAAAAAGCAATATTTTTCCCTTTCATTTTCGACTATTTCGTGAGGAGGGGCTGTAATCCCATCATCCGCCCCCTCTTTCTTTCGGTGTACTGTGATGTCCATGTGGACTAATATGGGCTTAACGAGAATAGCTATTTCGCTGTATGGCAGAAGAGAAAATTACAGATTTATCTAAAAAAGTAAGGAATGAACACTTTTTTCTAGATTTATCTAAAAAGAATAAGGATTGAGCTAAATTTGTAATTTTGTTTTCTGCAAACAAGAAGAAGAAAAATGAGCATTTTTTTCATTTCATTTTTGACTATTTTGAGAGGACGCACCCCATTAGCCCGTTTCACATCTTTGGGTGTAATGTGTTGTCACTGTGCGCTAGTATGGAACTAAAGAGAAGAGTCTATTGAATGATAGAGGGGAAAATATAAATTTGTCTCACACAAAGACAAAAAAAATCAGCACTTTTTCATTTCATTTTCGACTATTTCGGGAGGAGGGGGCTGTCATTCCAACAGCCGCCTCCCATCTTTGGGTATTCTGTGATGTCAAAGTGGACTAATAGGGTGTTAACGAGAATGGCTATTTTGCTGTATGACAGAAGAAAAAAAATTACAGATTTATCTAAAAAAAGTAAGCACTTTTTTCAATTAATTTTTCGATTATTTTGGGAGGGGGGGGGTCTGTAACCCTATCAGCGCACTTTCTCTTCTTTGATGTCAATGTGGACTAATATGGTACTGAGAATGACTAGTTCGCTATAGGATTGAAAATATTTCAATTTTTTTCCAAAAAAGAAAGAAAAAAATTCGGCATTTTTTCATATCACTTTCGAAAATTTCGGGGGGGGGGGGCTGTAGCCCCATCAGCCCCCCCCCCCCCCTTGGGTACGCCCATGATTATTACAGTTTCACAGTCAGCTGAACTTTTTTGGCAAGCATGGTTCAGTGCATCACTAAATTCATTGTCGTTGTAATTCGTATCCAATTGTAACCCTAAAGAACAGTTTGTGATTTATCACCCTTGTGAGCTAATGGAAAAATGCTTTAAAATAATTTTTGTAAAACTATGTTATGGGTTGTAATGTCATTGGAAATCAATTACAAAATTTCATCTTTAAATTCGAAAACTAAGTTGAGGTTAAATAAGAGTGTAATCAAATATAATTATAAATTAATATAAAATTAATTAAATAAGGGCTCATTATTTGCTGAAAGACCTGCTTAGATATGAAACCTCTTTGTTCTTAAACATGTGAAATGTATTAGACCGGGAGGCAGCAGCACAGACAATCACCTCATCGAGTTCACAGATGAAATTCCAGAACGAGTTAAAACTCGATTCGCATATTAAAACGCAATCGGTCTGCCAAGTCCTATCTTGGTGGAAACACCTGAAAACCTTATTTTAGTGGATGACTCATAGGTTTACCATTGTGGTTTCCTGCACCCAAAAGTATGAAAAATGGAGGACTGGGAGCAGGAAAGCATAATGGTAAACCTTTGAGTCAACTGCTAAAATCGGGTTTTCAGGTGTTTTACACCGAGATAGTTCACGGCAGACCGATTGCGTTTTAATATGCGAATCGAATTTTAACTAATTCCAGAATTTCAGCCGTGAACTTAGGTGATTGTCTGTGCTGCCATCTCCCGATCTATATATATATTATATAACGTGAGAAAGAAAGCTCACAAAAAATAAGTGAGCTTCATGACAGTTTTCTACTTGCTCATTTGTTCTGTTTCATTTTAGCTGTGCAGGAATAGGCTGGTCGTTTTGACGGCTAGTATCAGAAATTTCAAAGAAATAAGGACACAGAGAAAAAAGGGACAGTGATGGATAGAGCGTCCACATTACATTCCCAACTCTTTGCAGCCAGATGTCAAAAGAGGTTTTTTTTCACTTTTTTTCTTTTGTTTAATTTATAATTTTATGAAAGATAAAAGTTTGTACCTATTAAAATATCGAATCTAATTACTTACCAAGGTACTATAACAATTTTTTTTTTTTTTTTTTTTGGTAAGTGTTTAAGCTAAGTTTTTCTATCTGGTGAACTTGCTTTGTTTGAAAATGACTACTCATTTTGAAACCTGACAAATAAATAATAAAATATGAATAGTTTGTATGGAATGAAACTTTGTAAAGGGGGCTATTTTAGTGAGTCATTTTGTGATGAGGTCTGCTTTTTTTAAAAAAAAATTGAGTGCGAGGGCCTGTTTTATTAAAAGAAATTTTTCATTTATTAAAATGGTTTATAATTGTAAAAAGTTTGACCACATACATATGTATAGAGAGAGAGAAAGAGAGGTGTCATGTGAAATAGTTTTGCTAAATGCAGATTGATTTTTTTCTTCCTATTGTCTGGAAAATTGTATATTTTTTTCTTACATGCACCGAAGAAAATGCTGATTCTCTTTTATAAAGCTGAGTTTTTTTCGTATGATTGTGTCAAAATAACTTCATTTTTTCCTAATAGTCTTTTAAAGATTTGTGCAGCAAAATACAGAGCTCCATTATTCTGATCGTCCTATCATTGCATTTTTATTTATTATTTTGTGCCCTAACATGGGCAAAGCCAGGTGCTAGTACTAATGTATAAGTAATTTCTATTGTAAACAGATTTTGTACCTATTCAGTTTTAATGTTGATATTTATAAGGGTAGCTGATTTAAATTGCTCTGATTTGTTTTTTATATTTGTCGTTAATTTAAAACAATATTGAAATTTTATTCTTTTGGAACAGTCTTTAGGTCTTAAAAAAAGCTGGCTAAAATTTTTAAAAAGTCATGTCAATGACTTTTATTGGTTTTAACTGGCTTCTTTGCTGTTGTTGAATTTTATATAGTGAAGCATTTTAACTGTAAATATCGATGTTTTAAATGATATATTTTAAACCTTAACTGATTTTAAAAACATTTTCTTGAACTAGAATTTGAATTTCATATAATAACATTCTTTAATTTTAAAAACATTTGTATTTGAATAATATTGGTGTGAAGCAACTTGCAGTTGATTCATAAAAGTTTGTAAAACACTATACCATTTGTTTTAACTCACCTTGGTCGCTTGTTTTTTATTTTAAGCAATAAATACTTATTGATATATTTATTAACTAATTTTAACTTTTTCTTAATTATTAAAATTATTATCTAATAGTCTTGTTTTCTCTTATAAAAAATAAGTCATATGTAGAATCATTTTATAAAAACACACCAAATCCCAATTGTAACCACCTCCTTTTTTTTCAAAAGCAAAAACAGTTTTGTAGGGGGAGGGGGGTGGGCTTATAATCGAGATCTTTTAAAAAATTCATTAAGAAACCCATTTTCATTATTAATATAAAGCAAAACGGTAAATACAGGGGGTTGAGACTCTGCCATATTTCTTCAGGTTTTTGCTGTTAAAAAAATGCCCCTACCCCCCGAAAAGCACAAAATTTAATCTTTTTTAAAAATGTATTTATTTTTTTGTTTATTCTTAAAAATAAATCAGTTATCTTAACCCCTCTCAAAATTACGATTTTTCCCATTTTCCCTCCCCCATCTCCTCTAGTATCAAATACGTATAGTTTAACTTTTATAACTGTTTAATTTTAAATTTCTCTTCAGATCTATAACCTATTTAATACTGTGTTGTAAAAGTAAATAAATAATCTGTTCCCTAAATTGTCCATCCCTCTCAAAATCTTTGCTTCTCTCCCCCTACTCCCATTTTACCCTCATCTCATGAAATTTAAAATCTTGAACATTCTTTATTTTTTATTCTATTTCTGAAGTACTTCTAATGAAGTACTATCATCTAAAGTACTTCTTCCCCCCCATCCCCCCCCCCCAACAACAAAAAAAAGTTTCTCCCCTCCTCCAACATGCACAGTTTAAAATCTTTAATAGATTATTGCTCTTTTCCTCCCCTCATTTTATAGCTGCCTTGTAATAATTTAAAATCATGTAAATTAGTTCTCCATCCCTTTAAAAAAAAATAAAAAAAAAACTCCTTTCCCTCCCCCCCTCCCCCCCCTCTACAGCACACAAACTTTAAAAGATTTTTATGCTATTGTAACAATATTCAAATAACTATCTAAATTTTTTCTCTGCCCCCCTCCCTGAAAAAAAGTCCTTTTTTTCCTTTACAACCCCCCCCCCCTCCTCTTCCTCCAGCATGCATAGTTTAAATTTTTTAAGAAATTATGTTTTATGCTCTTTTTTATAATTTTCTTGTAGCAATAATTTAAAAATCAAATTACTTCTCCCCTATACAAAAAGTCTCCTACTCCTCCTCACCCCACCCCCTGCAGCACACAAAATCTTTAAAACTCTTAAGATTTTAATACTTGTGTATTGTTATTTTGAAGCAGCAATAAATAATCATCAATCTTTCCCCTTAAATTTCCATTCCCCATCCTCAGAAAAAGAGCTGAATTTTTAGACATTGACAAGGGGGAGGGGCGGGGGGATTTTAGAGAACATAGTATTTGTTTTAAAACATAAAATATACATATGTGATTCAGGGGTAAAAATAGCCAAGTAGCAAAATCGAAGGAAAATTAATACAACTGAAAATGTTCAACTAACAATAAGAAACTTAATAACAACCTGAAATTCAAAAGGTAGAAGATTGCCTTACTCTACCCTCCCTAAATAATGCCCTTGATATATACAGGGCTCCCAAATGGTCCGCCGACTGTATACAAATAAATTTTAACAGAAAATTTTATGGTAGGTTTGCCCTAGGTCAAGGGTTGCCCTAGGTACTTTCAAAGGTGGTTCCGGGGCGGTTTGTAAAAAAAATCTAAAAAGAAAATTTTTCTAAAATAATATTGGTATTCAGTTAGTGGACCATTTGAGAGCCCTGTACGTATGTGTTAATAATTTCCGTTGTATCAAATTCACTGACCTGATGGAGGTTTTTTAAAAGGGTGGGGTCACCATTTTGTGAAAAAGAACCTGATTTTTTACTAAATATCAGATTTAGTTTAAGCTGCTTAATTTAGAATAATTATTATAGCAAATCAAATATTAAAATCATACGTAAATAATATTGTTCTCTTGCCGTTTTTAAATTGCAGTTCAGATTTATACCACTTTGCTTCATTATTAATTTTAATGTATTATAACAAAAGTATTGCAGTTTTAATATGTGAACATATAAAAAAAAGTAGTAAAATGCACTTTTATTTAATCTGCTATTTTATAACGAAAATATTTTTAAGTATAAAGTTTCATTGAGATCACTAAACAATGATAAAAATCTCAACACTGCCATTTCAGATGAAGAATCAGTTTCATATGATCCAAAATAGAGCTTCAATGTTTATTATATTATTTTCATGGTGATCTCAACAATGTTTTCTAAAAAAGTTTAAAATGAGGTATGAAACATACATGGATCAGATGAATTATTATATGAAATCTCAAAAAAAAAACCAAGGATCTATAAGTAGGCTAACTGAAACATTGTATTAAATGTTTTTGTTCAATTTTTTAAATGTTTAGTTTTACTATTTTAATGAAATAAATAAAACATTAATATTCACTTCCATGTTGAGCATAGAGAAATATTGAACACTATAAGATGTCTTCGTGAGCCAGTAATTTCAGGCCTTGCAACCCCCCCCCCCCCCAACCAAGTTCAGCCCAATTTTAACAATAATCAATAAAGTGAGGCCCATCCCGACAAAAAAACAGCATTATTTTATGGTTAAAGTAATGCTTAAAAGAATTTCTTGCTATTTATAAAAAAAAATTTTCACTTTATATGCCCGTAAGTCATGAGATATGAAACAACAACATTATTAATTACTTAGAAAAATACATTCAAATAAAGAGTCATTAGAAAATGTAATGTTGTTTAGAGGTATGCACCAGTATGGGTCTGGCTCGAGTCAGTAAGATAAAAAATGATATTCTCTACTGCAATTTTTTTAACGTCTAAGCATCGCACATTTTCAATTTTTACACTTTCAAATGGAGGGGGGGGGGAGGTTACTTTTTACTGCAAGTTATTTGAAAACTTTATCTAAATTTATTTTTGAGATTATTCCTTTATTTTTGTAGTTTTTAATGCTATTTCTGTAATGGTGACAACTGAAATACTTACTCCATTTCTGTAGAAAGTAAAGGTGAAATAGTAGATAACTGTATCTTTTTGTTGCCATTTTCTAATTACAAGAAAAAAATGTAATTAAAATATGTGCTATTTTAATGACTTCCGATAAAACGTGGGTGGAGCTATTATAAACTATATTTAATTTTAAGTATCCATATTAATGTTACAAATGAAGGCATATGAATCATTAGAAAGCCGAATTTTTGTCGAGTTTATGACATGGCTTTTGGCTGGGCTTATGTATTATTCCGCAATAGTAATATCATATGCGTACTTTAATATAGATGTTGCATAAGACTGGATTGTCAATGTGGAATTCTTCAGCGGATGCAAATGGCATAATTTTATATAAAATAAAAAGTGTGTATTTTAAGTCTTAAAACTAAAATTTGTTTTGTAGAAGTGCAGGATATTCACTCCAGCGGCTTTGAAATTCTTCACAGGTGGAAATGCTTCACTTTTGAAAATAACACATTTGAAATCACACACTGATAAAATGCAAAGTTTAGAGTGTCTTTAAAGAAGAGCAGCTACCGTTAGTTTAAAATAATATTTGTTATAGAGTTAGACTAATCAATATAGTAAGATGCAGTTTTTATTGTAACTAATTTTCTAGGTTTATTATAAATTAATGAAACAGTTCCTCCTTAAACATTCTTTTTCATTGAAATTCGATGGGTTCCACCTCGTAATAAAATTTTTTTTCCCCCGTCATTGGTGGTGACACTAAATTCTGAAAAGCAGAATTCCTGCTTGTTTTTTTCCCCCTCACAGGCCAAGTTTTCAAAAAATAATAAGAATAAATAAATAACCACCTTGGTATTGCATCTTTGTTTAAAAATATAAAACTGAAATTGAAGTTTGCTTTGTAAAAGCATTCCAGGGTGTGTGGCACGCTGCCAAAGGCAGTGGGGTCCACAACTCTAGGTTCGGATAGATTTTCACTGAAAAATACAAAATTTTATGAATTTAATGGTGTATGCTGCCAAAAGCAGTGGAACCTGGCCATTAGGGTCACTTAGATTGTTATATAAAAGTATAAAAATAAAGCAGAGTGGAGCATGTGTTGCACACCTAGTGTACACTGCTGGAGGCAGTGGAGACACGAGCTCCATGTTCGTTTGGATAGATTTTCATTTTAAAAATATAAAATCATACAAATTTGAGGTATGTACTGCAGTAGGCAATGAGTCACTGAACATTAGAATTGTTTTAAAATATAAAATCCTTCAACGTTGATTCTAGGTACTATATTTAAGATTATAATAACAGGCCCGAGCAACACTCGGCAGTGGAAATAAAGTGCATAACATTTTTCTCTCTTTTACATGGCCACACAAAATAATTCTAATACAATATTGCCTATGGACAGAAGTTTTAATTCAGATTCAGTAAAACTTATATAGATTATTGAGCTGTCCTTTCCCAATTAAAAATGTCATACAAAAGAAATCAGATATATATATATGGGCAGATTTCTCAAAATGCATTTTCATGATATTAAAAGATTTTCTAAAAGCGTGGCCTTTTTTTAAAAATTAACATTTGCATGCACATACATGCACATGCAAATACAGTAGACTCCCTCAAATCCGCATATCATCACAGATATAAACAATGAAACTTTCAGTTTGTATGTAGGAGCAAAATTACAGAATTTTTTTGTTTTATATCATTTCGTATGTATTTTAATGTGCAATTGGTCGATAATATGACTGAACTCATGGTTTTTCATGAAACAAGTATAAATTTGTGAAAAAAATAAGATATTACTGGCATCACTGGTAATCACAATCTTTTTACTAAATATATTTATGTATTAATCAAGCTTTTTTGGTTATCATAAGACTGGCTAAACCTGAAATAAAACTTCCTTACTGTATGATTTTGATGTAAATTAATAAGGTGTCTTTATGAGGCAAGTTTCATTGAATAATTGAAGGAAAATTGTATCTCATCTTTATTAGGCATACTTAATTATACATTATTAATTATTTACTTGAACTTTACTTTAAATAACTTAATCATTTTTAAAATTAATATCTTACTTTATAACATTTGAGTTTATTACTTTACTTTTCAATATTTTACTATGTTTCAAACATTCATTGTAATTTTAATTACATTATAATTACATTCAAATTTCTGTTTAAAAAATGTAAACAAAGCCATGACTAGAAATCCGTAAAATTCTAAAATCTGCACAACCTCTGGTCCCAAGCTGTGCAGATTTGAGGGAGTACATGTATAAGAATTCAGTGTGAATTTGTTTTGTTTTTTTATATATTAACATTGATTTAAGAGATTACTTGCTTGGTTTTTCTTTATAATTGATTTTATTTTCAATTCTATAAATGTCTAAAAAACCATCTTTCTTTTAAACAAATGCATTTTTAAAAGAATATATTTTTCAAATTTACCATACCATATGAATGATTAATTAAATAAAATATTTTTATGTACTTTAAATTATAAAAAAAATATTAAATTTGATACACAATAACATTACACCAGAAAGAAAATTTGTCATTGGAAAATTACTTTTTAAGGATTTCTTTGTTAGCATTCATATTATATATAGCTAGAGAGAGAACATAGATTACAGGTCTTTGCAGAGTAGAGATACTGTACTGTATAAATACATGTAATGTATGTGTTACATTTATACATATGCAGGATTTTTGCTGATCCATTTGTGTTAAATTTTTCATTGAGAAAAAAAAAAAAAAAAAAAAAAAAAAACTATCAAAATAGCAAGAGCTTTTTTCTTATTATTCCGTGTACATATTGGGAGCATTTTCATTTGTATTATTGAATGATTGATGTTGCTTATTACTTTCAGCTGTACTGTACCATTTACATCCATTTTTTTTCTTTTAAAGGTTGAAAATTGCTTCTGATTCAGGATACTGAATTTCTTTTCTTATCAAGATGGCCTTATTGTACTCAGAAATCTTACTGTTTTCAGTGATATCGCGGAAAGAGGTGCGCAGCTTATGGAGGAATAAAAAAACTCAGACTGAAGAGTAAAAATAATATTTATTATAAAACTATGAAGACAGTAGCAGCCATTTTGTATCTTGCACACTAGTTATCGAAATCTTATTATTATTTTTTTGTTGTTGTTATTGTAATTTACTGTAATAAAAACTTAATTTGAGTAGTTAAGCAGTTTTAGGTCTTATTTTAGTTGTTCTAACTCCTAGTTATTTGTTTTGAGTTAAATTAAAGTAATAGAGTATTAAAGTAAAAGAAAAAAGTTATTGTAAATATTTAGAACCTGCACTTTTATGACTTTATTGAATATATTAATGGGCAGTTTCACTAACATGAAAACCCCCACTTGCTAATGTTAATTATATGGGACATATTTTTTAAACAATTTTGTTTGCATGTCAATATATTGAAAGGATTTTTTCATTGGTAGCTAAAGTCAATCTCTACAAAGACCCCTTTTTAAATTTTTTGATTTTGGTTGCTGGTTTTCTTATTATTATTATGAGGATACTTTCTTTTCGGAATCTGTTTTGAAAGTGAAAGATGTCATTGTAGAGGTTGACCTCAGCTATCCGATGCAATCATTTAAAACTATTGAAATATAACAAGATATTTTTTTTAATATGTTCCATGGGATTAGCATTAGCGAGTGAGTTTAAAGTAGCCCCTTAAATTCTTTTTGTAGTAAAAATATTGTTCTTGGAAGTAGATCTGATAAAGAGAGGAAATTTAATACAAAATGCATATGTTTTCTTGCTTTTATTTTAAAAAGTGAATTAATTTAAGATTTGGAAACTGTAAACAATTTTTTTTCTGAATTGCTCAATTCTGTTTCAAAGTATGAGGAAAATTTTGGAGCTGGAGGAAGTAATTCATATTGAACTGTTTGATAAATTCATTTATGAAAACTTTTTGAGTTTTATTCATTGAATGAAGCATATGGTATGTCAATGATTCCTTTAATATGTTTTTCTTTTAATCAAACAGCAACAACAAATTTATGATCATTTGAAAAAGTGAAGAGGCATATATGGAATATGTAATTAACATAATTTTGTTACGTGTAAATTTAATTGATTATGCATCACTGTTGGAGCAATTAGCTTATAATTAAAGAGTGCATATTATAGACATTAGAATGCATAACACGTCTGAAAGGATTAAATGTAAAATTTACTGTGAATTGAAAAAAAAAAAAATCCGATCTCTAAATATTACTCAAGAAACAAAAAAAATCAATCTCATATTTTGGATTAAACAAAAGTTATATTTGTGAGTCTTTCTATCATTTATATTTTGAGAATATATGTGAGAAAATTTCAATAATATTCCCAGTTTCTTTAAAAGTTTAAGCAGAAATTAAGTAAGGTATATTTTAAGTTTTATATTACATGTGTTAGTAGTAATAATTGAGTTTTATTTAAAATTATTTTTATCAGCATATGTAAAATATACATTTTATAAATAAAAACTTTTAAAAACGCCTTTAATGATAGTAAGTGTGAATATTTTGGATAAAATTTTAAGCACACTTAGTGTACAAAAAACTTCAAAGTTTGTGTTTATTACATAATTTTAAGATGATATAAAGATGTAAATTGTTAATCTGTAGTCAATATTTGCCTAAAACTTCTGCATTTTCAATCTTCTTTCTCATTTTGTATTCCAAAAAGTTGTATAAATTTGATTTTTTTTTTTTTAAGTATAAGTTTATTTGAGAGAAGACTAGTTATTTTGATTTGTGAATGTTTTCAAGGAGAAAGACAAAAATTCTTTAGAGGTTTATTGTTTAATGATATTTTTACAAAAAAAATAAAAAAAACCTATTAACCAGATATTTTATTATGCAAGGAATAACTAAAAAATATCAATTATTTAATTTTCTGTTAATTGTGGTCAATTTGAACGTAGTGTTATTTTGTTATTACTGCTTTTAAATCAGAAAATTGCTATTGAGTAAAATGGGGAGCATCAAAATTTGTCAGCTTTTAAGAGTTCAGTTAATACATCTAATAAGAGATGGGAGATTAAAATAAGCTAAGCACAATTAGTCTGCTGCCAATGGATGAAAATAAAATTATTGCCACACTTTACAAAAACTAAATTTTTTATTTTTAAATTTGAAATGGAACCAAAATTTTAAATGCTCACTATCTCTTATTTAATTTTTGTAATACAATACAGTAATGGGTGATCAATAAACAGAAATAACCACTTATTTTCCTATTTACTGTTGCATTATTTTCAAAATAAATATTGTTAATACCAAATTAAGCATTTTATTTAGTTTATAGGAAGTATTGCAGATTTTTACTATTAGAAGATGTTCATTTACAGCTAGATTTTTTTTTCTTTAAAGCAGTAATGATGAAACTTATCGGGTAAGTACTAAAGATATATGGGAAAGTATATTGATGACATTACACAGCTTCTTTTATAAATGAGTTGTAAACATAGATGATGCTGTGTAGTATTGGGCAATTGATATGTTTTTATCGATTCTCTTGACTGTGCCTAATATTTCTTGATGACTACAGCCTACCAATTGCTATTGTGTCTGATGTGATCTCATCAAGAATCATCCACAATGCATGAAACCAAACTATCTATTAACCATCAGAATTAGACACAACCGGTTTGTCATATTTCCCCCATAGACTTTTGTTAGCACCCCCCCCCCCCCCCCCCTCCTTCTCACGTGAGACGCACATAACTTTGCGTTGAGCAACGATTGGGTACAGCTTCAGCACTCACTTTTGGTAGTAAGAATGTCAAATTTATTATGTTTCTAGTTTAAGTCATAATTTCTCAATGAAGTGCATTGGTATTTCCAATCTTCTTTGTTGGCAGTTGATTTTAGTTAGGAGACGTAATGGTTTATGTTATTCAGTTCTGTGTGATTTTGGGGGTTGTATTTTCTTTTTTTATCTTTAGCTGCCTCTGGATTTTATCACAAGGGTTGCCCACAGTGAATTTATCTTACACTTGCATATTTATCCATTTTCTGTAGGGGCATTTTAGGTTGCATTTGGAGCATATAACGGGATGTGTATGCGTCAGGAGGCCTATTTTCAGCATGGATTTCAGGCTTACCACGTTTCTAATTAAAATCATAATTTCTCGATGAAATATATTGGCTTTTCCAATCTTTTTCGTTAGGAGACAGTGGGTTATGTTATTCAGTTCTGCGGGATGTTTGGGATACAGTTCCAGTTTTGGGCGTTTATTTTTTAATGTCTAGCTGCTTCTGGATTTATCACAAGGGTCACTGCCCACAGGGAATTTATCCTACGGTTGCATATTTATGCATTTTCTATAGGGACCCTTTCCTTTTTCGGCAGTTATCCCATTTCTCCAAGCTGTTTTTGTATCGCCCCTCCCCTCCTACCCTTATAGATTTTCTCTTTTCCAATTCACTCCTCCCCCCTCCACTTCCATCTTTTTCATTATCATGACCCTGACAGTCTCTACTTAAGTCCCTCCTGGCCCCTCCCTACCCTTATAAATATTTTAACACAATGTTTACTCTTAATTACAATCTGCTTATAAGGTCTCTCAAATTAGTACCTTTTGATCGTCATCCTTAAATCAGGCTTTTTCTTTTAGATATTTGTCCTTATTTTTGAAATATAAAGGGTTTTTGCCTTTCTTTCCATCCTTTATATTGTTTTTCTATTATGGGTTTTATGTTTTTAGGATACTGGACATATGACCTATCTTTCCCTAAATTTTTGTTTCATTTGGAGAACTTTTCTAAGCTTTAGTAGATTTTTACACCCACCAACATGTGGCACTTTTGTTACTATACAAACAGTATTTCTTACTTTTCTCACACTCCAACTATCCGATTTTCATGCAACTTTCACCTTTCTACCTGTCTCCATTTTGTTTTAGTCACCATGTTCTCCGTTAGGTGGCACTCTCTTTTTATTGTCTATCGATTTGCATCATACATCATTAAGCTTGTTTTACCCCACCCTTTGTTTTACTTCTCATCGATTCCCGGCTTGGACATTTTTCACTAAGTTGGTTTACGCTTTGTTAGCAATGTGATAATTCACATCATTAATATTCAATAATTTCAAGCGTAATTTCACTGCTGAAATGTAGTTGAAAAATTAATTAAAATTGTATATTCACCGATGCTGGGTTTGTTTGCGTCTCATGTTACGCCGCTAAGAATGTGTGCTCATGAAGACTTCTCCATCTTGTGCTGCGATTGCAGCCTTACCGACTTATATAAGTGAGAAATGCCAGGCTGGACATCGTCCTTGTGGTTTAGTGGTAGAACACTGGAGATCTATTCCAGGGACCCGGGTTCGATTCCCGGCTTGGACATTTTTCACTAAGTTGGTTTACACTTTGTTAGCAATGTGATAATTCACATCATTAATATCTTTAAGCTTTTTTAACACGCAAAAAATGTCAAAGAACTATTGCTGGATAGTCTGGTTATATTGGAATGCAATTAAAAATAATTCTGCATGAATAAGGGATTTTTCGATCTGTCATATGATAAGGAAGTCGCTATACAGAACGATTGTTATATCGAGCACCTACTGTACATGTACTACGGTAATGTTCTTTGTTCAGGGAAATTGTAAATCCAAACTTATGCGAAAACCCAGTGATATCGCCCCCTCCTTGGAGACCTTTTAAATCCGCCCTTGTCCTGAAATGGGGATCACGGTACAGCGACCCCTCACTCCCCTGCATGCGTCAGTCTACAGCGGACAGCTTTTATGAGTTTTCGGTAAAATGCTTCCAAATTTTGATTTCTCTGATAATTAAGAGTGGATTTTTGATGAAGATTTGGATTTTCACCCCTTTTTTACAAGATGCATAAATTGATAACCTTTAAAATGGATAATGCTTTGACAACCAATAATATTTGACAGTGTACAAGTGAATCTCCTCCATCTTATTGACTACAGCTTACTACCACATTTACAGCTTTAAAAAATATAAGAAAATTATTTTTACTTAAAAAAATTCACTTTTCAAGGGTCGAGGCGTTTCTGTGTAATATAAATGGGGCAACACAATTATTAAACATGACATTAAATCAAAAGCACTTAGCAAAAATCAAATTTGAAAAACGTCTTGCACAAAAAAATCAGCAACTGATGTCTTAAGCCGCTGATCCTCCATAATCATGTCCATGTTAGCGAAAAACATCAGCGATGTGTGATTTTAAATCATGAAAGTGACAACAATCAGATTCAAATTGTTACAACAGTATAAAGGAAAAGGGAATGTCTTCATAATCGATGAAAGTTAGTTTTGTTAGAAATTTGCATACCTTTATGTACATCTTTATCTGCCGTAACAACCCTTTCATGACAATAACCTCTTCTGGAGGATTCTCGAATAAGCGCGAATAACAAAATAATCACATTTAAGTAACCACTGACGACACCCGCGTAATGGAGGAAAACGTTTAGAATTTTTAATGTATTTGTAAGATATTGCTAATGTATTAATAATTTTATATTAAATGTTTGCACCTGCAAGTCATTTTAGTACATTTATTTGTGCTTTTTTAATATCAATTTTAACTATTTACTGTGAATTTTAGCTTTCATTTATTGAAATAAAATTTACTTTTCATTTACTGAAATAAGATTTAAGAAAATACAAATTTTCAAAAAACACCGATTACAGATTTTTTTCCCCCCAACACCCCCTTATAGGGATTGAATTTGAAAAAATCTCCGAAATATGTGTTCAAATATTTTTAATTATTTATTTATTATAGATTTGTTATGTTGCCTATCACGCTTCTATCTAAATCTGCTGCTGGGGTAAGCGAAAGGGCCTAACATTTTTTTGGCATGAGTCCCGCTTTAGGAGTTGCATTTGGAATCGATACCTTTTCGAACGGTGACCTGTTATGCATTCAGCAGCAATTCCATTGGACAACTGTTGTGATCAATTTCGATAATTTTCCTACCGAACGCCGCTGCATGACAAAGTTGAATTGCCTATCAGGTTTGGCGCCTGGTGTGGGGGCACCGTCTGCAACAAAATTCCTGCTGCTCCGATTACAAATGTATGTCAACTCTGTGTATGTCTGATTACAAATGTATGTGTAGCTTTATCAGTTTAGTCTATGCGTTGGTTAATCAATCAGGACACTATAGATATGTAGATATAGATCATAAATGTAAATCATTTTATACGTGTAGATCATACAATTGGATTACGAATAAGATTTGAAAAATAGAAGTGAATAGTGTAGTTACAATTTAATAATCTTAAGTACGGTGCATCGTAATGAAACATACTCATTGCTTAAGTACCTGGATGTAACTTTAATCTTTTGTAGTTTCGAATACTTTCCCAGTAGTACAGCATTCATGTTAAATAATGGTAAGAATTCATGCTCATTAAAACCCTTCGTGACTCAAGAATACCGGTCTGAAAAAATATTGATTCATATGTCAGTGACATCATTTTAAAACATGTAAAAAAAAAAATAAAAAAATTGTTAACTAAGAAGCACTTTTTTCACATCTGCAAATGATAGAAACACTTACTTTAAATATCATCCATGTTAACAAAATTGTAAAGTAAAATATGAATTTTTCGATGCATCCAGCGTTTTTAATTTTACAAAATGGATGTTCACTATAGAAACTGCTCAAATGATAAAATTGAACTTTGGCATGAAAAAATATCTCAATACCGCCATCTTCCGAGAACTCTCAGAACAATTCCTATTAATTGCTGGTTTGGGAGATAAGCTTAAAACCCACTCTATAACCCAGTAACATCGAGTTTTGTGCAGATAGGAAAAGCAGCTATACAAAAATTTCAATTCACCGAAATATTTTGCAAGGGTTGAAAACTCGCCGTCACTAAAAACGGTATCGAAATTTGGCCCCTGTTTCAAGCAATACGTATTGTGTTGTCCAAAATCCTAATTATTTCATTAAAATAAATAATAAATTGATTTCTGCATTCACACCCTTTTTCACGTTCTTTTCCTGTTTTACTCGGCGTGTTTGATTTGCTCGTAAATCCTGCTCTTTAAGTTTCTATAATATTTTCCTTAAAGCTATTTATTTAAAAAAAAAAAAAAAAATCTTTTTGAACTGTGTTCGAATACACCTTAAATGACTGTAAACCTAATAATTAAAAGTATGGAATTTCCGCTCAACCGAATTCAGTTTTCCAAACATTTATGTCATTTCACAATTTTATAAGCAGTTTTTTGAAAACAAAATGTTTAAATTTAAACACATTGGGTGAGATTTTTTTTTCAAAGAATGGAGCGTTTTAACAATTGAACACACTGCTTCATAATGTGGGATCGTTTTAAATGCAAACAATTAAATACAAAATATTTCTACAACTAGATTATGTGGAGATGGATCAAAGAGAATTTCTTAAAATAGAGATTATGTGAAAGTACACCTGAACATTATTTTATTTATTTTGTACTTGTTTGTTATGGCGCTTAACCCCCTTCTCGACGAGAGCCCTTTGCTTCATTTTTAATGTTTTACCACTAGTTTTTCAAAACAGAAAACATTCTGTAATTGAATAGCGAAAAAGCACTGATTAAATAAAGTGAACTTTACAGTAAAATATAACTAGTGAGAATAATGAAGGACTTTGAGCACCTTAAGTGGCACGTATACCGGTCGCTCGTCTCCAAAGGGTTGGCACAATACGGATTTCAAAAAGGTAGATTTGTTTCCAACCGATAGAAATAGAACTGATGAATTTTGTATGTACGAATTTCCACTCATGACTGCATTGGATCATTGACTGGTGTCTAGATATAAAAATATTGAATATTGCTTCTTTATACTAAATAAAAATATTGCTTGTGTGTTGGCATCTTTTTGCAATCCAAAAAAAAAAAAAAAAAAGCCCTTTAAAACTGCGTCTGCGTGAGTTGCAACAGATATTTGGGTGTGTGGTGAAGCAATAAATTTCTGGTTATTTTAAGTGTACGTTTTTTAAAGATACCTCTTTTGCATTTTAATATATTTAAATGACTTTTTTGCATTGGATAGCTGAGGCAAATCTGTACAAAGGCTGTTTTGCACTGTTTGATTTTGTTTACAAGTATTTTTTTTTTATTAGGACACTCACTTTCGGAACTAGTTTCGAAACTGAAAGCATCTTCATAATGGAAAAAACTACTAAAACCTGCAAACAAAATCAAAAAAGTGCAAAACGGCCTTTGTACAGATTTACCTCAGCTATCCAATGCAAAAAGAAAAATCATTTAAAATATTCAAATGCAAACGAGATATCATTAGAAATCTCTGCCATTGGATTAACTTTTATGAACAGGTGTTTTCGCATGACTGAAGTAGCAACTTAAAAACGCATTTGTGACAGAAAATTCACCTCCGATATGTTAAACGTGAAGGATTGTTCCATATGAATGAAGTTTGCTTTTTGAATAACAAAAGATAGATATAACGGAGTGCAAAAGGTGACGGGGGGGGGGGGGGGTGACGGGGCATTGTGAATTTGGCGGGCATAGCCAATAAATGGCTGAAACACTGCTCTAGACAATCCACAATCACAAATTACAGGTTGAACCTGCTGATTTAAAAACTGTCAATAATATAACATGAGCTGCACCGAATTGAAATGAAATATCATTTCAACTACTTGTTAACTCAAGTTAACCTTGTACCTTTTAAACGCGACGAAATTTAACAAAAAACTTCAAAGTTTGAACTAGTTTATCTTCAAAACCTTTTTATGTATAAACATGAAATTTTGGATATTGATTAAACACATTGTGTTTTGCAATATGCTGCCATTAAAAATTTATTAGCTTTTACAGAATTTGTGTATTGTTGAAATCAAAATAGCTCTTTTTTTACTCCAGAAGTCATTGCGCGCATGATATCTTGAGATTATATGTAATGGATTGTCATGAAATTTGGTAAAGATACTAAACATATATGTGTGTTTAAAATGAACTACTCTAAGGTCAAAATTATTTCATTAACTATATAAAAAAATATTTTTCGTAAAAAATTATACTTTTAATGAATAAAAATAGTCATAACTAAAAATATTACTATTGTAAATACTTAAAAGTAGTTCATTTTAAACTCATATTTGTTTAGTATCTTCAAATTTCGTGACAATCCATACATACCTTCTCAAGACTTCTGAAGTAAAAAATAAAAAGAGCTATTATTAGTATCATGAAAATGGCAGGTGACCTCTCCTTTCAACTCAAAGTTATTAAATAGTTTTCTTTCAATCAAAATTATATCTTTGGAATGGATCCTTTTCTTCTGATGGACTCGTGGCTTCCATTATTATGAAACAGCCGTTTTAAATGAAGTGTTAGGTGAAGATGAAAGAGCAGTCGTAAAAATTTAGAACCCTGATTTTCTGGTCAAAATGGGAAAAAAAGTGGCCATTTTTTATAAATCATGAAAAAATACACAAAAAAGACAAACAAAATGCATAATTTTATTCACATAAAGCAAAATAAAAGGCGACTGGCCTCTGTAATCTATATACAAGTCAAGTACATTGTACTCTGTAAAACAATAAACAACAGTAATCTAAATGCATTGTTTTAGAAAATAAGAAATATCTATAGTAAGATTTTCAATTTTTTTTTAAAAAAAGACTCAGCTTGAGCATAAACAAAAAATATATACAAGCGACTGGCCTTGGTAATCTACAATTAAAGTACACTGTACTACTCTATAAAACAATAAACAATAGTAATCACATTGTTTTAGAAAATAAAAAATATCTACAGTAAAATTTTCAAATTTTGTTTTAAAAAAAGACTCAGCTTGAGCATAAACAGAAAAAAATTATATGCAAAAATATATACAAGCGACAATATTAATTTCAGAAATAGGAAGTACTTGTTTATTGAAAATGTGCTTTTCCGCCCTGCCAATGCCATAGAAATTGCTCAAAAACATTTATAACATCTATTTATTTGACGATTTGGGAGTTTCGATTTCGGGAGTTATGATTTGGGAGTTTCCGGGTATGATGATGACTCTGAGGTAGATGCCGGGTAATGATAAAAATCGCCCCCCCCCCTTTTCAAAATAGTGAGGGCCTGAATTTTGAAATTTTATATTTTTAAAGTGATCAAGCAGTGTATACAAGCATTTTTTTTTTCATTTTTCGCCATCTATTATAGAGGACATGGCGCAAATCCCTTAAGGGATATGCTGCACCAAAATAGAGGACATAATAATATTACGCTTGGCGACAATGGCATTGGTGAAACGGAAAAGTACCTAAAATTATAAAATTTACAATGAGAACTAAATGAAAAAGAATGTACAACATTAAAATAAATGTTGCTAATGACTTCGTAAATGAAGACAAATTTTGAGAGAAAGAGGGAGAATATATAATAGAGGACGGTTTTATGGCACAAAATCCCGTAAGGGATAGGCTGCACCAAAGTAGAGGACATATTTATCAATTAACTATAAATTATAAAGAAATGTACAACATTAAAATAAATGTTAATGTCTTCACAAATGAAGACACATTATGAAAGAAAGAGGGAGAATATATAATAGAGGACGGTTTTATGGCACAAAATCCCGTAAGGGATAGGCTGCACCAAAGTAGAGGACATATTTATCAATTAACTATAAATTATAAAGAAATGTACAACATTAAAATAAATTTTGTTAATGACTTCACAAATGAAGACACATTTTGAAAGAAAGAGGGAGAATATATAATAGAGGACGGTTTTATGGCACAAAATCCCGTAAGGGATAGGCTGCACCAAAGTAGAGGACATATTTATCAATTAACTATAAATTATAAAGAAATGTACAACATTAAAATAAATGTTGTTAATGTCTTCACAAATGAAGACACATTTTGAGAGAAAGAGGGAGAATATATAATAGAGGACGGTTTTATGGCACAAAATCCCGTAAGGGATAGGCTGCACCAACGTAGAGGACATATTTATCAATTAACTATAAATTATAAAGAAATGTACAACATTAAAATAAATGTTGTTAATGTCTTCACAAATGAAGACAAATTTTGAAAGAAAGAGGGAGAATATATAATAGAGGACGGTTTTATGGCACAAAATCCCGTAAGGGATAGGCTGCACCAAAGTAGAGGACATATTTATCAATTAACTATAAATTATAAAGAAATGTACAACATTAAAATAAATGTTGTTAATGTCTTCACAAATGAAGACACATTTTGAAAGAAAGAGGGAGAATATATAATAGAGGACGGTTTTATGGCACAAAATCCCGTAAGGGATAGGCTGCACCAAAGTAGAGGACATATTTATCAATTAACTATAAATTATAAAGAAATGTACAACATTAAAATAAATGTTGTCAATGTCTTCACAAATGAAGACACATTTTGAGAGAAAGAGGGAGAATATATAATAGAGGACGGTTTTATGGCACAAAATCCCGTAAGGGATAGGCTGCACCAACGTAGAGGACATATTTATCAATTAACTATAAATTATAAAGAAATGTACAACATTAAAATAAATGTTGTTAATGTCTTCACAAATGAAGACAAATTTTGAAAGAAAGAGGGAGAATATATAATAGAGGACGGTTTTATGGCACAAAATCCCGTAAGGGATAGGCTGCACCAAAGTAGAGGACATATTTATCAATTAACTATAAATTATAAAGAAATGTACAACATTAAAATAAATGTTGTTAATGTCTTCACAAATGAAGACAAATTTTGAAAGAAAGAGGGAGAATATATAATAGAGGACGGTTTTATGGCACAAAATCCCGTAAGGGATAGGCTGCACCAAAGTAGAGGACATATTTATCAATTAACTATAAATTATAAAGAAATGTACAACATTAAAATAAATGTTGTTAATGTCTTCACAAATGAAGACAAATTTTGAAAGAAAGAGGGAGAATATATAATAGAGGACGGTTTTATGGCACAAAATCCCGTAAGGGATAGGCTGCACCAAAGTAGAGGACATATTTATCAATTAACTATAAATTATAAAGAAATGTACAACATTAAAATAAATGTTAATGTCTTCACAAATGAAGACACATTTTGAAAGAAAGAGGGAGAATATATAATAGAGGACGGTTTTATGGCACAAAATCCCGTAAGGGATAGGCTGCACCAAAGTAGAGGACATATTTATCAATTAACTATAAATTATAAAGAAATGTACAACATTAAAATAAATGTTGTTAATGTCTTCACAAATGAAGACACATTTTGAAAGAAAGAGGGAGAATATATAATAGAGGACGGTTTTATGGCACAAAATCCCGTAAGGGATAGGCTGCACCAAAGTAGAGGACATATTTATCAATTAACTATAAATTATAAAGAAATGTACAACATTAAAATAAATGTTGTTAATGTCTTCACAAATGAAGACAAATTTTGAAAGAAAGAGGGAGAATATATAATAGAGGACGGTTTTATGGCACAAAATCCCGTAAGGGATAGGCTGCACCAAAGTAGAGGACATATTTATCAATTAACTATAAATTATAAAGAAATGTACAACATTAAAATAAATGTTGTTAATGTCTTCACAAATGAAGACAAATTTTGAAAGAAAGAGGGAGAATATATAATAGAGGACGGTTTTATGGCACAAAATCCCGTAAGGGATAGGCTGCACCAAAGTAGAGGACATATTTATCAATTAACTATAAATTATAAAGAAATGTACAACATTAAAATAAATGTTGTTAATGTCTTCACAAATGAAGACAAATTTTGAAAGAAAGAGGGAGAATATATAATAGAGGACGGTTTTATGGCACAAAATCCCGTAAGGGATAGGCTGCACCAAAGTAGAGGACATATTTATCAATTAACTATAAATTATAAAGAAATGTACAACATTAAAATAAATGTTGTTAATGTCTTCACAAATGAAGACAAATTTTGAAAGAAAGAGGGAGAATATATAATAGAGGACGGTTTTATGGCACAAAATAACGTAAGGGATAGGCTGCACCAAAGTAGAGGACATATTTATCAATTAACTATAAATTATAAAGAAATGTACAACATTAAAATAAATGTTAATGTCTTCACAAATGAAGACACATTTTGAAAGAAAGAGGGAGAATATATAATAGAGGACGGTTTTATGGCACAAAATCCCGTAAGGGATAGGCTGCACCAAAGTACAGGACATATTTATCAATTAACTATAAATTATAAAGAAATGTACAACATTAAAATAAATGTTGTTAATGTCTTCACAAATGAAGACACATTTTGAAAGAAAGAGGGAGAATATATAATAGAGGACGGTTTTATGGCACAAAATCCCGTAAGGGATAGGCTGCACCAAAGTAGAGGACATATTTATCAATTAACTATAAATTATAAAGAAATGTACAACATTAAAATAAATGTTGTTAATGTCTTCACAAATGAAGACAAATTTTGAAAGAAAGAGGGAGAATATATAATAGAGGACGGTTTTATGGCACAAAATCCCGTAAGGGATAGGCTGCACCAAAGTAGAGGACATATTTATCAATTATAAATTATAAAGAAATGTACAACATTAAAATAAATGTTGTTAATGTCTTCACAAATGAAGACAAATTTTGAAAGAAAGAGGGAGAATATATAATAGAGGACGGTTTTATGGCACAAAATCCCGTAAGGGATAGGCTGCACCAAAGTAGAGGACATATTTATCAATTAACTATAAATTATAAAGAAATGTACAACATTAAAATAAATGTTGTTAATGTCTTCACAAATGAAGACACATTTTGAAAGAAAGAGGGAGAATATATAATAGAGGACGGTTTTATGGCACAAACTCCCGTAAGGGATAGGCTGCACCAAAGTAGAGGACATATTTATCAATTAACTATAAATTATAAAGAAATGTACAACATTAAAATAAATGTTAATGTCTTCACAAATGAAGACAAATTTTGAAAGAAAGAGGGAGAATATATAATAGAGGACGGTTTTATGGCACAAAATCCCGTAAAAGATAGGCTGCACCAAAATAGAGGACATAATATTTATCAATTAACTATAAATTATAAATAAATCAATCAGTATAATCAACTAGGGTTAATCATTTTCAAAAAAAAAAAAGTTGAATGGCTCCCATAAAATACTGACATTTTCAAATTATAAAGTACATTTTTATAAATTGAGGATTTAATAAAATGTAGGGCCATTCAACTTAGTTTTAATTGGTTATTCGTTTAGTTCTAGGATTTTGTGCAGATGATTTTCATAGTATAAAAACTACGGATGAATTTATCTAGAGACAAATCGGCCGCTTTTTGTGAAATGAGGCCATTAACTCGGACACTTTAATCCGCGACCTGACACCAGCATCATTTTAGAAGTGTACTTTTAAAGCTTCTCATACCTAAAAGCATACCTTATTTGAATAAGAGATTAAAGTTATGACTTTTCATTACTATTAACTTCATTCATTTCAATTCATTCATCTCATCACATCTCACTTCATATGAGCTTCTGGGCAATTCCATACGTGTCAACTTCGGTCAATTTTCTTTTAATAATTTTTGTAAAGTTAAAAAATATATTGAAATATATTACAAGTTTTCAAATTAATGTTTTTGATTCAAAACATTTATTTTATTTGCAACTGGCAACATTCCAATCAAACAATATGGCTGAAAGTAAAGTGCTTGCAGTTGTGTAACATTTATGTTGTGTTCAGTTGTATTCTTTAAGAACACTTTCAAAAAAGAACGTAATTGTTTATTTTACATTTTCTGAATAAATGAATGTATGTAGTATAATGTTTAATGGTTGACAATATCCTTAAAACCACATTCTTGATAATAATGCATGCAAAATAAAGTCTTGTGTTGTGTCAGTCCGTGACATGCTTTTGTGCATTTTTTGATATAACAGATAAATTTGACAACCAAATTATACAAGTTTTTGAATTTAAAGCAAGTATATAATGGCTACTCATGTAATATGTTTGTTTAGTTTATACTAATAATATAATGATTTTACAATAAACAGTGTGACAGAATGACAGTTTTCCTGTTACCGAATGACTATGATTTGTGACGGAATGACAAAACAGTGTTTCTTTACCATGTAAATTGACGTAATTATATCTGACGAGCTTTCCCATGATAAATATACTATAGAATCATGCTTTCAACTACAATTTAATGAAATAAAGTATTCTCATCCATAGATTGAGAAAATAATTTTTTCAGATGGTCCAACCAGCCAATTTAAACAAAAGCATACTTTCACTTCAGTAACATGAAGAATTTTCTTTAAAAAACTAGAATAGAATTTCTTTGGTAAAGGTCATGGCAAAAGAGCGGTTGATGGCAGGGGCGGCCAATTGAACGGATAATGTAAAAGATTACTACTTGCTGAAACTGCTGCAAATACTCAAACTGTAGACGAGTTTTATGATTTCAATGAATCAAAACAACAAGTAATCAAAGTTTTGAACTTATCCAATCAGAGTATTAAAGATAAAGAAAGAGAAAATGAAGTCTACTGTTACAGCAGCAGTTCCAGGCACATGAGAGATACACCATCTAAGTGTTCTGAATAAATATTTAGTAAAACTCAATTTTTTTAAAAATTCTAATTAATTCCAAATATATGTGTAACGTTTACAATTCATACGAACGTCATATTAAAACCAATTAATAACAACTAACAATAAGTTAATAGACGATACGCACATTAGGGCTGGACGATATCAGAAATTTAATATCGCAATATATCAACGAGTTAATATCGATATTGCTGATATATCGCGATAATTACCGTAGAGATCTGCATGGGCCGGCCCGCGCCATGCTTCTTTCTAAAGGCTCGGGCCGGGTTCCATTATTTTTAGGCAGGACCGGGTCCGGGCCATACCTTTTTCTGAAAGCTCGGGACGGACCGGGCCTAACTTATTTTTTCTGTACAGAGCCGGGACTGGTTTCATTCCTAGTTTTCACGGCCAGAAATTTTCAGTCCTAGTTTTGACGCGGCCCGTGTGAAAATCATTGTCTCAGCGTGGCCTGGTCTATTCAAAGGTCAGTAAAATTAGGCCTGGCCCAAAACTTTTTGCAAAAAAATGTATACATTTTTAAATCGCCATTATTTTATACTTAAACATTAAACTTTATTCTTTTTAAAGAATAGTAGTTTTCTATGCTTATTAAAATATAGCTGAATTAAAATACAGTAAAACGTGTGAAAAAGAACCTGCCTATGGCGGAACTCTGTTTTAAACTGAAAAACGTTTTTATCCATGCAAAATTAATATATTAATACGTAAGAAAAGAGTTTATAATACATTTATACTTACTAAGAAGGAAACTTGCTTATAACGCATTTTATTTTCTATGCAATTCCGTCTTAGAAGATTTTACTTTATAGTATTTTTCAGATTTTTAACACTTCAATACATGGAATATGGATTAACAATATTAATGACAGCTGAAACATTTACATACAAGAAATAGCGATTTACTAAAAAAATAAATATCGCACCCTGCGGCACTTCTATAAAAATGAAGATTATAAACATGAAAAAAAATTTAAGATGAATATTTTTGGTCCTTGTACGTGACAAATTTTTAACCTAATCGATGTAAAAATCAATGTTTTGTAGAAATTCACTCGGGCCGAGATTTTAACTTTTTCCGGGCCGGTCCGGGCCGTGCTAGGGCCGAACTGTTAAGATTTACGGGGCCGGGCTTGGCCAATTTTTTATGAGTCGGGCCGGGCTCAGACCTGGAAATTTCGGCCCGTGCTATCTTAAACTGTCTTACTCTAAACTACCTTAAACTGTGTAAGAATAGAAATATTGCTAATTTCGAAAAAAAATGGTACAGTAGCAGCAATTTAAGAACCAACAGATGTAGAAGGCAATGTTTTACACCTCTATATGTTCACACAGCATCATTAAAATATGTATATATCCATGCAAAACAGAAATATTTTAGGAAAAGAAACCAATGTTTCATATCTGTTTGCACTTATACCATTTGTTGCATAGTATTTTTCTTTAAAAATAGTATGTTTTCTTTTCTTCCTACTTTATGGATTATTTATTAATAACATTTTAACTATTTAATTACTTCGCGTATAACTGAGAATATTATAAAAAACAAAATATTCTTAAATTTAGGACAGTGACGATTTTAATATAATTAACATAAGTAAAAGCAGGGGAAAAACTAAAATTAATTTAATGCCACATGTCATGCTAATATACTTGTAATTAAGTATGTTTCAATGAATGATAAATGCAGCAGACATGTTGTTTTTCAATCTTTTTTTAAGAAATGAATGGATTCTTAATCGAAAAATTCACTGTACTTATATCTTCTTACCTATTTACTACAAGAAAACAACATGGAAACCTTTTTTTTTTTTATATTTAAATCAAATTTCGGAATAGTTTTATACTAATTTAAATTTATTTTTTGATAAATATGCTCTTTAAGCTAAAATGTAAGACAGGATATGTTAAATTCATGAGAGAAAACTTCACTCTACTCTAACGAAAATACAACAAACGCACAAGAAAGAATATCAATACACAATATGAATAAGCATTGTATTCGGTAGCATAAACATTATAGTCTGGGAAGCTCTTTTTAAAAGCAACGAATCACCACAGTGAACGACTGCTTTGTCCTTGACTTTTCCCAAGCTTGACGAGAGAAAAAATAGCAAAGTTTGCAATTAGCGGACTCTGATTGGTCGCTCGCAAGCGGATCATACCAGCTGTTCGGCTAAGGACTCAGTGATAACCAGCTATATTCTGAATCAACTGGAACTCAGTAATAATCAGAGCTCGTTTGATTATTCATGACATATCAATAGCTGTAGTTATACTTATATCAATATGTGTGGACGGCGAGAGAAGAGAAGTACGATAAGTGTTATTCAGTATTACGGAAACAGGCAGTTTTCACTGAAGGAAGATTGCAATAATTGGGATATGTGATACGTCTAGAGATAATCAGGGGAAAGAAAGATAATCGAAGTAGATTTTCTGTTTTAGAGAGGATGGAGGGTGAAAACATTGTAATGGATTATTGGGCTATGCTTTTTCGGGGCTGTGGCGGTGTGCGCAAAACGTTGTTATTTTATTTGGTTGTGAGATATTCTACGTTCTTTTTTCGAGGCTCATGTTAAAAATTCCAGTGAGGTCAAAACATTGTTATTTTATTGTGATATATCAATAGAGCCAAGGTTTAGATATTGTTATTGCGATATTTAAAAAATATCAATATTTGTCGATATATTGATAAATAATCCAGCCCTAACGCACATACACAATAACAAGATATATTTGGAACACAGTTAACGGTTACAGGATGTCAAGTAATGCATACACAGTTATGGTTACAGGTAATATCAGTTACATTATAATATCATGACATCCCCCCTTTTTTATAAAAAGAAACAGTTTTCTTTTACAGGTCAAGTTTATCAGGTTTTTTAACAGTCCTGCCAGAACGGGTTTTTATACCAGTATCTGTCTTGCACACAGGAGTTTTGATCTTAGGAACAGGAGTAAATGACAGATTTGGAGAAGCATCAGCACTTACCATACCCGAGTCATCAGACATTTTTGGCGGTGATTCACTTTGGCAATGTGTAGGATCAGGACTGTCAGTTTCTTCAAGTGTAGGATCTAAACTACTTGAAACTGAAGGTTTCTCAGGAGTAGCATTTGGACGGAGAAACCAAGTATTGCTTCTATAAGTTGCACCATCTGGGGTCTTAATGATAAATGATCTTGGTCCTTGAGCTGGAGCAATTACATCAGCAGGACTCCACTTTCTATGACCTTTTCTAAACCACACTTTCTGACCAATAGAAATTGGCTTTTTTGGCTTTGAGCCTCTATTCTCTATACTCTTTCTCTTTTATCCTCTTTTCTGTAAGATTAGAGGGAACATTTTTTACGATAGATGGTCTTAACAACTTTGAGCTTACTGGCAATATTCCTCTAGTTCTTCTTCCCATAAGACGTAGTGCAGGAGATCCTAAAACTCTTCTAGGTGTATTTCTGTTATTTAACAATGCTAAATATAAGTCAGAACCATCTGCAGCACATTTAGCTATAAGCTGTTTAGCTTCTTGAACATATCGTTCAGCTAGACCATTGGATCTTTTGTGTTCTGGACTTGATACTTGAAGATTTATATTCCACTGTTTAGCGAAATGTCTCACTTCTTTAGAAATCAGCTGAGTACCTGCATCAGAGCATAAAATTTCAGGAATACCATGAGTTGCAAACCAACATTTAAAAGCTCCTATAACTGTACTAGATAAGTTGTTCAGCTCACAAAAATCAAAATAACCCGAATAGCTATCTGCTATAAGTAAATAATTCTTTTTATCCAAATGAAAAATATCTGTGCAACAATTTGCCAAGGTCTCTCTGGTACTTCATTCAACATTAACGATTCTTCGGGATTATCTCTTTGACGTTGTTGACAAACTTTGCACTGTTTTACGTATAACGTAATATCTTTATTCATGCCAACCCAGTAGACATTTTCTCTAGCTATACTGAGTGAATGTTGAATACCTTGATGACCAAGATGAATAGCTTTCAACGTAGGTTCCATAAACTTGCGCTGAATGACTATTCGATCACCTCTGAACAGGATGTCATCATAAACGGCAAACTCATCTCGAAAAGTCCAATACTTTCTTAGACTGTCAGGAACTTTAGTTAATTCTTCTGGCCAACCATCTTGAGTCATCTTAATTAGCAGACTTAACTCTTTATCATATTTCAATGCTTGAATCAGTTCAGTTGTTTTAGATTCAGTCATCGGAACAACTAAATGAATTTCCATCTGTAATTCAGGCATATCTAAATTATAATTAAGATTACAATATCGGCTCAAAGTATCAGCTATAAACATTTCAATTCCTTTTTTATGAATAATTTCAGGACGATAAGGCATGATGTCCAACATGATTCTTTGCAGACGAGGAGGCGCTAAATGTAATGGCTTCTTTGATATTGATACTAACGGTTTGTGGTCCGTTTCCACAGTTAGTTTTCTGCATCCCCAGACATATTGATGAAAACGTAGACATCGAAATTTGATTGCAAATGCTTCTTTTTCTATCTGAGAATAATTCTGCTGCGTCTTGTCTAATGCTTTGGCTGCATAAGCTACAGAGTGTCCTTCTTGCGTAATTACAGCTCCTACAGAATGTTTGCTTGCATCTACCGACAATGTTATAGGTAAATTCACATTAAAATACTTCAATACAGGTAAGTTCTTTAATATTTCTTTCAGCTTTTCAAATGCTGCACTCTCCCAAATCCATTTGGTGTCTTTTTTACATAATGCTCTTAACGGTCGAGTTAATTCAGACAAGTTCGGAACAAATTTAGCCAAGTAGGTAACCATTCCAAGAAAACGCTGTAATGATGCTACATTTTCTGGAACTTTTAGCTGAATAATAGCTTGGATTTTTTCAGGATCGGCTATCAGTCCTACATCAGTAACTATGTGTCCCAAGAACTTAACACTGTTCTGTGAATATATGCATTTTTCTTTATTCAATGTCAAACCAGATTCTGTGAGAATTTATGACTTTAGAGGTCATTTCTTCCAATTTTTCTTTAGATGAAGCATGTATCAGAATGTCATCCATCGCACATTCAACATTTTCTATATGTCCTAGCAGACGTTCCATAATTTGCTGGAAAACTTCCGGAGCAGATGCTAAACCCATTGGCATTCTCAAGTAGGAAAATCTAGTCAGGTATCGACTAGTACGTTCTGTCACTTTTAGCTGCCAAAATCCTTTTTCACAGGCCAGTAATGTAAACCCTTTAGAGCCATTTATACGTGCAGCAATTTCTTCCAATGTTTTTAAAGGGTAGTGTCTTCTTTTCAAATTCTTATTCAGACGAGATGGATCCATACAAACTCTAATTTTACCATTTCGATGAACTACAACCATAGGCGAGACTGCAGGCGTAGGGTCATTCACTGGTTTTATGATGCCCATCTGTTGCATTCTATCAAGCTCTTCTTTAATTTTTTCCCTTATGGAATGAGGAACTTTTCTTGCAGGAAATATTTCAAGCTTAGGGTCATCCATTAAATCTATCTCATATGTAAAATTTTTCAAACAGCCTATTTCATCTTCATTAGCACTGGTATTTAAAAATATTTCTGTTAATCCAATACTGTTTACGCGTTTAACTAAACCCATTTCTACACATGAATCTTTTCCCAATATAGGTTGCAACATTTCTTCAGTTATCACAAATCTAGTAGTATAAATTTTCTTTTTAACATTCAACTTGGCAACAGCTTCACCAGCTACTTTCATTTTATGATTCGAAAATGATATTAACGATTGCACGTTAGAATATTTTATGCTTAAATTTGCTTTTTCAGCCAAAGGATATGATAGGACATTACATTGAGCTCCAGTATCTAATTTGAATTGGACTCTGAACTTGTTCTCAAATTCAGTCGTTTCATACCAGTCTACTGATTTTACATTATTGGCTATACTACTAATAACGAAACTTTTTGAATCTTTATCGTTTTTGCGACTTTCGTCAAAAGAGCTATTTACTGTAGCTACATGTTTTTTCTTTTTCTTTGAAGAACAGCAAATACTAAAATGGCCTTCTTTGCCACACGAAAAACACTGCTTTTTATAAGCCAAACATGCAAAACTTTTGTGAGAAGTATTACATCGCGTGCATAATTTACCGTTAAAAGTTTGCTTTTCTTTAGCATATTTATTTTTCGTACTCGATGCATATTTTTTAACACTTTCAATATTTAATGGTTTATCTGTAAGAGAACTCAACTGTGATCGAGCTTGTTCGCTAGCTTTACAAATTTTTACAGCTTTATCTAAAGTTAAAGTCTTCAGCCAATAATTTTTCTCGATCGGAATCACTGTAAACACCAATTACAATTCTATCAGTTACTAAACTGTCGTGTAACGTACCAAATTGGCAAGATTTGCTTTTGCCTAGTAATTCCGTCAAAAAATCATCAAATTTCTCATTTTCACTTTGAAATATTTTGTTAAATAAAAATCTTTCATACGTTATGTTTACTTTAGGCGTGAAGTATTTTTTAAAAGCTTCAATTAAAACATTTAAACTAGTTTTTTTATCATCAGTAAAAGTATTATAAATGCTTACCGCTTCATGTCCTATAGCTGACATAAACAAAGCTAACTGGATTTTATCCGGCTTTTTCTCCAATTCGATGACCGTTGAGTACCATTCAAACTGTTGATACCATTCTTGCCATGATTTCGTAACATCATTGGTCGTGAGGCTTTGTGGAGGCGGCGGTCGAATATTTACGCTATTATTGCTGTTGTTAGTATCTCCCGGCATGACGATTTCTTTAAAATGCTATCATTTCGGCACCTTGTAACTTTACGATTCATACGAACGTCATATTAAAACCAATTAATAACAACTAACAATAAGTTAATAGACGATACGCACATACACAGTAACAAGATATATTTGGAACACAGTTAACGGTTACAGGATGTCAAGTAATGCATACACAGTTATGGTTACAGGTAATATCAGTTACATTATAATATCATGACAATATGATTTGAAAAAAGGGGGCTTTATTCGGTCAGAAATAGTAGCCTATAATAAAGATTATGCCATAGACTCGTTTGGTTTGGCCAAATATTACAAAAAAAAGTAGTAAACGGCAATACCTTGCACAAATAAATGTTGCAGAAAGCAATTCAAAAACTGAAGAGTTGAACTTGAAGATACAGAACAATAGACGACATTTCTAGAGAAAGAAGAAAGATGTATAGCTCATAAAACAGATTTGACACCTCTATCTATTCAGCCGACATTAGTAATACTAGGTAATCGTGTTCGATATGTTTTTGAAAAAGCTATAAAATGTGAATAGTTATGTAATGTAATTTGTTAGAATCGTTCTTCATAATAAAACAATTATGAAATTTATTAGTTTAGTCTTTTATTTTTTTTAAATAAATGTTTAAAAACCATTCGGTCATTCCGTCACGAAAAATGAGAGTTAATAACTCCAACCTTCAGACAGGTTGCTCTAAAATATAAGTTTGTACTGCTTAAGCATGTAATTTAAATTAGGTGTTATTTTAAAAACTGAAATGACTCAACAAGTCAAACCTTCAGATAGGCTGCTTTAAATTCAAATTAGTGCTCTGCTTAAGCATGTAATTTAAATTAGGTGTTATTTTAAATACTGAATGGCTTCCTAATGCAAAAGAGTTTCCAGTTTTAAGTAACAAGTTAAGTGTCATGTTTACATAAATGTCATTCCGTCACATGTTAAGAAATTACTCAAAAATGAAAGAATAAAATATGTAAAGAAGTGTTTCAGATTTTTTTTAAAAAACCTTTTAATCAATAATAGTCATGTGCAAAGATAAAAATTATTTTTTGTTTGAAAATAGCATTGAGTTAGTTTCTTTCATTCTGCATCTCAAAATGTCGCATATGGAATTGCCCTTCTAACCTTGCTATTATATATTTTTTTTTTACATTTAATGGAAAACAATTTTGAAGGATACGATACGATTCACTGCGCTGTTTCAAAAAAACTTTTCTATGCCCCTTACTATTTTTTGAAATCGAACACTTTAGAGAGGCTTCCCTATCATAGTTGAAAGTGACCGATTCGAATCAGTCGAGAGACTGCGCACGTTATAATTCGTTAATTTAAAGTGCTTCTGAAGCTAATTAATAAAACACTATGTTTTTTTTACTTTATTCTATCTTTACTAGAAGAAAGTAGTATGTGCTTCTTAAAAATTTCCGATTTTCGATAGATTGACACGTTTTAGGGGTCAGAGATCCCAAAAAACATGCTTCGTACATGACGTATTTAATTATATTTTTTTAATGACTAACGTAATTGGCACATTAGATTTTTTTCCCTATTGATGCATATGCCTTCGCCATTTTTCTGGGTAATATTAAATGAACGTAATATTTTCCCTCTTTATTTAGCATATGATTAGCAGAATCAACGAGTTTTGACATACTTATTAAAAAGAATAACAAAGGGCAGAAGGCATGATTATAAAATATAATAAAATACTTCTTTGATAAATAAGCAGAGGACATAGGTTGAATCCTTTAGCAAACAAATGTGGGAGACTATTTTAAAGTGTTTTCAGGCAGCTCCTTTCATATTTATTTTTTGAAGACAATGACCTCAAGAGACTAAAATTCTTTTACAAGGCATGGAAGTAGGCCTCTACTTGTTTTGGATGTGTGAATTGAGCATTACACAAGCCTAAAACCAGCCCGAAATAAAAGTTGCGAGTGAAGAAACACCGACACTATTCTAATAGTCTAACCTCGTTATCCCAACACTCTAATGACCAGGAAAAAGTGCCGTCATAAAAAGCGGAGTGTCGTGGTAACTGGAGTTGGAGGAAAATATGTTTATAAAAAGCTGTATTTTTAAGTAATTTAAGACAATTTTAAATTCACAACTTTTCTTGCAGTTTTAAGCAATAAAACACTATTATTAAATTTAAAAAAAATGAAAAGAATAAAAATCAGATTTATGATGACTTGTTTTTTTTATTGTTACATGAAATGTTGATGAATTAAGGTTTGATTATCCCTAGATTTACTTCCTACAATTCCTTTTTCAACATTATACCATGAATTGTAATCAATATTCGTTGTTTCAGAAATAAATGTTAGATAATTTTTTATCGTTTCAATGCAATGCAATGCTTCTGTTTTAGTTGGATGAAAAACGCCGTGTAACCACAAGAAAGCGCCGCCTGACCAGAACAAAAAGACGGCGAGTAGACTGATACATCTATCTGGAGCTTAAGTGGGTCATTCATGGTGTGTGCGTTTATTTATTCAGATAAAGAATTGAAGTAAAATTTCCCATTTATCTCAATGGGTATTTTAGAGACCTTTGTGAAAAGTTTGGCTAAGACATTTCTTACCGATTAATTTCCGTGCTTATAAGGTGGATTATGAAAGACAATATCTTCCTAAACCGTCGGGATATCTGGAGTTTACTTACATTAAAATCACATACAGAAAATTGGGACTTTAAAAACTGACGTGATAAGCGGAGTGACGTGAAAACCAGGTGTCGGGATAACGAGGTACGACTGTATTTATATTTGAACCTATTCACAGCCATAATCAAGTTATATAACAGGAAATTAGTTTTAATAAAAGGACTCATTTCACTTTTATCCAAATTTCATTTTGTTTCACTTTGTAATCCCTCCACCGTAATCTCAACTTATAGCCTTTTTTCTGAAGACTCGCGCAAAATGAATTTTTTGGAGCCTATAAGTCTTGGGAGCCTATCTGTCCTTTTTCAAAAACCCATTCATTACTCCATAATAGCCGATTCGCTGTTTTTCTTTCTTACTAGAAATCAGAACATGTTCTACAGATTAATTTTAATATACAAAAGGATTGCCTTTTTACCACTTTCCAGCATAGTTGTAAAGAGACGGTCAAAAGTTTTACGTTACATTACGATTCTATGGGGAGAAAAATCATTTTAAGTTCAATTTATAGATGTTAGACGATTTCTAACATAATGATATGGATTCACTTTTATGCAGTGCACTGAAATCACGCATTCTGAAGAATGAGGGTGGCAAATCATTTCCTAATCATCCCACAAAAGCGAATTCCGTTATATAATGGTCTACGGGGAAGTGTTTGCAGCGTATTTTAGTTACACTGTTTCAAATAGAATGAAAAGGATGCACATGACTGAAGCTTACTACAAGATACTTGTTTCTAACATGTGCATATCATTTATCGTTCATTTACAGGAACTCTCAAAACAGTGTAGCCTACTGTATCTGAAGGACACAGCTAAAGGGCTGGAAATGCGCAAATTTTTGCTTAGTATGGGGTATGTAGAAATACTATAGATACAATCAGAGTGAATGTCTTAAAGGGAGCTTTTAACCCTTTAGATCCTACATTAGGTATTTAAAAAACTACAGCCTTGAAACTTTTTTCCCTTGCATTACTATGAACCACCATTAGAAGATATATGTGGTAAAAATACAAAAATGTATTTTTTGTTAATTACGGCTAATTACTTAAAATGGTACTTAATCGTTGGGTCGTAATACTCGGGAAAAAATCGAGACTTAGGAGGAAAAAAAACTAAATCCAATTTTTTATTGTTATTTTAATGTGACTTGCATCCTATATCTAGATGCAAACATGATTATGATGTATACAGGACTAGATAATGATGCAGTTGGTGGATCATGACTGAGCATTAAGCCATCAGAAGAAAGCATTTCTGAGAGAAATTTGCAAACTTGTAGAAAACTCAAAATGATTCATAAAAATACTAAAAGATATTTAGATTTTTTTTTTCAAATCTTTAATTTTTTTCTAACATTTTTTTAATTATATTCTTAAGTTTCGTTTCGTAAAAACACGGTATTTGTTCCAAAGAAAAAAAAATGCGTTTTTTTCCCCTTTATTATTAATCCATGTTATACGTAAATCTTCCCCTATTTTATTTCGAAATCCATCTGCCTAGAACACACGCATCCCTAGTAAAGAGATACGTTTTTATGCACCCTATGTATTCAGATGATAAAAATCGAAGTAAAAATCCTGTTCAACCTAAATCCCGACGGTATTTAAAAGCACCACTTTGAAAAATGCTCTGCAAATTGAACAGAAAATTTATTTTTATTTCGCATAACAGTGATCAAGTGATCATGACTGACTCAAGACGTGAATGCAAATTATAAAACAAGCAATGCATATATAACTAAACTTTTTCACCTGCTCATTAAAAGCGGCAGACATAAATGTAATAGAAAATTTTCAGTTTGAAACCGCAGACGAGTTTCGAATACTCTTTGAGAAAGTTCTAGCATAACAGATGATCATTTACAGAAATCATTATAAAAGATAAATCGAGGTGTGTATACATAAAGCTAAAATAGTTTTTAATTAAATGAAATTTGTATAATTAGAAAATCTTTCGGTGTCGTTGATGAATTAAATAAGTTATTTTATATGAAAAAAAATGTTTTGGATCTAAGGCACGGAGAGACAATTTGGGCCACACGTATAGTTAATAATTTATGTATATTTAATAAATACACATAATTATTATACATATTTAATAAATACGTATAATTAGTAATATGTTTATGTATGTATTAATTACTTTCACACATACAATTTAATTACTTTTTAAAAGTTTTTGGACATATTCGTTTTCGGCCGGAAATGGGAAGAACTCCAAAATTCGGTTTCGGTCTTAAAAACCTGTTTTGGTCGATTCTTAATAATAATCATATCTAACATTTCTATAAAAAAAAAAATACTCGTGTCCTTAAAATTGTTACACAGTCAAAAATAGCGTTTTTTTTGTGCATAATTATGATTTTTTCGCAATAAAAAGGACACCGATACCTTCTGTTGGCTTTTATATTAGTATTTCCACATTATGATCCTCTTTAAATTACCATTTCACTTGTTGCATTTTCAATTTATCAAAATTTTTACAATTTTTTGCTGTCCTTAAAGTTTTTCACGCACTGTAGGTGCTGTCAAAGGAAGTTCCTAAAAGTATCATTGGGAATGATACTTCTGCTTCAATTGGAATAGAAAACTGTTGTACTTCAAAGTACCGTCGGAACATAAAGGGTTAACTGAGTTGAATTATATTTGTTATACTAAGAAATGTTTGAATTATATAAATAAAAATCAGATATAGGGCCACGCAAAGAACTGGATACATGACCTCTTATGGATAATAATATTTGGAAGTGTGATTGGAGTCAGTTTTCAGGATGTTTTAACCCTTAAATGCCGGGTGTTGCTTTTCGGCAACATACCCAATTTAGGTTCTAAAATACTATTAGAATAATATTGAAGCTTCAAAACCTAATGTTGCCAATGAAATACATTCTGAAAATATTATTAAATCGATTTTCAACATGTAGATGGCAACACTTGTGCTGTTTAAGAATAAAGATAATTTTTTTTTTTCGATTGTTGCTACATGTTCTTTTTGTTTTGTTCGGAAGCTTGCAAAAACCCCTATTTTGTTCTGCAGTGAGCAAGTAAAATTTATTTCTTATTATAGTTCCTAAAATTCTTGTGTGTTTATTATTATAGAATTTTATCAAGGAAAATTATTTTTTTAATTACAGACCAGTATTGCCGATGAGTAACAAATTGTTTTTTAGCTGTAAACCATACTTAAAACAAAATATGATTTTTTAAAGTATTTTTCCCATGATTTATTTAAAAAATGAAAGCCAAAAAACATTATTACAAGGATTTTTGAAAAATCAGACATTTAAGGGTTAACCTGTATTAAATTTGAGCTTAGTGGGTAGCGCGTACAAAAATTTTTTAGTCATGTACAGAACTGTACACAAGAATTCAAGTATGTTTCTGTAATATTTATAGAAACTGCTGAACGTTCGTTTTCAACGTATTGTGTATTTTCTTACTGAACTAAGTTTTAACGTATTTTGTAGAATAAGTGCATTAAATACCGTAAATAAAAAGTTACCTATGATCCGTTTATCTGAAAAACGTCATGTTTAAAAAAATGAGAAAATGGCATAAAGTATAAGCACCTTTCTTAATGGACGATCTGGAAACTGCGCTCACATCTGTGGTTTGTTTTTAATATATATTACTGAAAGATTGCCCATGTTTTAGAATAAGATTATAATTAAAACTTAATCTCTAATTTCAATCCCTTTGAAAATTTGAACATTTTTTTGCTGTATTTCCAAACGGATATATTCTGAGATCGAACATTGCTTCAGTTTCATTTGCAAGTTTTAATAGATATACAAATACCTTTAATATTTTTTTAAAGAACAGCTCTATCGAAAAAAAAATCCCTGCGGCCAACAAGCGGAGGTAGATTTCGAAGTTTAACACTGATTTCACCAACAAAAATTAAATCAAGATGAGAGATAAACCCAGTTTAACAATTTTATCCGCCCGCTTTAGACGAGTTTTTAAATTAAATTTTCTGTAAGAGCTGGTCTTATCAGAATCATGTTAATACGGTAACTTTTTCTCCAGCCCCTATTTTTGTTTAATTGTTTTTGCTGTAAGGTTTGGTCTTTGTCAAAATACTTGTCAATATAAAAGTTGTAAATATTATTAAGAAGATTTATAATAAATTTAAGCGCATTTGATATCTTGTGAATTGACGAAGTTAATTTTTTTTTCTTCCTAAAACCGTATTTTTTTCGCCCCTTCAGCCCATTTTCAAATTTATCAAAAATTTATAATACATAAATTTTTGTACTTTTCTTAGAAGTAATACCTTTAAACTGATTCGATATGTATTATAATGGACATTATCCGCTCATCTGAGTTCGAAGCTAAAAAAAGTCACAGGATTGGGGAAAACAAACCGGCATGTTTCCATAGTAAAGTATGGTGAAATTTCTTTTCACTGTCTGAAAGTAAATTATTTCACAATGTGCAAAAGTATTTTGCTGCGTATAGCTGTTACAACAGTTCGATTAATTCATTTATAGAGAAAGCAGTATTGATTTCCATACGTTTATGCGAATACCAAAGGCAAAATTTCCCCAATACGGTTTTGCTGCCCATTGGCCTATTTTAGTCAGCATCGCTTGGCACAAATTTAATTTTTGTAACCAGGGTTTTTTCGTGTATATATGTGTGCAGCAAACATTTCCCTTTGAATTTAATTTTTTTCTCTCCATTTTTATATAGCCGCAATTCTTTTAATTAAATGTATAAACCATGTTTATATTACAATTGAATTTAAATATTTGCTTCTATAACTTCTCTCATACACTTGAAACAACATTATTACGAACATCACACACTTATACATTTTGACGTTCATTCACATTATTTGGCGACAAAAATTGAATCGAAAGCAAACAAGGAATATGTATCTCAAGTACAGTTATTATTACATCTGCTAATATCTCCTGTAAATCGCATGATGGGCCAGTGTGACGTCCATTAACCGATTTTCGGCCAAAGGTGCGTCAACGCACCCTTTCAATAAATATTTTTTTATTAACACTTTGACGAATATTTCACTCATTTTATTTTTCTGCTATTTTTAAGAGTTCTGGAGACATCTAAAAAATATCAGTCATTCAATTGGAGTAAACACTTTCCGTTGAGAAATTTTCAAAATACGCTAGTTTCTTTCATTCGAAACGGTTATTGACACATTCGACTTTTTGAAAATGTATAATTATTCCACTTGAGATGAATCCTATGTTTTTATAATGGATTAAAGTTGCAAGTTCTTCAAATAAAATAATAAAACAAATATCATAAAATTTTTTAAAAAAATTAATTTTAAATTTAATGGTGCTTTAGCGCACCCTTGACGGAATGCATGAAAATGCCGAATGCATTTTATTTCTCAAATAAAATATTTTTCATGCACGAAACTTTTTTTTTCTCTTAATGTCATTTAAGCCTATTTAAATGAAAATAATACCACATTTTATAAAATTTCTATGCTTGGCCTAAAATGGGTTAAGAAGTTATGGGGGGTTTTTTTTTTCGGTTTTCGCAAAACCCCCTCCCTATTTCCGCCTCCTTGGTCCGATTTTGCCCATTGACCGAACGCGACCGAGATTTTCTGCCGCTTGATTTTATGTATTCGTTTGGAAGAGATTTGTGCAGAATTCTGGAAGTTATCGTGTCCAGGAAAAAGGGATTTATACATGTACATACTAAGGGGCTACGCCCGCCAACCCCCCGTGCTGGCTTCGAAGCCTCTAAAATTATAATAATGTGGCCTGTCTAAACAATACTACCAGGTTACGGGAATGATATCACCATAACGGCGGCTATCTTCTGTAATAGGGTTGCCATGCTTTTCCGTTTGAGCTGGGCATTTTTTGGGCCTCATCCATCGCTATCGTATAACAACTGACGACTGTTTTCGGGATTGATAAGTAAAATCAATTACAGAATCTAAAATCAGCTTGTATAAAAATGGTTAAGAGATACCTTTAAGCCTTCAAAATTTTCGAATTTTTTTGAAATATCAAATTTTGATTCTGTAATCATTTCCGAACAATATGCGAAAAACCGCATTAAAAAAACTTGCCTTTTTTTTTACTAACTATGGCAGTTTTATTAAGAAAACATATTAAGACTACATAGGATAATTAAACGTTTAATCAAAACGATGAATTTTCATACTGCGCGCAGTGTTACTAAAAAACTATGCATGACAAAAGACAAACAAAAGACATTTTTACCCCATATTCATTTCTGTATCATCTACAACTTAAAACCAGGAAAAGGAATGATTTTTTTTTCTTCTGTTTTTGTACTTTGAAAATATTTTTTAAAAAGATGAAAATGTTTATTTTTTTTGTTAATATTTTAATTCAGTCAATATTTTTTACAAATATTCTGGTTTTAGTATAAAGGTAACTATTATGTATTTATTTTTACCAACATTTCCTCTTTATAGGCCTATTTTTAGATTTTATCATGCGCGCAAGATTTTTTTTCTCTTATTATCCTATATTTTTTAACTTATTTCAAAATTAATTTATATATTGACAAGTATATATATACATTTTTAAATATAAATTTAATAGGAGCTTTATATTGAAATAAAGTTTGATTTTTATTTTTGACTTATGACACAAGTTTTGAAGCTTGGAACAGTGATAATTTTTACTTTTTCTACGTGATCAAAGCTATCCTATCCCCTTAAAAATGTCGCTATCTTTCTGACTTTAATAACGCCACTATGGACAATATTCTTCCTTTAGATTTGAGGTTAAAAAACTGGAATAGCTTTCAGATCCACGTACTCAAAATGTAAATAAAAATAAAACTTTTTTTTTCTCAATTTAAAAGTATTTGGGAATATTATTTTTTAGTCTTTAAATAGGCCATAACATTCACCATTAAAAGTTTCTTACGCGTAATAATTTATTTTAGGCGCTATAAGTAGGACGATATTTAATAGTTGGGCATTTCACATAGGACGCAGTGATCACCTTTAGATGCGTTTGGCGTGTCATAATTTTGCTATTTTAAAGTTTTCGTACGTTTTAAATATTTACATGTAAATATTTTGACGTCATTTTCCCTATCTCTGCTTTTAAACGTGATCATTTAAATTTACTTTGTTTTTAATAATTTCAGTTTCTAAAAAACTAATTTCTGACTACCGAAATGCGAGGAAGAGTTTATTTTTTCATTTTTTGTGAAAACATGAATCACAATATTGTCTTCACTATCGATTGAAATAAAAGATACAGTAGAACCTCTTTTATCCGAAAATCTCGATTAACCAAAATCTATTTTTGAAGCTTTTTTTTTTTTTTTTTTTTTTTAAATGTCACTCCTTTTGTGCAAAATCCATTTTGAAAAGCTTCTTTTTAAACTACCATATTCCTTGTGTACAAGCGGTGCTTTCTGAACTAAGAGTACATACAGTGGTGTAGTAAAAAAAACGGATGGTATACGTTCTAAGCAGAGGGTATACAGCCCGTCTGCCCTCTACTAAATCCCATATAAATATTTTTGATCCCCTTTCTTAGAGTTCCTTTGAATTTAACTTGAGCTCCCGTAAGCTACGGAGTGGAACAAAGAAATTAGCAATTCTGAAGCTTTGGAATGTTTTGCAAGGCTGGAGCAGCAGAAAGACTGTGATACTGGGGAATTAATAAGATTAAAAAGATCCGTGATACAGCTTCAAAGCAAAGGCAATCTAAACTGCTATAAACAAAGCATTTTTTCAAACCCTTGTGATATATGTAAAAGGTACTTGATTTCAAAATTAAAATTCAGGTAATTTATTCTTGTTTCTATTTTGCTATTGTTTTATTTTTATTAAGCACTTGTTACCATAATACGAAATATTGCATATATTTCTCTTTAATCTTAAAATTGAAATATTCTCAGTTATCCAAAAATTTCGATTTTCCGAAAGAGGGTCGGTCCCCTTTACTTCGGATAATCGAGGTTCTACTGTAATTTCAAATTCAATTTGTAAATGACAAAAATGAAGCAATCTAATGATCGTTATGTTTTTAATTTTGTCCACAAAAAAGGCAGTCATTTTGTTGCTATCATTACAAAAATGTCAATAAAATTAGAAAAAATTAATATCTCGAAAACTAATTCAAATTTTTAAATTCTAATACCACTTTTGAAAACTGTGGATCAATCCGGATAATTGTTGCTTAATTTCACCGACAAACATTCCATATTTTAGGAGAAACAGCTGTGAAGTCGATTCATAAAATCGTTTCATAAATGGGTATGTATATATACATACATATACCAGGGTTGTCGCTAACTGTTTACCAACGTTAGCAATGGCTCATCAGAAATAAAAAACATTCGATAAGTGGGAAAAAAAATAGCAAAATAACTTCGTCGTGAAACATTGAAAATTCTAAATTTAACTCCTTAATGCATCGACCCCCCCCCCCCCCCCACCCACCCACCCCAATATGTTCTAAAATAACCTAAGTTTTTTTAGACTGCTTATAGATTAGTTATTCATCTAAATTTAATTATCCGCTACAGATTGAAAAAAAAAAAACTATTTTGAATTTATTCTATTCTAAAACTTTTCCAAATACGTTCGATTTATTTTCAGGAATTTTACACTCCTACCTAAAACGACTGCTCAGGTATAGCAAGATGGTCTATAATTTTTTACCCTCTAATTAAAAAATTATTAGAGGAATTTAAAAAAAATCCTGTCTTAGTGCACGCTTATATCATAAGAAGTATTTCTCCCCCGATTTTCATGCTACTAGATGTAGCAATTTAGACTGTGCGTTGATTATGAGTCAGTCAAGACAAACTCTTTTATATATAAATTAGGGGGGGGGGGGGGCTCTATTCCCTATGAGCTACGCTCTCCAACCCTCGTTCAGACACTGCAAACTCTAAAAGCACGTTCATTTGATCGGCTTTAAAAAAAATGACGAAGACTCAATTGTAATTTAAAAAACAGCGGCGACCTCCCAGTTAACGGGCTATTTCCGTCCTTGATTCAATCAGATCAGTGAAACATTTAAAAAAAGGCCAATATAAAATTAAGTAAAGAGCCTTTTTCTCCCAGTATTTTTTAACAACGCTATAAAAAAGTTCTTTTAAATGTATCGTTTTAAAATCTGACGTAAATTTCACCAAAGCTTTCTTTCTCATTTTAATATTCACGTGAAAATGCTTTTGTTGTTAGAAAGGAAATATTATTTGAGCTTTGTTCTTTGGTTATTTTAAATAGGACGTCATTTCCCCTATTTACGAATTTAACGCATATCAATGACTATTATTTTACAATTTTCTTTCTCTTTTAAAATTCCTATGTAAATATAGTTTGTAAGACGTAATTTTCAATATTTTCCTGCTTTTAATACGTCATCATTTAATTCTCATTTCAAAGTTTTTTTCGTTTATAATAGTCACGTGTCAATAAATTTTTGATTTAAAGGAAATATTTTCGCTGTTTTAAAAATTGGCAACCATTTAAAAGTACCCCTTTCTGAAATAGGAAAAATTTCTCCCGACAGAATGAAAATTGGATTAAAAAAATTGGAAAGAAACTGTCAAAAAATGAGTCCACTTTTAAAATGTAGCTGCACACCGCGAACTTCTAATGTATATCCTTGGAAAATATGGTCCAATTCCTATGTATAGTTTTTGATCCTATAAAACTTTTTTAATGGAACGATTTTGACCCACTTTAACATGTAAGTATCTCTCAAAATAATTCTTGGATTTAAAAACTGCCTGCTTCAGCGTGTTTATCCAACATTTTTCTATAATACCACCGATTTTCCTATGCAATATTTTTCTTAATTATTGACGAAGAAAGACCTCCAGTCACAAAAAATTCAAAACCGGCGGCGGCGGTAACAGTGTTAGTTACTTTTTTTTTTTTTTTTTTTTTTTTTAGAATAGAGAGATAAATAATTGAGTCCGGTAATGGATTTGTTACTTGGGTTTAGTATGGCATGCTGGGTATTGAAAATGAAGTGCGTAACACTATCGGTTCATTGAATAAGGCCACTCAAAAGAATTACGGTTTAGGTGGAAAATCGTTTGCCGTGTATTTGAATGGATAGGACAGTTTTTCAAACCTACATTACCTAATAGGCAAAACCTAATAGATGTACATTACTGAGGTGTACACTACAAGGTTCTTACTACAGAACAGAACTTATCGTTCTTGTACAGGGACACACAAAAGGCTATAATAATAATAATTAGAGCAATAACTCTTTAAGCCTATGAACCACAATGGTTGAAAGTGCGTTTTCAGTTGCGGTATGCTTTTTTAAATTAAAATATTTTTTTAAATAGGACTGGATGTGTGTGAATTGTATAGATACTCTACAGGGTCGTACAAAAGTTTCCGACACCATTCGTTTATGGGCAGAGATTGCTAAGTGAAAATTTTCTAGTGTGCTATGCGTTTCACTGAACTCACTTTTAGCACACTATGCGGTACCTATCTGCAGAGATTTGGATACAGCCCTGTATACAGGGCTGCACAAAAATAGAGTATTTTAACGAATCCACTCATTCATGGTAATAGGAGAAATCGTGTTTTCAAATTCTTCATTTAGCCTCTCCGATCCCTGGGTCCCCATGTGGGGACCTCTATTCTTTTTCTTATAAAAACTAAAATATCCGATTTTTTTACATTTTTCACTTCACTTCTTAATAGCTGAATGGTTCTTGAGTTCAAAGCAAACGAATCAAGGGCAACCTCTAAGCTAATTCCCACATAAAATAAATGATATTTTCATCTGGGTTTGGAAAATGACTAAAGGCTAAAAAGACAGTATGACCTAAAAAATGATAAATTCTCGTAAGTATTTAACTTAAATCTTTTTCAATGAAAAATATTGATGATTTGTAGAATATTTACGTGATTAAAGCTCTTAAATTTGCGATTGCGTTCATTTAGGTGAATGGTTAGTAAATGGATGTTTTTAAGAAGTTTGTAGTTTTAGCTCCCTATTTTTGAATCTAAATGACTCAATGCCTAAAAGATCCCATCTCAAAAAAGATAGTTTTTCTGTCATTTACGATGTCATTTCGTTTGTAAAAAAACAATGAATAAGCATTTGTATTATTATTTTAGCTTCGGAACTCAAGAAGTTAGACATCTCTCACTGTGAAGTTTTGTTCATTTCATTTTCCATACACTACTACTTTTCATTTAGGAAACTACGCTACATAGTTTTTTTGGGTAGGGATCATCTAAATTTTAAAAATAGGACCCACTTTTGGTTACTTGACTAACAAGTTGCCTACAACTTGACAACAATGATTAAAGTGAACACAATAAAACACTCCAGTGTGCCAAAACTTTCTCGTTCAAATACGTGGACCGATCCATCAATATGTTTTAAAAAGAAACGAGTTGAATGAAAATGTTTAAAATAACGGATGGATCGAAATTATAAAAAAAATTATGAAAAAAAAAATACAATTCATAGTCCTATAGGGGCTTGCCTAGCTCTAAAAACAAATATTTTTAAATACAGTTTCATTTCAAATGATTGAAAAATTAAACTTTATTCTTATACGTAATCCGTAACAGGCCATTTAGAAAGTTATCAATGGACGCTTTCATTTTGGGTAGGACTTCATGAAAAATCAGGGAAAAATATGCCACCAGGACACAATCATTTTTTTCCAATTAAATGTACGCTCTTTTCAATCATCGCAAAATTGACATGTATATCATTTTCATATTCGCTATTTTTTAAATATTTTAACGTGCCATAGGTTATTAATTAATAGAATGCCAAACTGGATGTCACGTTGGCCAGTTGCCATTTTGCACCTGAACGTTCACACTCGACTTGAGTTTCTAACCTGAATGCCGGCGAAATACAGAAATTTATGTATACCTTTTTAGACGCAATCGTAGTCAAATGGTTTCGCCCAATAAATACTCATTTCATTTTTACTTTGATGCCATTTTCAACCACTGAGTCTCATTTTCAACAATCCGCGGAATAAAAAAAAAGTTTTGAAATGCAACACTGCTTTATGAGTAAAAATGCGTTTATTTTCAATGTGACGTCATTTTCTGTTCAATATTTTTTTAAAAGTTTTTTTAATGGTAATGCGAAAATGGCATCCGTCATGATGATCTTATTCCCAATGTTTCCCTTCTCTCCTCAACAATAGAAGTCACTCGATTGACAACCACGTGAAGAAATTTCAGAAAGGACTTTTAAAATTAAAATAGAAAAATGGGATTTTTAAAAAAAATCCCTGCCGGCTCAGTCTACAGGCGCAGGTAGATTTCGAAGTTAAGTACACTCATTTCAACGTAGACACGTGGAAGTTGCTTAAAGTCAAGTGATTGTGACATTTACGATCAACCATTATTAGCATTTAATCTTATTAGAAATTTAACGAGATTTTGGGTCGACGGAATAACCAAGTAGTACCAATATTAGTTTTTGTTGCATTTAAATATCTCAATGGGTTGATTTTCTGTAAGCAAGTAAACCCTATTGGTTGTCTGTGGGAATTTAGCGAAACATTAGAGATATCGACAAACTTGGCATAATTTGGCGACAGAACAGAGTCCCCTCCCCCTACAGTAACACCCCTTATATTTATGGAGATATGATAGCGTAATACATACATATATTTTAATTTTTCACGTGGAAATCTTGCAATGGAAAAGTAATTGTAGTGGGAAGGAATTTATTGTGGGGTTCTTTTTAATTGTTGGCAACTGCTATAACGAAAAATGTTTAAATTTTCCTGTCATTTTTCTGTAAGAGCTGGTTTTATCCGAATCATGTTAAGGCGGTATTCGAAAATTTTAACCCTCCCCCATTTCTACTGCCTTGGGCCGATTTTTCTCATTGGCAATCCCCGCCGAGATATAAGCCATCTCAATGTGTTTGGCAAGTTTGAAGACGATCCGTGCATCATTGCGACTTTTATCGTGCGGACAAAATTTAGTACATACATACACATATCCTCCTGAGACTCAAGCAAAATATAATGCATTTTTTTTTTTTTTTTTTGAGTTTTTTCAACAAATAGGCATCAAAAAATGATATTTTTAAAGAAATTAATAAATTTCGATTTTTTATTTTTGTTTTACAGCACATCCATCTAAATGGATGTTCAGGCCATAACTCCCTTTAAAATAATTTAAATGCTAAAAGTATGGGAAAGAATAGAATTTATTATAAATAACATAAGGCAAGTATTAACATCTGCTATTAAAATTGCAAAAAAAAAAAAAATTAGTTTAAACAAATTAAAATAGCATAAAAACGAAACTTACCAGCAGAACGTAGAATTCCAACATGACTCATTTATTACGCCATTTTGTAAACGAAGTAGTGACCGTTGCCAAAATCCAAAAGCTGAATGTTGATTTTTGGTTCATACATTACCATGCCAAACTGTTTTTAGATTGCTACAATGAAATTTAATGCAATAGAAGGAGAAAGCAAAACATCCATTTAAATGGGTGCCAGGTCTCGGGGGGATATATAAACATTTTAGGTGGGGGTGGTTTTGGGGTCCTATAATGAAAAGTTAGGAAGGAATTTTTCAAAAGTCGCACCATGATAACGACTGCAATAGATAGTATTTCTTACGAAATCTACCTAAAAATAGCGAGTGCGGGCACAACTACAAATAAACTGCTTTCATAAAAATAATAATAATTATTATTAAAATCTATTCGGTAGAAAGCTCAGGCCAGATGACTCCAGAAACAGCCTCGTCTTTTAAAAATATAGATGTGTGTTATAGAACATCATCTCTGTGATGGCATCACAATGCTACGCCGCGCCGATACAGAGTTCATTATTCATGGCAAAGTTTTATTTATCATTTAAGCAGTTTCACATCGTTATTGCTAAAAAGAACTTTGTAAATTTTGTCAAAGCCGTCCAAAAATAGATTTGTTACAAGGGTAATTTCATTTATTTTAAAATTTTTATATTATTTGTGAGAAATAGGGAACTTGGGTTATCGCAGATGTAATAACAGTACCTTTGAGTCGATACTTTATTGATAGGTTCTAAATTTTTAAAGTTTTTTCTTTACATTCATAAACTGGTGCGTTGTAACATTAATTAACTGATTCATTAATTACATAAATTAACGGCTCGTTCCCTCCATTATAGCGTCAAACTGCGCTAAAATGAAAAGTCTTCGCTAGATGGCCCATTGAGGGATGTTTTCAATGTGAAATATATAAAGTAGCAGCGATTCTTGTGTCATCTTAATTTTTTAGTGTCATCTAAATTTGTGCACCAGCGGCTCGTGAATCGACGAGAACTTCCCATCCTGATAAGGCGACTATTCGTGATTTTAATAAATATCGTGATCGAGATGAACTCGTTTTTACTGCAATTAATGGACTGAAGCAAAAATTGAAGATGAAAGTCAAAGTGGATAGGGTATTGAACTCATAAAAATGAAATAGTGACATCTGTAATAATATTTTGAAATATTAAACTAGATGAGATAAAAGAAAGTTTTGGGATTGGCACATCCAACTAGTTAACATTCGGAAAATGATTTAGATTTCGAACGTTTTGCCTAATATACTAAATTTTTCGATTGCATTGGTTTCCCTTAATAGTAAACTTTTACCATAGCAATTTTTGGATATTTCGCAATTTTTAAGCTTTCACATTAATTTTTAATATTTTTAAAAGTAATTCTGTTTCAAACTTCTAGCCTAATAGGAATTTAATTTCAAACCTTTAGCCTACTATGGTAAATGCTCTGCTCTGCTATTTTTGAATTGTAGCGATTTTTAAATGGAATTTTAAATGCAATTTTTTAGCTTAAGAGTTCGGGGTGATTTTTTGAGATGCGAAAAAGGAATTTGGTTTCAAACTTTTATCCTAATATTCTCCTGTGCGATTTTTGATACTTCACCGATTTTTACCGCAATTTTTTAGCTATTTTCTGCGTTTCAGATTCATCAAAGGAATTAGATTGGAAACTTATCTAAACTATATATAGTAAATTTTGACTTCCGTGATTTTTGAAATTTTCGCGATTTTTAATGACATTTTCTTTTCTGCTCCATCCGCTGCGAATTTTTGAAATTCACTTTTTGACCTAATATAGTAAATGTTGTTCTCTTTTCAATAAATTTCGTACATCAATTTCCCAATTTTCCGCGAATTTTTTATGTGATTTTTAGTGTGTTTTCGCGATTTCCTACGATTTTTCCGCATTAGTAAAATTAATCTAGTTTCAAATCTTCTAGCCCACTATAGTAAATTGTTTTTACCTTTTCGATGAAGTTAATTCGAGATTCGAGCGGCCATTTTTAAATTTTTCGCGATTTTCTATTGTGATTTTCAGAGTTTTTGTGTGATTTTTTTTGACGGACCCTGGCAACGCCGGGCTCGTTAGCTAGTAAATAAATAAAATAAAATAAAAAGGGGTATCCACGTTTTTAATTTAATTATATAATTTATTTAATTAAATATGATTTAATATAAAGCAGCATTTCTACAATCATGATCGCTAGGTGGTAGTTTGGTTTCAAGTGTAGTAATTGTGTGTTCAACCCTTCCGGCACTTCATGCCAAGAAAATGAGGTAAGTTCCCATTCTCGAATTTTTATATAATACAGACGAACCTCATTATCCCGACATTCTAATGTCCAGACAAAACTGTCGTCATAAGTGGAGTGTCGCGGTAACCGGAGTTGGAGAAAAATATGTTTATAAAAAGCTGCATTTTTAATTAATTTAAGATAATTTTAAATTCATAACTGTTCTTGCAGTTTTAAGCAATAAAACATTATTATTAAACAAAATTGAAAAGAATAAAAATCTGATTTATGATGACTGGTTTTTTTATTGTTACATGAAATATTACATAATTAAGGTTTGCTTATCCCTAGATGTGCTTCCTACAATTATTTCAGCATTTAATAATAATAATAAAAGTTTTATTAATTATTTGTAAACAGTTGGCGTTTCTTTCAATTCAGACATATGTTTCACTCTTTAAATTTAAATTAGGGACACCTTTTCCGAATTAGTAATTTATGATAAAAGATAACAACTACTACTCAATTTTTTTATGTCTGTTTAATCTGGTTGTAATACGACATTTTCCAAACGTCTTAAAAAAATTTTTCTTGGACTATTTTTATATAAAAAACACGCAACATAACTACATTCGTCAGGTTTCTGTAAAGAACACATTCCTTAAATTTCAGTAAACTGTAACTTCTGTGATTTCGATGGCTACTTTTAATTTTGCTAGCGTAAAAGTAATTTTTCCGAAATTGGGGGAAAAAAAAATCAGCGCCGAGAGGGTTAACACCTCTTCTGGCGGAAGAGAGGCTGTAAAATCTTGTAAAAGCAATTCGATATCATTCCTATTCCAGGTGAATGTCTCATTTCTATAATTTTCAGAGAATTTGTTCTCGACAGGAGGTATATTTGTAAATGCAAGGAACAGACACGAAAGCGATAGAACTTCAAGGATGCTGTAGAAAAATCTAAATTAACAGGAATAGCATTTCATATCCACATTTCTATTAAATTAACTTTTTCAGGCAAAGTAGTATACTATCTGTACTTAATTCAATGCTCGCAATGACACAAAACAAAATTAACACTTATTATATTCAGTCGTCCCCATTTAAAAGAACAGGGACGATTCCAGAAATAATATTCGATTAAGCGGGTTATTGATTAAACGGGGAATCATAACTGTAATATTTAATGACTCATAAAAAGGCAAAATAACCATCTATGGCAGATGTAATTAACAGCATAATAAATAGTTAATAGGATAACATAAACTAAAATAAATACAAATATAAAGTAAATACGTATTAATTTAATGTCAGTACATACATTTACAGGGTTTACATCACACTTAATGCAGCTCGTTTGAATTGGGTCAAAACTTTGCTACTTCTAATTTACGTTACTTATACTGCCTTAAAAATCATCGTTTAAAGTGGTTTGTTTTAGTGGAATTTTAAAGGAGTCAATATCGAGTTATTTTTCTAATGAGTGCAAAATATCACAAGTACCATCTCGAGTCTCGAAGTGACGGCACATTGCCATTAAATCCTGGTTAACAGCAAGAAGTGATGGTGGGGAGATCGAGATGGAGAAATATTTGATCTGTCCATTATACACACATATCGGCCGAATTCAGTGCAGGAAGTACTGAAAATTTCTTTTCAGCGTAAAGGACTGTCGGCCGAAATCATTGCAGGAAGAACTGAAAATTTGTTTTCAGCGTAAAGGAACCGAAAATGACAAAAGGTGGAAGGAAATTCCAGCTGAAACGTGCTTTCCCCGCCTTTTTTCAAACATCGGTCACACAGTTGTTATTCGATTAAGCGGAGACAGTTCGTAAAAGGTATTTGGTTTAAGCGGGGGGAAAATAACATAGAACCAAAAGGAATAAATTCGGTTCCGGAGGATTCTATTAAAATAAGCCGGGTATATCTGTGACCAGATTAAGTGGGGAGCACTGTATACAGTAAAACCTCCCCAAAAAGACCACGTTCCGTTCCAATAAAAATGGGTCGCTCCGAGAGGTGGCCTCTTCATGGAGGTCATGTTTAAATCTAGATTTTTTTTTTTTTTTAATTGTTGAACAAAATTTAATTGATGTTACTAAAATTTATTTTTCACATTAGGAAAAAATATAAAAACTTAAGTATCAAAACAAAAGTTATTGACTGCAGACTTTAAAAAATGGATACATTGACGTTTACTTTGATTTTACGTTTTTGTAACTTATTTCCAAGTCCTTTCGAAGTTCAGTCAATAAATGCAATTTTTTTTTTTTTGGACGAGAAAAAATAATGGCTATTTCATTCAGTCTTAATGTGTCATCAGAGTTCAATTCATCGCCTAAAAAGGCACAAAGGGGTTGAAAACACTTAAAAATGACCTGAATGAAAAAAATTCTAAACTTAGTTTAGAAGTTGGATGAATAATGTGCTCTCCGGAATTATTTTTCTAATAAAACTTTCTTCAAGCGACCCGGAAAAAAAACGAAATTCGTTTCATTTTCTTCAAAGAAATTCCTCGTATTTTCAATCGAATTTTGATGCTGTTGAGTTTTAACCCTTAAATGCCTGATTTTTCAAAAAGCATTGTAATAATGTTTTCCGGCTTTCATTTTTTAAATAAATCACGAGAAAAATACTTAAAATCATTTTGTTTTAAGTATGGTTTACCGCTAAAAAACAGTTTGTTACTAAACGGCAATACTGGTCTTTAATTGAAAAAATAATTTTCCTTGATAAAATTCTGTTAAACACACAAGAATTTTAGGAACTACGAATAAATTTGACTTGCTCACGGCAGAACAAAATAGGGTATTTCGCAAGATTCCAAACAAAACAAAAAGAACAAGTAGCAACAATTGAAAAAAAAAATCTATCTCCATTCTTAAACAGCATAAGTGTTGCCATCTGCATGTTGAAAATCGATTTAATAATATTTTCAGAATGTATTTTATTGGCAACATTAGGCATTATAGCATCAATATTGTTCTAATAGTATTTTAGAGCCTAAATTGGGTATGTTGCCGAAAAGCAACACCCGGCATTTAAGGGTTAATCTCTGAATTTGGCGTTTTTGAGCAGAAGCGTTTTGCACAACAAAGTGTTATGCGAGACATTTTTTCGCGATCCACCTCTATCCTAAATTACCCCAACATGACTCAAGTGTGACGCACAGTAGAAGATCCAAGAAGGAATTTTTGGATACCATCGTTTAAATATAATAGTACTAAGATAAAACTGCCTACGATATAAATCTAAATTATAAAGCCAAAACAGGTTCGTTAGTAACGCTGACATACTGAAACTGGCAACGGCCTGGCAATCGATTTTGATTTGTCTACATTCTTTTTAAAACATTCGCACATCACACCCTTTCGATTTGTACACATTTGAATAGAACACAAAAATCTGCTTTGGAACGAGATTTCTTTCAAAAATATATAAATTGATATTTTTATTTATATTTTTTGATATTTAAATATATTTATGCTTGAGAATTATTTTATCGCCGTTCAACCCAAATACGGACTATTAATCCGTTTGAACTTGGAGAAAAAAAAAATGCAATTTAACAAATTACAACGACCATTTGGAAAATGATTTTTTCAAAGACTAAAATTTAAGGCATAAAAAATAGCACGGAGTGGATCCTGCATTACGTACGCCATGAATTAAACATTAATATTCCTGGACCAAATTTAAATGAAATTTCTTAAACATACCACACTATTACTTTTTACACCATCTTAGAGAAAAAAGTACTTTTAAATGCAATTTGTTTGAAAGCTGTATCTCAATTTGTTTCTGAGTTATTAATTTTTCTTTTGCAGTTTTTGTTACTTTTTTGTCATAGTGGCAACAAAAGTATCCATCTCTATTGAAAGTAAAGGGAAAATACAGATTACTGTATGGACCCATCAGAAAACGAATAAAATGCGGATTCAACTAATAAAAAGCTTCAGATATGTTTTTGATTTCCCACCCTGACGAGGACAATAACCTTTTTTCCCAAATGGTTAAAAAAAAAAAAATCAGTAATTGTTTTCGTATAATGTTCCACGCAACTAAACCGAAAACTCCACAAATTAAATACATATTAAACAGAAATGCGCCTAAACACTTAAGTTATCAGAATCGCAAAGACAATAAATAAGAAAATGTTACGCGATGGTCGTACGGAAGTATCAAAAATGCCTTTTAGTGTATAGTTGTCGGCCGATTTATAAAAATAGACTAAATGCATAATACCCATTACTGTTTTAAAATGAAATTGATTTTATGTTCTGTTCAGCTAGCATCATTTAGCAGTGGAGTAAATAACAAAAAAATATGCCCAATTAAACTGCTGGCACTGAGCTCACAGGCTATTCACACTAATTGAATATTACTCTTATTTATGCCTATTATTCAGAAAATAGAACACACTCTTTTTGAGCAAAACGGTCAATAATCCGGGGAGTGCCTTATCAGAATAAATCGGTACATCAAATTTGAAGCAAATCTGATAATTCTGCATGAAAAACCCATTTATCTGAATTAAAAAGGTGGGGGGGGGGGGTAGCTTCCCCCATCCCGCCTTTATGAGCACCCAAACTAATTCAGGGAAGCGCTTTATCAGAATGAACCTATTTACAAAATTTTAGGCAAATCGGATATTTCTATCAAGAGTTATCGCGTTACGTACATACATACGTACATACATAACCTACGGGCACATTAGCTCTCAGACTTTGATAGCCTCTAAGCTAAAAAGTAAAGAGTAGTATAGTCTTAAAGTGCATAAAAGTATTGTGTAGGGGAGACCGGGGGAATGGCGACACCTTAAGGGAATTTAATTTTTTTCACCTCAAAAAAAATTTACTTTTTAATAGTAAAAATTCTAAAGCTAAATCATGATCTTTAGTATCTGTATAAATTTAACCGTAATCATAACTAAACTAAGCACACATAAAAAAAAAACTTTCTTTCAACCTCTGCACAGTGGCGGAATGACCCAGGATGCTGGGGTCATTCCGCCACTGTATCGGGGTCATGACGCCACTCTCTAATGACCTAGTCAATACATAAAATGGATACTAGGAAACTCATAACCCACTGAAAATATTTAGAAAGCAATAATTTATCAAAATAATGAATAATTATAATGTTACTTAAACTAGATTTATTAATGTGCTAAGATTACACTTTAACTCATATTGGAAAAGTCACCCTTTGCCATGGTGCCGGCATGACCCCGAGAGGATAATATAGCGGAAATCCCCCAGCAAAGCCGAAAGAAGAACCGAACTTGTTCAACACATTGCATCAAAAAGCCGGCGAATGCATGTAGATGACGGGTAATATTATCTTAAGTACCTAATGTTAGAATAAAAGGTACTTGCCTCAACTCATTTAAAGCTGCAAAATAAGAAGCAGCTAGATGAAAACTACATTTTTCACTAGAACAAACGAACGACGCTCAACAAAATCACTCCCACTCTAGGCACTGTTTCTATTGTTGGCCGCACTAGTGCAGGCGCATTCACTATCTCAAACTGCCGTTAGTTTTTAAACTAGGCCGGATGGTGTCATAACCCCGGTCTCCCCTACCCATTTTCGATTCTGATACAATTTCTACTCTACGATCCCTCCAAATAAGTCGTTTTGAACAAGTAAAATATTCGCCAAAATAAGAGTCTCCGTCAAAAGTCATGCATTTAAGAAACTTACATACGAACTTAATGTTTAAGTAAAACTTCTGTTTGAAATTAAATTTTTACAGCGTCTATAAAACTACGCTGTTTAAAATTCTGTAATAGGTTCCATTCTATTCAAGTACATATTGAAATTATGTTAGGTCGTTTGGGAATAAGAATAAGAAAAAAATTTGCTGAAACAACCAGTGAGAGATGAGGGATAATCCCCGAATAATCATTCTGCCTCCTGGTTTATTATTTATGTAGAGAATTTCATTTGACACAATTTTTTTCCCCCCTAATCAAACTTAATAGAAAGCACTTTCCAACACTGAACTGCTATAAAGTGGTATTGCTGCTTTATACCATTGTAACGTTACATTGCCCGTACCATTGCCCGTAAACTTTAACTTATAACTTTTACTTATAATTGTTATGTTACTTAACTCTTATTAATAACTATTGTAAGAATCTGCTCAACCAGAACAATGATTAAATGCACATGCACATTCTTGTTACTTGCATTGCAGAATAATGTTATTCAAATCAAGCTCAAAAACTTTGCATTTCCTGGCAATTTTCATGTTGACGGCCAATCAATGTACATCAAAAGAAACCATGCTTAGAAATTTCAGTGAACCACGGAAAACTTTTCACTTTACTTCCCCACTCAACCTTTTCCCAATTTAGATTAGAAACCTCCGATTTTGTTTCCTATTTACAAACGCTACTTTGTACCAAACGCTTATAAGGAAATTGTTTCCTATTTAGAAGTCAACTTTCAGGTCGCGAATATAGAAACAGACCAGAAACAGGTGATAACGCAAAGTTTAAAAAAAAAACTCAAGTCCAAGTAAACTCTGGAACTGATAACTCTTTTAGAAATGTTATCTTAAAATTTGACTGCATACGTTTAACTTTTTAAACATCCAACGATTGAAGTATTTTAGCCGTCATTTATCAAAAAAATGCTACTTTGATAAAAATGGAACTCCGATTGTTACAAAATTAGTGAACGTACGCGTGGAATGTATGTACGCATGACCGTATGGATTGATGTACGACTGAATGGAAAGATGGATGAATAAAAGAATGAAAAGGAATGTGTGTTAATCAGTGAAAATGTACCTGTAGTGAAGGGGGGATGTGAAAATGTACCTGTAGTGAAGGGGGGATGTGAAAATGTACCTGTAGTGAAGGGGGGATGTGAAAATGTACCTGTAGTGAAGGGGGGATGTGAAAATGTACCTGTAGTGAAGGGGGGATGTGAAAATGTACCTGTAGTGAAGGGGGGATGTGAAAATGTACCTGTAGTGAAGGGGGGATGTGAAAATGTACCTGTAGTGAAGGGGGGATGAGAAAATGTACCTGTAGTGAAGGGGGGATGAGAAAATGTACCTGTAGTGAAGGGGGGATGGGAAAATGTACCTGTAGTGAAGGGGGGATGAGAAAATGTACCTGTAGTGAAGGGGGGATGAGAAAATGTACCTGTAGTGAAGGGGGGATGGGAAAATGTACCTGTAGTGAAGGGGGATGGGAAAATGTACCTGTAGTGAAGGGGGATGGGAAAATGTACCTGTAGTGAAGGGGGATGGGAAAATGTACCTGTAGTGAAGGGGGATGGGAAAATGTACCTGTAGTGAAGGGGGATGGGAAAATGTACCTGTAGTGAAGGGGGATGGGAAAATGTACCTGTAGTGAAGGAGGATGTGAAAATGTACCCGTGATGAAGAGGGATGTGAAAATGTACCTGTGATGAAGAGGGATGTGAAAATGTACCAAATGAAAAAGAATAATTGTATAAATATGAAAGAATGAAAATGTTTTTGCGAACGCCATACGCGGTTTTTACGTATTTCAATTGCTTAAAACTGAGTTGAGTTGATTTTTGACGGCCGATTATCTACTCGAGGGATATAGGCCCTAGGGGGAGTGCACTCCGTGGGGGTCTGTCTAAGGGAACCTAATCCGTATTTACGCATGGAAATCCAAGGTTCGAAGAAAACCACGAGAACGCCGAACGATTAGGCCGACGGGCGTGATTGGGTTCGAACCCAACACCTCCTGTCTACTAGCTACGAGAGTAGAACTATCGATCACTCGTAGGGCTGATTAAAACTGAGAAATTAAACATTTTGACAGATGAAATACTTCAATTACTTGAGAATTAAAATAAACTACTGAACTACATTTTAAAAGTTAAATTAAAAAATTGATCAGCAGTCAAATTTATAAAAGATGTATAAAAGGTTAATATTATAAAAGGTTATAAAGGATTAAAAAAAGATTAAAATGTTATAAAATATTTATATTAGGATGTTTTGTCTAGAAGATTTATCAATCCAGAGTTAATTTTTGTTTTCCTTTTCGCGTTTCAGTTTGTTGTTTAAATTTTTCTATTTGGTAATAGTTGGTATTCATTTTCACAATTTCGGAGCTGACTTCTAGTCAAACGTTTTGAAAATGTGGGAGGCAAAGTCCAAATAACTATTCTAAATTGAGAAACGTAGGGGGGGGGGGGGGACTAAAGGAGGAATCGTGCTTTTCCTACTGTTCACAGAAATAAATATTCTAATTATGTGTATCTTTTTGATGAATTTGAAAACTCTTAAGAGAACATTGATTCAACGTATGGCAACAAGAAAATTTGCATCCGATGAATGTCTTCTAACTTGTTTTGGAGCGCTTCAAATGACATCATTTTGCAAGAAAGAAACACGGGAGCACGTTTAATAATTGCCTCGTTCAACCATAATTTTTTTACATAATTTATAAATTAAAGTTCTATAAAAGTTAAGTAAAACTTACGGGCTCTATTTACATTGGTATAAAACCACAATACCACGGGTAAAAAACTGGGTAAAAAAAAAAAATCTGAAATTCACAGCAAATATTCTGAAAGGTTTACACAGAAGGGGGGAGGATCCACTCCCGGCACTAACTATGTTTCACGAAATTTGCCGTTTTTTCGCGATCTTTTGACGAAATTTGCCCGTTTTTCGCGATCTTTTGACGAAATTTGCAGTTTTTTCACGATCTTTTGACGAAAATTGCCGTTTTTCGCGATCCTCTGACGAAATTTTCCGTTTTTCTGCGATCCTTTCACAAAATTGCCGATTTTTCTTTGAAAAATTTACGAAATTAATATTTTTCGGCGATCCTTTGTCGAAATTCGCGATATATTTTATGTCCGAATTTTCTGACTTATGACCGATTATTTTAAATTTTCGGAAATGGCTGCCTCAATTTTTCGGAAAATTCAGAACAGAATTAACATTACAGCAATTAAGTGTTGCAAGAGACCTAAGGCATGTGAAGGAAAATCAGGAAAAAAAGGGAATGATCAGGAAAAAAAAAAAAAGAGAAGACATCCTGTCAGGTGCAATTCTCGCTCAATAAAAGGTCGGAAGACAAAAGAAGAAAAAAAAAAAATCTATTCCAATCATTTGGGAATTATCTATTAATAGTTTGTTTCTGAAGTATTTTTTCTTATTCCTAAAACGACCTTATCTAATTTTTAATATGTACTTTAATAGAAAACATTACAGATTTTTAAATAGGGACATTTTTGAAATTTAATTTTAAACGGAAGTTTACTTATAAAGATTATAAGTTCCCATAAATATCGTGTGCAAGTTTTTAAAATGTATGTCCACCTGTAACTTTTGACGGAGACTCTTAGTTTGGCGACTATTTTATGGGTTCGGAACGACTCTTTTGGGAGGGATGGAAACTTTATAAAGGGTCAAAAATGGGTGTATGCTCGTCTGCCCCGTTTTGTGTCTTTACGCTCCAAGACTCGTGAGACTGGATCCATTGCAAGTGGCGCAATAGAAATGGACTGTTGAAGTAGGTGAGACCGGGGTTATGCCGCCACCCCGCCTAGTTTAAAATCTAACGGCAGGTTGAGATAGCGAATGCGCCTGCACTAGAGCGGCCAACCATAGAAACAGTGCCTCGAGTGAGAGTGATATTGTTGTACGTCGTTCGCTTGTTCTAGCGAAAAACTTAGTTTTCATCTCGTTGCTTCTTATTTTGGAGCTTCCAATGAGTAGAGGTAAACACCTTTAATTGTAACGTTAGGTACTTAACATAATATTACCCGTCATCTACATGCATTCGCCGACCTTTTGATGCAATGCTCGGTTCTTATTTCGGCTTTTCTGGGGGATTTCTGCTCTAGTGTCCTCGCTCGGGGTCATGCCGCCACTATGGTAAAGGGTGTCTTTTCTAATTTGAGTTAAATTGTAAGCTTAACACATTAATAAATCTAGCTTAAGAAACATTGTAATGATTCATTATTTTGATAAATTATTGCTTTCTAAATATTTTAAGTAGGTTGTGCGTTTCCTAGTATCCAATTTAGGTATTGACGTGGTCATTAAAGAGTGGCGTCATGACCCCAGTATTCTGGTTAATTCCGCCACTTTTACAGAGGTTGATTTTATTTTTTAAATGTGTGCTTACTTTACAGTTATGATGACTGTTGAATTTATTCAGACGCTAAAGATCATGATTCAGCTTCAGAATTTTTACTATTAAAAAATGAACATTTTTTTTGAGGTGAAAAAATTTAAATCCCCTTAAGGTGTCGCCATTTTCCCGGTCTCTCCTACACAATACTTTTACGAATTTTAAGATCCAAGGTTAATGATGGTTAATGATGCTCCACTGGTTAATGATGCCTGGTAAACGAAACAATGAAAATCAATTTTATTTTAAACTTCGTGACTCTTGCACGAGCCGTATGCAACGGAATACATAGCGAAACATTTTACTATATTTCTAGAAACCTTTGCGATTCTGATTATTTCGGTGATGAAGCGCCTCTCTGTCATGTTTTATTTCACTATTTATGTGTGGAGTTTTAATTTTGACAATTTAGTTATGGAATAGGAGTCTGAAATAAATGCTGAATTTTTTACAATGTTTTAAAGAGAAAACTGATTAATCTTCTTTATTTGGATTAAACACAGAAAAACATTCTTACTTGAAAATTATGTGAATCCATTAAAAGCGCTTAAATTTAGATTGTCAAAGAAATCTTAGTAGAAAGTATTTCTAGTCCTGTATGTAAAAATTAAAATTATGCGAAACCGATTGTTCGTGCCGTTGCCATTTATAATAGGACGCCAGCGTTATGACCGGACACACTTTTGCTTTATAATATAGAGTCATTTAACAGTATGCAGTTATTTTTTTGAATATTTTTTTTAGAGTTTCGTTTATCTGACGAAACCCTATTCGTCTCACTTCTCTGTCTGTTAGTCTGTCACAGAGCCCGTTCTCAGAAACTATATATACTGGAGACTTGAAATTTTGGATTCTTATAGCTGAACATCTCACATCAAACGATAAATCATAAATTTTGAAAAAAGTATTATATTTATCCCTCTGGGCTTCAACTTGTGTATTTTAAGCTTTTTTTTCTAACTGAGCCCCTAATTAAGTTGAAAACTTGAGATTTTGGATTCTTATAGCTAAACACCTCACGTCAAACGACAAATCATAAAATTTTGAAAAAAGTATTATATTTATCCCTCTGGGCTCTAACTTCTATATTTTTACCAATTTTTCAAACCACCACCCTTTTCACCCGGGGTGCACTTTTCTAACTTTTGCCGACACTCCTTTGATCACCCTTTCATATTATGCACCCTAGCCGTACCTATTTTAGTTCCACTTTTTACCGCCATGGGGCGCCTACCTATCTCGAGTGGTATGGGCCAGATCCCCTCGACTCCTATAACTACGGACAGTTTGCAAAAAGGAGTTTCGTTCGGATAGAGGTTTGTTTAGAACAGAGTGGTTGCGAAACGTGGAACTAACAGATTTTGCAAAAGGATAAAATGCTTTGAAAGGAATATTCATTTTGCTCACTGTTTAATTGCGAGCATTAAGTACAGATAGCCGGTTGTATTCTTCTTTATCTCCAAACAAAATGGAGCTATGAAAATGTCAGTTTTGAGTCTATTATAGCGTTATTGCTGCTCTACCACGTTTCGTATGAACCCGCGAAAGGGTTCCTCTCAATTTTAGTGTTAGCAAATTAATTCATACATTCATTGGCGCACCCACGGAGGGGGCTATGGGGCTGAAGACCCTCCCAGACCCCGAGACTAGACTAATTATTAAATATTTTCTAAAATTGTATAAGGTTACTTTTTCAAAATTTGGATAGGGGATTAAACAGATAGGGGGATCGGGCTGAGCTGTCGTGCAACCTCTTGCGTACTTCTAACCCTAATAATATAAGGAAAGAGCATGTTTACAAATAAACACTTCCGTCAACCAATCTACCAACTACATTTTTGTCATAACGATCGAACAACAATTCGAACAACAAATAATCGTAATTCGTCGTAATTCGAACAACAGTGACGTCAGTTGCCCTCTCCTTATTTTAACTATAAAACTTTCCAAACGAAATATACTTTAAAATTTTCGAAACACAGAAACTTTCTGACCCCCTCTCCCCGCCCTCTCACGTCCAAAGCTAAGATACATTTTAAATACAGTTTTTTTCAGATGTCAAGCATGTTAAAAATATCTAAAATTAGCCCCGCCAAAAATTTTCAGAGATCCATCTGGTTAGACATGGATAAATAAATCTGTAATGGAACTCCAGAAATTGCTGGATACGAAATTACACTAGATTAATTTTAACAAAATTATTCCAATTGGTAAATAAATCTAATATGATTTATTTACCAATTGGAATAATTGTGTTAAAATTAATCTAGTATAATTTCGTATCCAGCGAATTCTGGAGTTCCATTACCTATGATTTATTCTGTTGAGCTGAAGCAGGTTTCAGACCACATGCTATAATCATTAAGGTTAGCTGGGTGAAAAAGTTCCACCCGATTCGTCCGGGATAGTTCAGATGGTAGAGCACTGGCGGCTTCAGCCAGGACATCCCTGGTTCGAATCCTGTTCCGGACATTTTTCGCCCAGTTGGAAATTTGCATCTAATATGACATCCTTACTGTCTACACATCTTATACACGGATGTAAATGTAGCTTATACTGAAGCGAATAAGCTATTTTCAATTCAGATTTCGGATAAAAACAATTTGTTTCTCACCTTTTATAATAAATTTCATTTTTTGAGTAGAAATCGAAAAGAAAATGCTTTTAGAAAAAAAAATAGTACGCGAAGGCATGCAAGATAAAATTTTGAACAACGTACGTTCTATTCCGGCGCCATTTTCCTGTGCATTAGCTGCGCAAAGCCTCACAAAATGCATTAGAATAGTCAATGTATAATCATCTCTAAAAAGTCACATTATCCAATGAAGTGTTGGTGTAAAAAAGCCCTTCCTCATGCAATGAAACTTTTATTTTCAATCACTTACATCATTTTTACTATCCATCCATTACGCTGTAACTGCTTGCAAAATTTTCTTTTCTGCGAGACTTGCAAAAGGTTTTTATTAGTCCTAAAGTTTTCTATTTCTGCGACACTCTATCGCGAAACTTACTTTAGATTAGGGGTGCACAACCTTTTTAAGACAAGGGCCACTCATAAAAATTTCTGGGTTGTGGAGGGCCACATCAGTCACACGGGGAGAATTCTATTTCTGGGAGGTGATCTGTGGGCTGTATTCAGATAAAAAATATGGTTTCAGAGGGGAGGGGTAGTTGTACCCCTCTAGGTTCCTCTATCTGATCAACATATCCAATTCAGTTGGCAAGGATATATCAACAGTTTACGTTTGTATATATAACAGACATATAGTAAGTATTATTTAGAAGAACTGATAATATTCCTTGACTTTATTCAGGGAAGTAAATTTGTTTATTTTAAAGTTCTAAAAAAAACAAACATAGGCATGAAAGTGGCTAATGCCGAAAAAAATGTGAACTTTATGAACGAAGTGGGGATGAGGAGCCGATCGACCAAACTCACGAGATTTTTCGGAGCTCGATCGACCAAACTCACGAGATTTTTCGGAGCTCGATCGACCAAACTCACGAGATTTTTCGGAGCTCGATCGACCAAACTCACGAGATTTTTCGGAGCTCGATCGACCAAACTCACGAGATTTTTCGGAGCTCGATCGACCAAACTCACGAGATTTTTCGGAGCTCGATCGACCAAACTCACGAGATTTTTCGGAGCTCGATCGACCAAACTCACGAGATTTTTCGGAGCTCGATCGACCAAACTCACGAGATTTTTCGGAGCTCGATCGACCAAACTCACGAGATTTTTCGGAGCTCGATCTTCAAAACTCACGAGATTTTTCGGAGCTCGATCGACAAAGCTCACGAGATTTTTCGGAGCTCGATCGACAAAACTCACGAGATTTTTCGGAGCTCGATCGACAAAACTCACGAGATTTTTCGGAGCTCGATCGACAAAACTCACGAGATTTTTCGGAGCTCGATCGACAAAACTCACGAGATTTTTCGGAGCTCGATCGACAAAACTCACGAGATTTTTCGGAGCTCGATCGACAAAACTCACGAGATTTTTCGGAGCTCGATCGACAAAACTCACGAGATTTTTCGGAGCTCGATCGACAAAACTCACGAGATTTTTCGGAGCTCGATCGACAAAACTCACGAGATTTTTCGGAGCTCGATCGACAAAACTCACGAGATTTTTCGGAGCTCGATCGACAAAACTCACGAAATTTTTCGGAGCTCGATCGACAAAACTCACGAGATTTTTCGGAGCTCGATCGGCAAAACTCACGAGATTTTTCGGAGCTCGATCGGCAAAACTCACGAGGTTTTTCGGAGCTCGATCGGCAAAACTCACGAGGTTTTTCGGAGCTCGATCGGCAAAACTCACGAGGTTTTTCGGAGCTCGATCGGCAAAACTCACGAGGTTTTTCGGAGCTCGATCGGCAAAACTCACGAGATTTTTCGGAGCTCGATCGGCAAAACTCACGAGATTTTTCGGAGCTCGATCGGCAAAACTCACGAGATTTTTCGGAGCTCGATCGGCAAAACTCACGAGATTTTTCGGAGCTCGATCGGCAAAACTCACGAGATTTTTCGGAGCTCGATCGGCAAAACTCACGAGATTTTTCGGAGCTCGATCGGCAAAACTCGCGATTTTTCCGTGCCCGGTCGACAAAATTTACGATTTTTCCACCCCTGATCGACAAAATTCGCAAATTTTTCCTCAACGAAATTCGCTATTCTTAACCGACTAACGAAATTTGCAATTTTTACCCGCGTCAAATTGACGAAATTCGCGCTGTTTTCTCGCAATAAACAGACTCGCGATTTGTACGCAGCCGATCAACGAAATTTTCAATTTTCCGCGCATCATCGAGAAAATTCGCGATTGCGCATGAACAACGAAATTTGCGATTTTTCCGCGCCTCATCGACTAAATTCGCGAATTTTTTTCGTGCCCGACCAACGAATTTCGCGATTATTTTCATGCCCGACCAACGAAGAGCCTGATCCATAACACTCGCGATTTTTTGGTACCCAATCGACGAAATTTGCGTTTTTTCCACGCGTGATCGATGAAATTTGTGATTTTTCAACGCCCGATCAACGAAATTGGCGATTCTTAAGTGGCTGAAAATTTTTGCATTTTTCCCGTGGAAAATTGATGAAATTCTGGATAAACAGACGAAACACGCAATTTTTCGCAGCCCGCATCCAAGAAATTTGAGATTTTCCCGCTCCTAATAGAAAAGATTTGCAAATTTTCCGCCCCCGATCGACGAAATTCGTGATTCTTAACTGACTGACAAATTTCGCGAATTTTCCTCGCAACTGACAAAACTCACGCAGCCAATCAACAAAATTTACAATTTTTCCGCGCATCTTCAACAAAATTGACGATTTTTTCGTATCCGATCAAGGAAATTTGCGATTTTCCGCGTCTGATCGACAAAATTCGCGATTTTTCCGTGCCGGAACAACGAAATTCTCGATTTTTCCGATCTCGATCAACAATACTCGTGATTTTTCCTTGACCGATAGGTCAAATTTGCATTTATTTCCGCGCCTCATCGACAAAATTCGCGATTTTTTCGTGCTTGATCGACAAAATTCACGATTTTTCCGCACCCGATCAACGAAATACGCGATTCTTAACTGACTGACGAATTTTTCAATTTTTTCCGCGGCAAATTCATGAAATTCACGATTTTTTCTTGTGTTTTCTTTTCTTTTTTCTTACAAAACTTTTTTCTTGTCCATAATGACAATTGACAATTTTTTGCAGTTATAAATTGACGAAGTTCGCGGGCCACACGTAAACCCATCGCGGGCCACAGGTTGTGCATCCCTACATATTTCACATTGAGGACTTTCCTAAATTGGCTATCTAGTGATAACTTTACAAGAGAAATACGCACTGTGTATCTTTTCTCTTTACTGCGGGATTTCCCCCCATTTCCACTAAAACGGATGAGTTGTGTAAAAGCCTGTTATGTGAAATCCTGTTACTGTACTGCACTTGCACAGTCGTGAGGGAAAAAAGTAAACACCCCTTACTAACTCTTCAAAAATTTATCGTAGAAGAAAGTGACTGGTACCGAACGATTGGTAATAAAGTCTACTTTTAAATGATGTATATATAATTTGCTTAGGGGGCCATCTATCTATTAAAACGAACCACAACTTTGTTTTTTTTCATTAGCAGTACACAATTCTAACAGCATAAATGAACTCTACACCCTTCCATGAGCCTAAAAACAAATTTTTATACGATTCGTATGATAAGTTTCCGAGAAACTAATTATTTTAAAACGAGCGTATTTTAGGGGCTGTATTCTTATTGAAGTTCGGTACTCTATTGTTAACCGAGAGAGCCCCCTTCTTGATCAAGGCATCTTAAGCGCCACTCAAGCAGTCATTGAAGACTGCTAGATTAGAGGATAGCATAAGAAATTTCAAAATACCTAGTCACTTCTATCATAAACCATCCTTTTGCAGTTTTTTAAGCATAATTTGAAAAGTAATTGGAAGAAAAATGTGAAATTTGGTATTTCTATAAAGCAGGACTTAATAAATCTAAATTCATCCAAAAAATGGTAGGTTGCCATTCATAATTTTTTCGAATACTCATTTCATAATTTATATCACAAAATTACAAAAATTGCAAATTCAACGTATTTATGTTTGGGTATTTTAATATTATTGCTACACAAAAAATGAGCACATTAGAAGTATCATTTCAGGAGATATTAATAAAAAATATGAAAATGTAATTTAGCATGAGAAGCACTCCATTTTGAATGTTTATAATTCAAAAACTTATCATTCAAATGACATGAAATTGGGTGTCTAGGCATCGTTTGAACCGAAGATTTGAAATATCTCGTTAAAATTTGGTATTGCCATTGAAAAAAAAAATGAAGTTTTGGGTTCGTTTTATGATGTAAATGCCCCCCTAAGCCAATTTTAAAGACATCATTTAAAAGAAGACTATTTCCAATCGTTCGATACCAGTCACTTTCTTCTACCATACATTGTTGTGGAGTTAGTAGGGGGTGTTTACTTTTTTCCCCCAACGACTGTATAGGATTACTATACCTAAAAATAACCTAGCGTTAATATTAGACTTCTAACGAACTTAATATCTATGGTTGTACGAGAATCTAACTATAGATACTATTGAAATTTACTGTAAATGAAAATTACAAGTTAACCCATAAGTACCCTTAAAATAACATGCTATAAAATTCATTTAATACCTCGATTTGTGGTAATACAGCTTGGAATGAGTTATAGATACATTACTTTATCTTGTTTTAAAAGCATTATTGGTTACACAAAACAAAAATATGTTTTAAAGGGGCGATTTCTTCTGGCTTTGCATCTTTTCAGCTTTCTTGGCGTTGGTGGGGATTTTTCAATTCGGAAACATTTCTATTGTAAGAACATTCTATTTGTACATTTTTTCTAATTCTACAAAATACTAAGAAAAATATTTAAAATAAAAAATTTGAGTGCTGTTATAAATACTGCGCAAAATCCCCATAAATTCAAATTTAAATAATCCTTCTAAATTCTCCAATACTTCTAAAATCCTTTTAAAATTTAGTAAATTATGCAAATCTTCTAATGTAGTTTAAACAATTCACGAAAAATGCTTTAGAAGATAAAATTTTCATGAATTCATAATTCAGCACATAAAGGGTTAAACCGAGAAAAAAGAAAAAAAAAAAAAAAACAGCGGTATGAGAGAACCCTTAAAACTGCTGTGAAAAACAATTTTGTGACAATACTGTGACAAAAAAGTACTGTGAGCGATCTCAGAGATCGCCTGATCGAAAAATGAATAATTTGAAGTGTCAGCTTAACAATAATGTGAAATTTAGAAAATATTACATCAAAAATCGAAAATGGAAACTTACCTCATTTTCTTGGCAGCAAGTGCTTTCTCCGCGTGTGTTAAACACAGGATTACTACACTTGAAACTCGAAATCAGTTTTCCGAATGTAAAAAAATCGCGGCTAAACTCGAAGAATGTCTGAAAACCACATTGAAAATTGCATTAAAAATCGCTAAATATTTGAAAATCACTGCTATAAAAATTTAATATTAAGGGGGAAAGCATTGTAATCAGAAATCTTTTATGAATAATAAAACGCGACACGGAACGCCAAAATTCTTTAAAAATCACATTGAATATGGCATTAAAAATTGGTTAAATTCAAAAAGGTAAAAGGCGAAATGGCGAAAATATTAGGCTAAAAGTTAGAAACCGAAATCCTTTTACCAATGTTGAAAAATTGCCCCGAAACTCGGAAAATCAGATTAAAAAGCACTAAAATTCAAAAATCGTGGAGGACAAAATTTGTTATTGTAGGATAAAAATTTGATACTAAATTCATTTTCCGAATGTCAAAAACTCGCCGTGGTACTCGAAAAAGCGCCAAAAATGCCATTGAAAAATGCATTAAAAGTTGCTGAATATTCAAAAATAGCAGCGGGCAAAATTTACTATAATGGGGGTAAAATAGTGCAATCTGAATTCTTTCATTAACTACAAAAAATTTACTCAAAACACTCTAATCGAAAATATTTCAAGAATGACAAAAAAAAAAAAAACCCGACGTGGAACGTCATGGAAAAAAAAACGCTAAAAATCGCATTAAAAATCGTTAAAAATGAAAAATCTTTTCGAATCCCACGGCGATTCGAAAAAACTAAAAATCGCATTGAAAAATGCATTAAAAATGACTTAAAATTTAAAAATAAGAAAGGGACAAAATTTAGATTAATGGAGTAAAATAACCTGAATTCTTTCAAAGCGCAAAGAATCTCGAAAAATCGCTAAATATCGCATTAAAAATTTGTAGAGGACAAAATTTATTCAAGAGGTTCAGGAGTTTGTAACGATACATTATCTTTTCGTATCCCGAATTTATGGATTGAATGGTTGGATAAATTACGGCATCGCGACATAGAGGGAACACGAGCAATCGCGAAAATATAGGGCGCGTTACATGATTACTTGTTTATTTTTCGATGATTTTTTCCATTTTTTATTATGCATTTGTAATTTTCTATTATACATTCTGACGACGACTCAGAAAAAGAGTTGAAACTTGTAAATAAAGAGTTTTTAATTTACTTTTAATGTGTTTTTTATAACGTCTTTTAAGCAAATAAATATTTTAATATTATGATATGATTGGAAATGGACGTAATTTTGACTTCTAACTCGCAATTATTTACATTTGTAGCAAATTCGTTTTACCAATGTCAAAAAATCGCCGTAGTATTTGTAGAATCACTAAAATTCTCAATGAAAATCGCATAAAAAATCGCTAAGTATTCAAAAATCGCAGGGGTCAAAATTTACTATAATAGGGTAAAACACTGTATACGGAAATCTTCTGAATGACAATAAACTAACAAGGAACGTAAAAAATCTCGAAAAATAGCTAAAAACCGCATTGAAAATCGTTAAAATTAACAGAGATCAAGTTACCTTAACGCTATCTCAAAACAGCTAACTATAAAAAAATTGTCAATACGAATGTTTTTGAGCTAAAATATCCGAATAAAATGAGTACCCACATTTTTGTTCAACATTAAAGGTCCCAATTCTATTGCGTTTAGGAGGGGCGAGAAAATTCATCATTTGCTACGATATTGAAATAATGCCAAATACTTGTTTTTCTTTTACCGACAAGCAGCATTATGCGTTTCTTTATATAATTAATTAGAAAAAAATATTTTCACTTTAACTTAACTGATAAGAAACATTTAACTTAACTGATTGACATTTTACTTAACATTTTGCCCTTTCGGTGGAAGAAGGCATATTAATTGTGTGTGTGTGTGACATATAATTTTATAAAACTTCCAATTCAAAAATTTGAAATTAAAAAACGCAATATTTTACTTACTTTGTCAATAGTTGGCAGTCCACTCATTGGACTGTTTTATGGAAAACGGTTTCAAAATCTCCTATACTTTGTTGGATAAGACATCTGATAAGCGCTCCAAACAAAATGACATCGTAAATGACAAAAAATATCTTTTCGGAAACTGATCCTTTAGGCGCTTAGTCATTTAGGTTCCTAAAATAGGTATCTAAAACTACAAACCATCCATTTCAATCAATTCAAAACATCCATTTAATAATCATTAACCTAAATGAACGCAATCGTAAATTTAAGAGCTTTAAACAAGTCAATAATTTACAAATCCTCAAAATTTTTCATTGAAAAAGATTTAACCCGGGAGAACTCGCTAGTGAGAATGCACAATTGCTTTTCTTTTACTTTACATTCATATAATATCAACTTTTGTTGGTTGGCTTAGTACTTTTATTCACATAATAGGTAAAATAATCGAAAAACATTTTGAAATTTTAATTAAAATGAAAAATGAGTTAAATAAGAGTCTTAAAAAAGTACGACTGTGAGACAAAATCTCATGAAGCGAGTTCTCCCGGGTTAAGTTAAATACTTATGAAAATTTCGCACTATCTGGGTCATACTGTCTTTTGGGCATTTTTAGGCATTTTGCAAACCCAGATGAAAATAACATTTATTTTATGTGGGAATCAGCTTAGAGGCTGCCATGGATTCGTTTGCTTTCAACTCAAAAAACATTCAGCTATTAAGAAGTGATGTGAAAATGTAAAAAAAAAAATCGGACATTTTAGTTTTTATAAGGAAAAGAACAGAGGTCCCCGTATGGGGACCCAGGGACCGAAGAGATTATAAGAGAGATTTTTTTTTTTTCTTGCACAAAGACTATAATCAGAGCCTGATTAACTATGTTGGACCCGGGGCACACAGCCATCTCTGGGCCCCTTTTCTCAAACAAATTCATGCATTCTAATTTGGAGAAACAGTTTTATATGCAGTTTACAACTTAAACCGTAACTTTACGAAAAACAATATATTATAGACACGTTTAAAAATGCATTAAAGGTAAGGTAAAATCTTCTGTACTATATGGTCTTTATAGTGAATAAAACGATAAATCTGTAAGACTGAATAAAACATGTTTGGTGTAATAGCCGTACTTCTTGGATTTTCGAAGTTTACATTGCAGTTCGTTGTCGTTAGTAAAAAATAGTAATATAGTTCAGTTTACACGCGAATGGGAAAAATGCATTTTTTTAATGTGAACCAACTACCAAAGAAAATTTTTATTACTTTTTATTTTCAGAGAGTGCACAAAATGCATTGTGGGGTTCCCTGAAATTGCGGGCCTGGGGCACGTGTCCCATGTGCCCCTGTGATAATCGGGCTCTTACTTCGGGATAATACTTTTCCAATATTCCGAAGGTTTCGAACTTTTATGAAGGTTTTAAACTTTAACTCAAGATGCTCATATACTATTCGTAGATCATTTATTGAAACCATCTTTGTCCTTCCATAAAAGTTTGAAATCGTGCTAGGGGTTGACCTTGAATTCCTTTAGCGACAAGGCTCTTACACGCTCATTTGTTCGCTCCCTCTCCCCCCCCCCCCCACCACCACCCAATCTCCAATCCTTTTCAACCTATTTAATTTTAATACATACGTACTGTATTCACTCTACATACGTCCTATTAAATACTATGTATATTTCACATACAATATCGGGAATAATAAACACTATTTCCCATCGTTTACGAATCATTTTTGAAATATCCCAAAAATCATGAAAAAATGCACTTTTAATGTTATTAACTTGTTTGTAGCGGCAAAAGCTCACCTAGCAGGAGGAGGTGAACTGAGTACGTTCCTTTCTGACCTATGTCGAAGGAATTAAAACAATTTCTAGCTATCCCCTCATTAATTCCGAATTCGGCCTTTTTTTCCTCCCCTACCACTGGGCCCGTAATCAAGGAGGTTAAACCCTAATTCTCAAAATATCCAAAATAATTACAAACATATCATAAATGTCTCAATAAGTAATAATTTTAAAAAAAAATGTATGCAAAAATGAGAAGTAGGGGCATATTCATTCTAGACTTAAAATAAAGATGGATTAAAACAATTTCCAGCTTTCCCCTCATTAATTCTTTTTTTCCATCCCCTACCACTGGGCTATACGTAAGCTGCCCGCTTTTAATAGGTTTAAAAATATCAACATTTTAAATCCTAGACCTAAGTAATGAGTCCATTTCAGGGCAATTCCACGAAAAACGGACAAAATGTCATAAATACCTACATGTATTAAATTATTAGAATATAAACTATGCATTAAAAATGTGAAAAAAATCTAGATTTTCATAGTTGTTTTAATTTTATTAATCGATATAATTAAAAGACAAGGCTGTTTTTTCAGTCATCTGGCATGACCATTCTACTGAACAGATTTTGATAATTATTTTTTTAAATGAAAGGTCTTTATCTGTAGATGAGCCTGCACTCGCTATTTTTTTTTTTAATTCAGTATAGCCCCGATTACCCGCGAGCGGATGATCCGCGGTGCGGTTTATCCGCGAAGCGATTTTTTTAAAATTCAAGCCAACAGCAAGGAAAATACAATAAGCCCTACTAATAAATATAAACAGAAAAATTCATGTATTCGAAAGTAATAGAAGAATATTTCTAGATTCGGTTGCCATGTTTAAAATATCATATGAAGTCTTGATGTCTTTTCTTGATTTTATTAACAAAACGTAAGCACAGCAATTAAAATATATAGCAATTAAATAAGACTATAAAGAAAGTTTCTAAAGCAAGAAGCTAAAACAAGTAACTGATTTTTTTAAAAAGGTAACTCAACACTTTTTGTACTGTATGGCATTGTCTCTTGTTTACTGTTCTTTATGTTAGTGATTTAAAAGTAACGCTGCTGTACTGTACATATATATGTATTTTAAACGTTTTCTCGTGTATTTTGTACACTAAAACACAGTTTTTATGTTGAATTTTCTTTTTTTTTTTTTTGTGTTTGAACCCCCCATTTTCAGTCTTTTTCAAGTTATCCGCGGTGCCCTTGCCACCCAATTCCTCGGATAATCGGGACTGTACTGTAATTCCTTTTTTAACACTTTCCAACGAAATTGAAAGTGTTTATGCATTCTGTCCGTCTGTCCAGGCTCTCACTCCCGTGAATAGACTCGGATTTTCATGCAATGGATGAAGGTTATTGAGGGTCACCCAAGCATGTTGGGTACTGTATAGGAAGTAGGTAGGATTCATAGTTCATTGACTGGGGCACTCAAAAGTATTCCATTACATTATGGTATAGGGAGAAAAATCGTTTGCAGAGTATTTTAATGACATTATGCTATTTGAAATGGATTGAAGCTGATATAAATCACTGAATGTCACTACGATCCCGTTAGAACAGGACATTCATAGCATTTTTTAGTCATGGACAGGGACACGCAAAAGAAATCGGTTACAGTACAGTACTGTCTGAGAAATAATTGCTGGAGTGTACGGTTTAAAATTCGGTATGCGCTTTTCAATTTATTTAATTTTTTTACATCTTACTCGTTATTTAAAACTTCTATTCTTCAAATACAGGGCTGCACAAAAGTATTCACGTACCGCTCTCCTTACAGGAATTTGCTGAGGTAAATTTTCAAGTATATATATATCTCTTAAGTGAACTCAATTTTAGCATGCATGTAGTGAATAGATTAAAATCTATATATCCTATACAGGACGGCTGAAAAAATTCACATCATTTTCCGATTGTGTACGGGAACAGCTGAAATGGAGTTTTGAAATGTATTATGCGTTTCCATAGGGTTGAATGAGACGTCCTATTTTAATTTTTTAAACGGTGCCATTTTGTTACATTATTCTGAATGTGTTGGAAAGTTTCATATGCTTGAAGCATGATTTTTTCTTACTTGTTGTATTTTAATGGATCTTTATGGAACTTCGTTACATGGGTGACATTTTCGTATTACAATTAAAAAAAGTTTCTCTTTGGAGGAAAATGAAGTCACAATCCATCTCTTCTCCCTTTCTTTTTAGGGGTTCTGTTGTACGTCGGCTGCTCGTGTCACTTTGTATCTAACTAACACGACCCTTCGCAAATACATGACGTACAATAGGATATAAATATTGATTTTATTAAATATAATATTCACGATTAACTCATTTTTTCTCTGATTAATAAAATGAAGCAAAAATGCAAGATTGAAGTAATGTTGGTGTAGTGTTGAAGTTAACTACTTTTTAAAATACTAGGGGGACTATCTCCTACAAGCTAAAAATGGCCATAATTTTGAAAAAAAAATTATGGTCAATTTTTTCCCCCCATTCTGACCAGAAAATCAGATCTCAAACTCTTTACGACTGCTCTTTCATCTTCACCTAACACTTCAATTATAATGGCTGTTTCATAATAATGGAAGCCATGAGTCCATCAGAAGAAAATAATTCTATGAAAGCGGAAACTCGGTTAAGCGGGACTCTGATAATCGGCACTCTACTGTGGTTCAGTTTTAAGACTTAAAACACGCGATTTTATTTTACATAAAGTGACGTCATCCACATCCGCTGCAGAATTCATTTGCGATCCAGTGTTAAACAGCATCTACAGTAAAGTACGCTTAGGACGTCACTATCGCTGAATAATACACAAATCAAAAAAAAAAAGAGATTTCGTCATTCAAAAAAGTCGACAAAAAAATCGGCTATCTAAAGATTCACAGGCCTTCATTTGTTTGTATTATTAATATAGATATTTAAAATTAAATTTATTTTCTAATAGCTCCATGTTTTATCAGAAATCCTTCGTTTATATTTTTTCAAAATAGCACGTATTTAATTTTTTTTTTTTCAGTTTTTATGGGAAAAGGGCAACAAAAAGATATAACTGCTATTTTTCTTTCGCTTTCTACAGAAATGGAGTTCTTCCGTTGCCAGTATGGGCCATAAATGGCTCTAAAAACTACAAAAAAAAAAAAAAAAAAAAAAAAAAAAATTAATACCTCAAAAACAAATGGAGATGCAGTTTTCAAACAAATTGCATTAAAAAGTACTTTTTTTTCAATACGCCGGTATAAAAATGGAAAATGTGCGATGCTTAGAAGTTTAAAAAATTGCTATAGAGTATTTAATCGTACTGCTTTGTTTATGGCTGACTTCTGTACGGCGACGTTATTTTTTGGAGACTACACAAAATATGCTGGGAGAAAGAAATAGCATACCGTACCGGGGCTAAAAAACAGTGGCTCGGATTGTTTTCGTCTTTGATTAAATCAGATCAGTGAAACATGTAAAAGTAAGCTAATATAAAATGATTTAAGTAAACAGTCTGTCTCTCGGTATTTTTTAACAACGCTAAAGGAAGTTTTTTTAAAATAAGACATTTTAAATGTATCGTTTTAAATGACATAATTTTCACCAAAGTTTTCTTTCTCTTTTAAATATTCACGGGGAAAATACTTTTGTTGTTAGAAAGGAAATATTATTTGCGTTGTCTTAGAATTCTCAACACAAGAGCAATGCGACTCTTGTAGGCCCTTCAGTAACATCTACATACACTCAAAATATCTCAATTTGTTGATTTTCTATAAGCAAGTAAACCCTATTGGTTTACAATGGAAGTCTATGGGAATTTGGCAAAATTTTAGAGATCGCCAAGTTAGCGTTATTTTTGGCGCCTGATTTTGGTCGCTAGATGCATTAAATGCTGTTCAATAACCAATGAGATGCGTTTCATTCGAGCGTTGCCATTAAAAAATTAATAAATAATCGCGATTTCTGTGCTACGTACGACAGCGTAATATATATATATATATAAATCAGTTTTAAAAGACTATCTCAAAATATGAAATAAATGTCTCACGCAAGTATATTTTTAAATTTAAACTATTTGACAATATTATGGCTTGGCAATTTTAAATAGGACGTAATATCCTTTATTTACGTCCTTCAACGCATATTAATGAATTTATTTTAAAATTTTCTGTTTCTTTAAAATTCACGTGTAAATAGTTTTTATGACGTAATTATCAATATTTTCTTGCCTTTAATCCGTAATCAATTCTCATTTGAATGTTTTTCTCTCTTTATAATAGTCATGTGTAAATAAATTTTTAATTTGAAGGAAGTATTATTCTTTGCGCTGTTTTTAAATTTGGCAAACATTTAAAATAATACCCAACTTCTAAAAGTTTTAAAAAATATCTCTCAAAATGCTGAAAATTTGAATTTAAAATAGAAATAAAACCTCAAAAAATGAGTCAAATAAAAAAAAAATAAATGCAGTCTGCACACCGAGAACTTCTAATGTATAAAATGGTCTAAAAATGATTAAATTCCCATGTATAGCTTTTGCTCCTATAAAATTTTTTTTAATAGAACGATTTTGTTTAACTTTAGCATTAAATATCTCTTATAATAATTCTTCGATTTGAAAACCGTCTGCATCAGCGTATTGATCAAACATTTCTCTATAATACCATCGATTTTCATATCTTTATGTGCAACATTTTTGTTAATATTAACGAAGAAAGACCCCCCCCCCCCGGTCACAAAAAATTCAAAACCGGCGGCGGCAGCGTTAGTTTCTTTTAGAATAGAGAGAAACAGTTTGACAATTTGAAATAGAACGTATCTTCACTGCTTTTAACACCATATAATTTTAACACCATTAAATAATTCATTATTTTATAGTTTTCTTTCTTTTCAGATATTAATATGTAAAAATAATTTTTATGACGTAATTTTCAATATTTTCCTGTTTTTAACACATAAGCATTCAATTCTAATTTCAAAGGGTTTTTTTCCTGTTTATAATAATCACGTGTTTACAAATTTTTAATTTCGAGGTAATATTCTTTGCACTGCTTTTACATTTGTCAACCTTTTAAAATATTTTTTACATATTTTAGTTTGTTAGATATCTCTCGAAAATTTTAATTTTAAATGGAAATAAATCCTCAAAAAATGAGTCAAAGAAAAAAAATGAACACTGTCCGAACACCGCGAGTTTCTAATGTATATCCTCAGAAAAAAAAAAAAAAAAAAAAAAAATCCTGTTTATAGTTTTTGCTCCTATAAAACTTTAGTGGAACGACTTTGACCACTTTAACATTAAATATCTCTTAAAATAATTTTTCGATTTAAGAACTGTCTGCTTCAGCGTGTTTATCCAACATTTCTCTATAATATACTCCGTTAATTTCTTAAATGCATTGTATCCCCCCCCCCCCCCCCTCAACTTTTTTTTTAGACTCTACTGAAAAAAATTCTGGAAAAAGTTGGGATAGTAGGACCTCTTAAGGTTAAATCTTTAAAAGAAAACTACAGACTTTTAAAAGATTTTTTTTTTTTTAAGAAATACTGTCACTTTCATGGGAGTTGACACATACATTCTTGGAAACGTCAGAAGAAGTTTAGTAATAGCGTTTATACCGTTAGGCAACTGAATATTGCAGTCGTACACCAACCGTTCACATACATACATCCTAGCATGCTTTCTTCCACAAAGGTGACAGAAAACTAACCAGATTAAACTTATTTTAGCCCCCTGTACGCTACTTCTTTCGGCCAGCAATTAAAGTGCCGTCTCTAAAAAATAACGTTACGTGATATAATCCAGACGTAAAACAAAGCAGATGTATCATGGTACCGTTCAATACGGATCATCTCCAATGCAGTTTTTTAAACTTCTAAGCAACGCACATTTTCAATTTTTATACCGTCGTCTCTCTCTCTATTCTAAAAAAAAAGTAACTAACGCTGTCACCACCGCCGGTTTTGAATTTTTTGAGACCGGAGTTCTTTCTTCGTTAATATTAAGAAAAATATTCTATCCAAAAATATGAAAATCTGTGCTATTATAGAAAAATGTTGGATAAACGCGCTGATGCAGACAGTTTTCAAACCGAAGAATTATTTTAAGAGACATTTAATGTTAAAGTGAGTCAAAATCGTTCCATTAAAAAAGTTTTATAGGAGCAAAAACTATACATAGGAATTTAATCATTTTATACATTAGAAGTTCCCGGTATGCAGACTGCATTTATTTTTTTAATTTTACTCATTTTCTGAGGTTTTATTTCCGTTTTAAATTCAAATTTTCAGTATTTCCAGATATATTTTTTTACATAATTTAGAAAAGGTTATTTTAAATTGTTGCCAAAATTGTAAAAACTTCTCAAATAATAATATTTCCTTCAAACTGAATATTTGTTTACTCGTGACTATTATAAACAGAAAAAAAATCCCTATGAAATTAGAATTAAATGATTACGTGTTAAAAGCAGGAAAATATAAAAAATTACGTCATAAAAATTGTTTATACACGTGAATATTTCAAATAGCCAAATAATATTGCCAAAAGGTTTAAATTAAAATATATATTTACACGTACATGTGAGATTTATTTCATGTTTCGAGATAATCTTTTTAACTACTGTTGCCAAAGACAGCGCAAATATTTCCTTTCTAACAATTGAAATATTTCCAGGTGAATATTGCATAAAGAAAAGTTTGGTTAAAATTACGCCAGATTTAAAACGTGTGATTTAAAATCATTTTCTTACTGCTGTATTTAAAAATACCGGGAAGCAAAAACTCTGTTGACTTAGTTTATTTTACATTAGCTAATTTTCAGACTTTTAACGAACCTTATTGAATCAAACATGAAAATCACAGCAGCTTTTTTGGCCTTAAAATCCTTCATTAAAAGAGAAATAAATGGAAACCCGTTTATTACAGGGGATATCGCCACTGTTTTTTTATTTATTATAATTCAATATTCCGTAATCTTTTTTAAGGCGATCAAATTAACAGATTTTTAGAGCCTGAACGGGGGTTGGCGAGCGAAGCTCGTAGGGGGCAGAGTCCCCTAGTTGTGAAAATATAAATAAGCTAGTTTTGAATTTTTTGTGACCGGAGGTCTTTCTTCGTTAATATTAAGAAATATATTGCATACAAAAATATGAAAATCGTTGGTATTATAGAGAAATGTTTGATAAACATGCTGATGCAGATAGTTTTCAAATAGAAGAATTATTTTAAGAGATATTTAATGCTAAAGTTAGACAAAATCGTTCCATTAAAAAAGTTTTATAGGAGCAAAAACTATACATAGAAATTAAATCATTTTTAGATCATTTTATACATTAGAAGTTCTCGGTGTGCAGACTGCATTTATTTTTTTTTAATTTGACTCATTTTTTGAGGTTTTATTTCTATTTTAAATTCAAAAATTGTTGCCAAATTTAAAAACAGTGCAAAGAATAATTATTCCTTCAAATTAAAAATTTATTTACACGTGGCTATCAAACAAAAAAAAACTAATTAAAATTATGATTACGTGTTAAAAGTAGGAAAATATTAAAAATTATATCATAAGAACTGTATTTTCCCTTGAATTTTAAAAGAAAGAAAATTTTAAAATAAAAAAATCATTATTATGCGATAAAAGTCGTAAATGGGAAAAATTAAATCATATTTAAAATGGCAAAATAATAATGCAAAACATGTTAAATTAAAAAACATATTTGCGCAAGACATTTCACATTGAGAAAATCTTTTCAACTACTGTTGCGAAATCTAAGACAGAACAAATAATATTTCCTTTTTAACAACGAAAGTATTTTCACGTGAATATTCATAAGAGAAAGGAAACTTTAGTGAAAATTACATCAGATTTGAAAGGATACATTTAAAAAGACTTATTTAAAAGAACTTTCTTATAGCGTTGTTAAAAAATACTGGAAGACAATGACTCTGTTGGCTTAATTCATTTTACATTAGCTTATTTTGAAATGTTTAATTTTTTTTTAAGTGAAAGTCTAAAACAGCCATTGATATCTCTTAACAACAGCTAATTTGGCCTTAAAAATCCCCAATCAAAGGAAAACAAATTTAAACCCGTTTGCAGAGAGATCGCCTCTTTCAAAAAAATTATAATTAAATCTTTTGAAAGCTGATCACAGTTGCGTGTTTTTAGAATTTGGGGTGTCTGAGCGGGGGTTGACGAGCGTTGCTCGTAGGGAGCAGAGCCCCCTAGTATTGGGAAAAAAAGTACTTTTAAATACGATTTGTTTCAAAACTGCATCAATTTATTTTTTAGATAATTTTTTTTGTAGTTTTTAGCGTCATTTGGCAACTTAAGTACTCCATTTCCGTAGAAAGTAAAGGAAAAATAATTGTAAAATAGTAATGATATCTTTTTGTTGCCGTTTTCCCATATCGGAAAACAAAATGTTATTAAAATACGTGCTATTTTGAAAAAATATAAATAAATGATTTCTGATAAAACATGATAAATTATATTTAATTTTAAGTATCGATATTAATGTTACAAACAAATGAAGGCCTATGAATCATTAAGATAGCTTATTTTTTTCCGAGTTTCTTGAATGACATCGTTTTTTGCTGGATTTGTGTATTATTCAGCGATCGTGACGTCCTATGCATGCTTTATTGTAGATGTTTAAGACTGGATCGTCCGTGTAGATAGCGATTGAGAGTGACGTCATTTTATATAAAATAAAAGCGTGTGTTTTAAGTCTTAAAACTGAAATTTTTTGTACTATCTATTTATATACATATTTCTTTTTTTTGTTGTTGTTCATCGGATGCGACACTCAATTCTGAAAAATGCAGAATTCCTGTTTTCCAGTATTTTAATTTCACGTGTAGATTTGAAAGTTTTTGGTTGTAATATTATGATATTCCAATGTTGAAAATGTGTGTCTTATGACTTTAATGGTTAAAGTTAAAAATAAGAATGTGGAATTAAAGGTTTCCACTACTATTGATTTTTGTTCGCAAAATAGTTATGCCAATAAAAAGGAGGTAGAGAATCCACATCTGCTTGCAAAGAGGAAAATTAAAATGACCCAGTGTCTTTTTTTTTGGGGGGGGGGGGGGAACCTCAGTTCATGATGTTTATGATTAATTAAGTTGTTTCTGAACGGAGTTAAAGGGGAGGGGTCGAAAATTTTAGAACACTTGGGATATCACAGCAGTAGGAGCGTGAAATTCCGGAAAATAAATCTACTAAAAAATTAAACACGTATTTCAGCAATATTTCAAATGACTAATCTCTCTATTCTAAAAAAAAGTAACTTACGCTGTCACCGCCACCGCCGATTTTAAATTTTTTGTGACCGGAGGTCTTTCTCCGTTAATATTTAGAAAAATATTGCATACAAAAATATGAAAATAAGCGGTATTATAGAGAAATGTTTCATAAATATGCTGCTGCAGACAGTTTCCAAATCGAAGAATTATTTTAAGAGATATTTAATGCTAAAGTTAAACAAAATCGTTCCATTAAAACAGTTTTATAGGAGCTAAAACTATACATGGGAATTAATTCATTTTAAGATCATTTTATACGTTGGAATTTTCCGGTGTGCAGACTGCATTTTTTTTTTTATTATTTGACTCACTTTTTGAGGTCTTATTTCAATTTTAAATTAAAATTTTCAGCATTTCGAGAGATTTTTTTTACTTATTTTAGAAAATGGTATTAATTTAAACTGTTGCCAACTGTATAAACAGCGCAAACAACAATGTTTGCTTCAAATTAAAAATATATTTACACGTGACTATTATAAACAGAAAAACTCTTTCAAATTAGAATGAAATAATTACGTATAAAAAGCAGGAACTTATTGAAAATTACTTCATAAAAACTATATTTACACGTGAATTTTAAAAGAGAAAGGATATTGTAAAATAATAAATTCATTAACATGCGTTAGAAGTCTTAAATAGGAGAAATTACGTCACATTTACTCAACATTTGCTCAACAACTCGAAATTTTCTGGCACACTTTCAGATCCATTAAAAAAAAAAAAAAAAAAAAAAAAAAAAAGTATGAAACATGCTGACGTGATTTTTGAAAAGATTTATAAGCGACCTGTGTTTTTATTTTTCTTTCAATTAATTAAAACTTGATTAATAAACAATTATTTTTTCAGTAGGGCAATATTTTTCGTTTCTAACACAATCGCTTCGGGAAATTCTGTTCAAAATGCCCACTTTGAAATCATTTTTTGAAATATATTCTGCCTCTATCAAAAAATCGATCATTACTGTACATTATATAGTTTCTGAATAAGAGAATCTAGCAATTGGATGCGTTTGAGAGCAAAAATGTATTTAAAAATGAGTAAGAAAATAGACAGTTTGGATTTGAATGCACCCTTAATAAGATGATTTTTTTTCTTCAACCGCTATGTATTTTTAATTTGTTTTTGCTGTAAGGATTCGCCCTATCAAAAACTTGTCTATATAAATGTTGAAGACAATATTAAGAAGATATGATAAATTCATGGAGATTTTATATCTTGTGAATTGACGGAGTTATGAAAATTTTCCTTCTTCAACCCCCCCTTTTTTGTTTTCGTTTTTAATTTTAATTTTTTTTTTGCGGTACGAATTGGTCCTATCAAAAACTTGTGAATATAAAAGTGTTGGATAATATTAAGGAGATGTATAATAAAATTAATTGGATTTGATAGCTTGAGAATTGACGAAGTAAGGAATTTTTTTCTCCCCAAAACCCTATTTTTTGCTCCCCTTGAGCCTATTTTTAATTTTATCAAAAATCTGTAATGCATGTTTTTGCGCCATTTTTAGAAGTAATAAAAACTTTAAACTGATTTGATATGTACAAAAATTAAGAAGTTATGGGTTTTTTTCGGTTTTCACAACACCCCTCCCTATTTCCATTCCCTTTGTCCGCTTTTGCCCATTAACGAACTTGACCGAGATTTTATGTCCCTTGATTTTATGCATCAGTTTGAAAGAGATTTGTGCAGAATTACGGAAGTTATCGTGTCCAGAAGAAAGTGATAACACAATTGCTTCGGGAAATTCCGTTCAAAATGCCCACTTTGACATCATTTTTTGAAATATATTATGCCTCTATCAAAAAAACGATCATTGCGGTACATTATATAGTTTCTGAATAAGCGAATCTACCAATTAAATGCGTTTGAGAGCAAAAATGAATTTAAAAATGAGTCAGAAAATAAGCAGTTTGGATTTGAGTGCATCCTTAATGCAATGATTTTTCCAACACAATCCGCTTCCGGAAATCTGGTTCAAAATGCGCACTTTAACAGTATTTTTAAAAATACATTCTGCCTCTGTCAAAATATCGACCATTACGGTACATTATATAGTTTCTGAGTAAGAAAACGTACCAATTGGAAGCCTCTGAGAGCAAAAATGAGTTATAAAATGAGTCAGAAAATAAGCAGTTTGGATTTGAATATACCCTTACTTTGATGATTTTTTTCTTCAACCGCTATGTATTTTTAATTTGTTTTTGCCTATCCAAAATTGGTCCTATCCAAAACTTGTTAATATAGATGTTGTAGACAATATTAAGAAGATATATGATAAATTCATGGGGATTTTATATCTTTTGAATTGACGGAGTAATGGATTTTTTTCTTCTTTAAACCCCCTTTTTGTTTTCGTTTTTAATGTTTTTTTGCGGTACGAATTGGTCCTATCAAAAACTTGTGAATATAAAAAAAATCCAGCATTTAATTTAAATTAATGTTACTTTTTTTCCCTCTTAAACGCATAGTAAAACTAGATTCACGTTTTTAAAAAACTCATAAGATCAAATTATATGCAACATATGGGTTTCCTATGACAACAAGCTATTATAAAAAAGCGAACATTTTGCAGGAAAAACTGCCGAGTTAAATCAGCTATTCTTTTTAATTCGCGATTCCTTATTAGCTTTTTCAGCACAGCTTTCTTTTGCTTAATATTTTTTTTAAGGATTTTTTGTACATGTTTGAGTTTATTATACGAACATATTGACGATTACATCTTTTTGAACATATTAGAAAGATATTTGACGATTTTTGAACATATTTGACTTTATTATAAGAACATATTGACGATTACGAAATCGTATCGACCGCCAATTAGCGTATTTACTATTATATTGGAAATTTTTTTAAAATTTAAATTTGGAGAACTAATTACTCTTCTCAAAAGGCCTCATTTCACTACAAATAAACAATCATAAACAAAACGAGTAGCTTCTTAATATCTCAATTTGTCTCTGAAAAAGCAGAAAATATTTCAAACAATACAATAAAAAAATCAAGATAACTGGCCGAGAATGAGAACTGACCGAGGACAGAAATCATCCACTCGTGGACAGCCAACCTTGCGGTATAGGAGCTAAATGTCCACGAGGGAAAAAAAAAACCCATATCCCCCATCCCACGAAACCCCCAGACACCGAAGCGGGCCCAGAGGCCTCAGCAGGATGGAAGACCCCTCTTTTTTGAAATTTCACTTAGGATGTAGTACAATCTTCTCACAAGAGATACCCAATGTTGCATAAGCTGGGCGAGCCCAAATTAAACAATGTTTTGAAACTTTGGATCTTTTATGTATGGATATTACAGATCATCAATCAGTTATTGTGAAAACTACTTGTGAGTAGAAAGAATATGATTTATTTAAAGTTTAATAGAAATAGCTTAAAAGCTTGAAATCTTGAAGCCTGAAATTTAAAATTAGAAATTTAAACTAATTCATCAAGGAGATTAGCATTAAATCTTAAAAAGTCATAGAAGTTTTGATAAATCTTAATAAATTCTTAATACAACTAAATAAGTAATTCATTTAGGATAAAATAGATAATTAAATCAATGCAAGAATTTGAAAATTTGAATAATATTTAAATTAGATATTAAACTTGCTGAATTTAATTATGTTCCTGAGTGATGACCTGTTAAACAAATTTGAGATATAGATCATTGATTATTATTAATTTTAGAGTTCTAAATTCGAAAGTCTTTGTATTTCACAGTTCATAAAGTTCGTTTCACAATTTTGAATCATTATATTTTACAGATCTAAGGATTATATTTCATAGTTCGTAGGCATTATTTTACAATCCAGAGCACTATAAATTTGAAGATTTAATTCACAGTTTGAGGATTTAGATCACAGTTTGAAGATTTAGTCATATATTTCACTATTTTGGATCAAAGATATTATATTTCTTTGTTCTTGGGCATTATTTTACTGAGCAAGGCACTACAGCTTTCTGTTTGAAGACATATTTTACAATTTGAAGACATATTTCACAGTTTGAAGATTTGAAAACATATTTCACAGTTTTTAGACATACTTCATTTTTCACAGTTTTAAAATTTAAAGATTTGACGATTTTGTCAAAGTTCAGAAATTTAGTCTTTTTGCAAATCAAGATAATCTTAACTATTTTCTGAATAATCTTGGTTGTTTAAGGCATTTTATTATTTTCTATAATATTCTATGACACTGTTTATAAAATCTTTTTTATGAAGGAATAATGTTTATTGAGAATATTGTAGTTTTCATTTAGCGCTGAAAAGTTTGCTGGATCCAGTAACATTTTTTGGAAGTTTTTCCTTAAGGTTTTGCTTTTATTGAATTTGAAATGATTAGGTAAAAGAGAGCAATTCCCAAAAATATAATGTTGTACTGTTCCTCTAGCTTTGGTGTAGGAGCACATGTCCGAATTTAATTTGCCGATTTTATGTAAAAATGCAGGAAAACTGCCATGTCCACTAATATAATAGACTGACGATCTTGAAATGCAGATAAATTCTTTGTTTACTTTATCTAGAATTTTGTATGTATCACGTCCTTTTTCTGAGTGTTTCCAGATGTCTTGCCAGTCAAGGATAATTTTCTCCCGTATATAATTTTTTATTATTGAATCTGGGTATGGTATATATTGAATTTCATCGTAGTGGTCGTGTTTAATTGCGTTTTTAGCCAAGGTGTCTGCACGTTCGTTCCCAACAGTTCCTATATGAGCTTTTGTCCATGCTATATTTATTAATTTTTGCGGGATTTTTTGAATTTCTGTATAAATCTGCCTTATGATTATATTTCTTGGGAAAATAATTTTGAGGGCATCTAATGAAGATCTGCTGTCTGTCAATATAAGAACTGATGTGAATCTGGAGGTTGAAAACCATTCTATAGAATTTAATATTGCTTTAAGCTCTGCCTGATAGATTGAATTATGAGGATTTAGCCGTGCAGCACTATCATGGATAAAAGCATCGTTTAACATTACTGTAAAAGGCACATGATGCCCCCTGCTCCATTAAAGAGCCACCTGTATATATCTTTAATTTGTTGTTACGAATCTGTCACTCCGTTATTTCTTCTATTATATTCAGGTTATTGATTTTGTAGTAATCCGGAAAATCAAACGTACTTTCCTTCAACATTAAACGATCCTTATTTATTTTCATTGATTGAATTATTAAATTTCTTTTTCCCATTTTTGTCTGGTATGCCATGAATTCATTCTGGATTTTCGTAATGATTGGTGGTATGCCTGTTAAAACATTTAATGCTTCGTGTGAGATACTTCTGTAGGTTTTGATGACACTCATTAAACTCATTCTTTGTATTGCCTTTAATGTTCTAATACCACGACTGTTTAAATTAGGGAACCAAATTTCATGTGCATACAACATTTGTCTTTCCACTACCGTCGTATACCACATCTTTTTTATTTTTGGATTAATTCCTTTCTGGTAATTTCCCAGAAATTTGAAGCTGGTCACGAACTGAGATATTCTTGCCTTTAAATCTTCTAAGTGAATTTGAAATTTTAATTTTTGGTCAAAGATAATTCCTAAGTATGGTAGTGATTTTTCAATTTTAATTGTTTTATTTTTTAATTTAAAAATTGGATGTCTGTTATTTAATAGATTTCTTCCAAAGAGTATGGCTTTGGTTTTTTCGTGTGAGATGTTCAGGTTTAGCCTGTTACAAATTTCTTCAAAACTTCGGATCTTATCGTTAGCATCTTTTTTCCAAGCCAGTTCTTGTATTTCCCTTTACTAAGACCACGAAGTCATCTGCATAGAGCTGGCCAAGGACGCAGGCTTCGAGGACTCTGTAGTTCCGTCGCCACGAAAATGAGAGCTGGCCAAGGACGCAGTTTCGTCAGGTTCGGGGGGGGGGGGGACTTCTTTTATCTGACGATCCTAAACAAAGTGACAAAATAAATAATAGGTATGACAAAGAATTTAGGTAGATGTAAAACGTAACGTTGAACAGAATTTCTAAACATAAAATGGTTTATATTTACCTATATTCTGCCCATATGGTGGGTGAACCACTGATCTACATTAAGATTCAGTGGTACCCGCGGCCGCAGATTGGTCGTTCCTGCAAGAAAAATTGAAACGTCATTTTACGTGATGATTATAACACAGAAAATTAAAAAAGCATGAACAAAGTTGAAATAGCATCTTAACTTTTTGTTTAAAATTAAATTCTTTTGAGGTATCCAGAATGAAAAAATTTTATCTGTCCTACGTTTACGTTTTTTAGGTTCAGTGGCATCAAAAATTTATTTAAAAATTTTTACAAAATATTAAAGTACAGCAATAGCAGCAGGAGCAATATTAAAGTACATTTTTCAAAATTAAGTATCTAATTATCAATTAAATAAAAGTCATTAAATATTGCAATTTTACAGATGTTGAGACATTATTTTTTTTCTTAAATTAACTTTTTTGCAAATCGGGTCTTTAGAGTTACAATTGAAGCAGAACTCAGGTGAAAACTGTTTTTTTTAATTGGTAGCTTTATTTATTTTACTTTTAATATATTTTTTAGAATGCGTACTAACATTAAAAATCATTTCTGTGAAAAATAGAAATTTTGCTCACAAATGAAGTTGCGAAATTTGTTAGCCCTCTCATTCCCACGGTAGATTACTTTCTGTAAATTCCGTAATTCGGGGAATCGCCAGAAAATTTCAATAATAAATTTTGCTTTATTATTTTAATGTATTTATTAGTATGTATTATTTCGTTTTATAAGCAATATCTGTTATTAAATAAAGCAAGTATTGCTATTTTAAATCTCCGGTGTGACTTTGTGATACTAGGATTAAAAAAATCCACTCAATTCGAAACACTGTTGGTAGCCTGGAGGTATACCTTGGCCATTAGAGGGTCCATTGCGTTGTTTTCGCAAGCCATCAGAAAATATCGCCAAAAGTCACTATTTACAATCAATCTTTATTTTTATCATTTCAATGATTAAGCGCGCAGTTTGATTGCACTTCTTAAATTTGCGTTTTAATTACATATTTTTATTGATTGTTTAATGGGCGATTGCAAAACAAGCTGGGAACAATGCTGAGCTATTTATATTCATTTAAGCGTTTTACTTTTCGTAATCGCCTGCACGTGACAGACAGATTAACCCTCCGAGCGTCTTGCAAAAGGGTAAAATTGTAATGTTGTTTTCTTTGCATTTTGTTTTAAATGCTAAGAAAATATGATTCTTTCAACATTATAAAAAAAAAAAAAAAACTGAATTACAAATATGAATGTAATCCTTGAGAGTATTAATTATTCTTCAATGTATTTAAAATTCATTAAATCTATAAAATTATATTATCTTAAATATTGCTTGTATTGCTGTGAAACCTGGAGGTTGGTGAACGGAATCATACGCCCCAAACACTTAGAGGGTTTAAAAAAAAAAAATCGTGCTTGAAAATTAATCTAAAAATAACTAAAATCTAATAAATTTCGATACAGTTTTTAAAAAATTGCATTTGAAAGTACTTTTTTTTAAAAAAATAATGTATGTATAGAAATTTAAAAAGAAAAATGCAGTAATATTTAAATTTATCAAAATGACGTCAGTGTTATGGACAGACATGTTTTTCCTGTATAAAATAGAACTTCTCCGAAAAGCTTGCAACTCGCAAAAAAAATCTTGCTTTAAAACTTTTTTTTGATAATTTTTACTTTCTTCTATCTCCAATAGAAGCGCTGTCATTGCGATTTTTGTGCCATTTTGAATAGTGTACCTTCGAAAAGTGTGTGAAGTTATGTGTAGAATTGAACCAAAATTTTTGTGTATGTTTTTGGTCAAGGCAAGAAGGTCTTTCCTGAATGTGGAAAAATTCCGCCGGAAGGGGGCGTTATCATAGCGATTTTCGTGTCATCTTCTTAATTTTTCGTAGTTCTATTGTACACCAGTGGCTCGTGAATCGACGGGAACTTCCCATCCTGATAAGCCGAGATTTTAATCAATATCATGATCGAGATGTACTCGTTTTTACTCCGATCCATGGACTGAAGTAGAAATTGAAGATGAAAGTCAAAGTTGATATTGGTATTGAACTTATAAAAATGAAATATTGACATCTGTAACAACGTTTTTAAATATTAAAACAGATGAGATAGAAAGTTTTAGGATTGGCACATCTAACTAGTTAAAAGTATTTTAATAATTTTAATTTTTAAAATAATTTATTTAAATATTTTAAGCTTTATTTTAAGACATGAAACTTAAGATGCTATTTTAGCTTAAAAAACAGAAAAGAATACATACGTCCTGGTCCACGTTCCCAGAGCCGTGGCTGCTCTGGAGCATCAGCAGGCGCCGGAGGGATAAAGGCGCCCGCGCGTGGACCGAGGACTCTGCGGGGTCGAGGAGATCTAGGGCGACGTGGAGCTCTTTGGCGACGTCCACCCCGACGGCCGTTGTTACTGTCACCGTCATCATCTCCACCGTCGTCTCCCGGGGGGTCGATGTTGACTGGCAGAATTGGAGACGGTAGCGCCACTGAAAAAAAAATAGAAGAATGATAAAAAATGGAATTTTTTTCTAACTTCATGGTTTTAATAATAATAACAACAAAGTTAACATATACTGGACAATTGCACCCTAAAATAAAATAAAATAAAGACACCACCTTGCTTAATGGTACACAAAACGCGAACTTTAATAAGTTAAAAGTTAAATTCTACGTTTCGAGCAGTTTCTACAGCAGAGAAATAGGATAGTTAAATGACAAAGCTCAGAGACGAAGGCTTCCTGTGAGAGATAATTTGTCGAACATTGACTAAAGATCAAAATAAAGATCAAATGAAATCAAAAATGTAGTGGTGGCATCCAGTGAAAATAAATACTTATTAATGAAGTGAGTCCAAATAAATCAAAAATTCGATTGAAGAAACCACGAGGGTCGCCCTCTACGCATGAGGGCCAGGACCCCATTCAACTAAGTTTTCATTCCAGTTTTCAAGTTTAAATTGAAATATCCCTCGTGGTTTCTTCAATCGAACTTTTGATTTATTTGGACTCGCTTCATTAATAAGTATTTATTTTCACTGGATGGCACCACTACATTTTTGTTTTCATATCTTTTGTCAATGTTCGACAAATTGTCTCTCGCACGGGAAGCCTGCATCTCTGAGCTTTCACCCATTTAACCATCCTATTTCCCTGCTGTAGAAACTGCTCGAAACGTAGAATTTAACTTTTAACTTATCACAGTTCGTGTTTTATGTATCGTTAACCAAGGTTGTGTATCTTTATTTATTAATATAAAGTTATTCCCACATTTTTGTAACGATTTTGACTTAAACGAAAAAAAAATAAAATAAAATAAAATAGAATCTACAGAGCATTTAAAACTTCAAGCCAGCAGTTTAAATTGAATTTAATTACATTATTTTATTGCATAATATTTATTTGTTCCTTTAAGTAGTACAGTAGAACCTCGATTATCCGAAGTCATTGGGACCGACCCTCTTTCGGAAAATCGAAATTTTCGGATAATCGAGAATGCTTCCATTTTAAGATTAAGGAGAAATAGATGCACTGTTTCTTATTATGGTGAAAAGTGCTTAATAAAAATAAAGCAATAGCAAAAAGGAAACAAAAATAAATTATCTGAATTTTAATTTTGAAATTAAGTATCTTTTACATGTATCTCAAGGGTTTGAAAACAGGCTTTGTTTGTAGCAATTCCGATTGCTTTGAAGCTCTATCACGTAGTTTTTAAATATTATTAGTTCACCAGTATCGCAATCTTTCTGCTGCTTCAGCCATGCGAAACCTTTTTCAAAGCATTCCAAAGCTTCAGAATGGCTAATTAGTTGGTTTTGTTCGTTCCACTCTGCAGCTTACAGGAGCTCAAGTTAAATTCAAAGGAACTCTAAGAAAGGGAATCGAAAATATTTATAACTCGTGGTTCAGAAAGGATCTCGCTTGCACACAAGGAATAGGATCGTTTAAATTCAAAATGGATTTTGCACACAAGGAATGCGATAGTAAAAAAAGAAACTAGAGAACAGGAATTCTGCTTTTCCAGAAATTAGTGTCGCACCCGACATTTCCATTGTTTCATTTTCTTCTGGTGGACTGCTGGCTTCTATCATTATGAAACAGCCAGTATAAATGAAGCGTTAGATGAAGAGGAAAAAGCCACCAGTCCATCAGAAGAAAATAACTTTTAAGCGGGACTCGGATAATCGGGACTCTACTGTAGTGCAAAACATATTTCAATTTTAAGACTTAAAGCACACGCTTTTATTTTATGTAAAATGACGTCATTTGCATTAATATAGATACTTAAAATTAAACAGTTTATAATAGCTTCCTGTTTTATCATAAATCCTTCATTTATATATTTCTCAAAATAACACGTATTTTAATAACATTTTTTCAGTTTTTATGGGGAAATGGCAACAAGAAGATATTGCTGTTTTTCAACTACTTTTTCTTTACTTTCTACAGAATTAGAGTGCTTGAGTTGCCAAAATGAAACAAATGTCGCTAAAAACTACAAAAAAAAAAAAAAAAAAAAAAAAAATAATAATAATATCTCATAAATAAATGGAGATGCAGTTTTCAAACAAATTGCTTTAAAAAGTACTTTTTTTTCCAATACGACGGTATAAGCATTGAAAATGTGCGATGCTTAGAAGTTTTTAAAAAGTGCTGTAGAGTATTGAATCTCACAATGAAACATCGGCTTTTGTTTGACGGCTGGCTCATACAAGGTAAGGTTATTTATTTTACCATTTTAGGGCAAAAAGATTTTCTTTTAAGATAAGGAGATGAATGAAAAAGTTACGATAGCGAAGTTTAAATTTTATAAAATTGCGATTTTATTATATTATTTTCTCATATGAGGTCTTAATTTTACGGACTATTTAAGATTAGACTATGAATAGGACTACAAACAAACTCAATGGGCTAAAAAAAGACGCATGAAAAAATCATTTTAAAAGTCTTTGACAGCATGCTCTGAAAAATCGTTTATTCTTATGAAAAAATGCAAAACTATTTGATTTCTTGGTTTCTGAACACCTGCGATTTTCGTCCATTTAGGATGGAAACGAATTCACAAATGTGCCAATCTCTATTTGAAAACAGACTAGCATTACTTCTTTTGTATGTATCTATTTGCTAAGTTGGAGTACAACACCTAAAAAGGATGAGTCTGGATGTATTCACATTGTACAGCATCTCTATAGAGACAGTATTATTTTATCTTAATTATTTGGGTTACGGTAAATAAGTTTTGTTAGGGTCCTGTGTGCCTGTTCCTGCTGTACTGCGTTTTCAAACAAAATGATTATATTATTTTTTTTCAGCGATTGAAAAATAAACAAGTAATAAAATAGGATAATGGAAATCGGGTGGACTTGGGCCCCACGGGCCCATATAAGTTGCCGACACTGGGTTCTAGTGTATATGTAAGAGGGAATAGAGCACAAAGGGGTTTGTACCTGTGACGGTGGGGGGTGGCGTCGTGCTACGCCTCCTTTTACAGCTGCCGGAGATATCGCCGTCAGACATAGAACGTTTCCTTGGCGTATTAGTGATAGGAGTGGCAGGAGTTCGTAACACATCTGGAGTGTCAGCAACGTCCTCAGGGCTCTGAAAAGACAATTGTAATCACACTTTACTTTTCAAATTGAATTATTCCCGATACATCAAAATTAGACCCTTCAAAATGACATTCTCAAATAGCATGTTTAATAAAATACACGTTTATGGGGGTGTCTCAGGACTCTTAAAATCGGAAGACCATTTTTAACATTTAATACACTATATGGCCAAAGGTGACTGGTCACTTTCAATTTTAGACGTTTTGTCAAATATCTAGAAAAATACATGAGGAATTAACCTAAAACTGCAAGTGTGTAAACAGTATAGGTCATATATTTCCGCGAAGATTTTTTTCACGAAACCCCCTAGGGGACCGTCAACATATTGAAAAGGAGCGAATATCTTTTGGATAATCCTGTAAAAACTAATGGAGCAAAAGCGTTCAAACTCGAGATTATTAATAAATGCATTATTGTAATTTACTGTGTTCATCTTTATGAGGGTAGCATATATACTCGTAGAGAAATTAAAGTTTTTATAAAAACAGCCCCAAATTTCGCCAAGTTTTTTGCTTATAATTTGCAGAGTTCTTAATATTAAAAAAAAGTTCTTTTCAGAAACTATGACAAACAATATTGTACACAATACCCTGCAATCAGAATGAAAAAATAATAAAAATTGGATGAAAAATGAGCAGGTTTACTAAATAAAGATTCACTACGCATGCTCGAACGTAATCAAAATATAATGTGCATAATGTATTAGCTAAGTGTATAGAGCAATTTTTGTGAAAGTATCAAATATAATTTGAAAAGTCTGATAATAACCGTTTATAGAATAAGCTCAAAATCCGTTATTCCCAAAATGAAGCAAAAAGATGAGGGGCTGTATCCAAATAAAGTAGTACGTGCAATATTGTGTATCCTATATTGGCACTAATCAAGGGATATATGGATACAACCACTCATCTTTTTGCTTCATTTTGGGAACAACGGATTTTGAGCTTATTCTATAAACGATTATTATCAGACTTTTCAAACTATGTTTTTGAGACTTTTACAAAAGTTGCTCTATACATTTAGCTAACACATTATGCACATTATATTTTGATTGGATTCGCGCATGCGCAGTGAAACGTGTTTTAGTAAACCCGCTCATTTTTCTCCCAATTTTTATTATTTTTTAATTCTGATTACAGAGTTGTGTACAATGTTGTTTGGCCTATTTTCTGAAAATAACTTTTTTTTATATTAAGCACTCTGCAAATTATAAGCAAAAAACTGGGCGAAATTTGGGGCTGTTTTTATAAAAACGTTAATTTTTCTACGAGTATACATTCTACCCTCATAAAGATGAACACAGTATATTACAATAAGCCACTTATTAATAATCTCGAGTTTGAACGTTTTTGCTACATTAGTTTTTACAGGGTTATCCAAAAGATATTCGCTCTTATCAATATGTTGACGGTCCCCTATGGGGTTTCGGGAAAAGATCTTCGCGGAAATATATGACCTATACTATGTTGTTTATACACCTGCCATTTCAAGTTAATTCCTCATCTATTTTTCTAGATATTTAAGAAAACGTCTAAAATCGCAAGTGACCGGTCACCTTTGGCCATATAGTGTATCATAAAATGTATTTGATTTTAAGACAATTTTAATTGGGATGAAAGATATAAGTACGTTCTTTCGTTTTCAAATATTTACAAAAATGAAAGATGCAGAATTAGCCTTGACAGGGGGCTCCAAAGGATCAGACATTAGACGAGGAGAAAATTAGCATAACAGATTACGAAATAAATCTTGCAACTAGAATGAAAATTTTGATGCCTACATATACATCAGACTGTAATAATGATTCTGAACCTAAATAATTTTGAAATTAAAGCATTTATATATTTTTGATACAAAGTTGTATTGAGCTGATGCAAAATTTAGAAAATTTCGTCCCTGTAATCACCTAATTTTTTATTTATTTAATTTTTTACAATAAAAGGTAAATTTTAGGTTCACTTTACAGACTAACATGAAACACATGTTTAATAAATTTCATGAAAAAATATTCAGAAGTTTGAGATATCTTGCGCGTTATGCCCAAAAACGTCATTTGAAGAAAAATGACTTCAAAGTTTCGTAAACGCCGCTTCAGCTGGGGAGCGAGTATAATTCTAAAAACCGTAACTTCTGTTCTAATGGGAATTTCAAGGAAACCATTATATCAAAATGTTCAGAAAAGATAGGAGTTTTAACACCTAAAAAAATTAAACTTTCTTAAATTTTAAAGCTTTAAGAGTCCTCAGACCCCTTAATGCATCTTTATCCTTTAAATTCTATGAACACTTTGTATGAGCACGTTGCCTATCGGAAACATACAGTTGACAGTGAGCTTTAAAAAACTTTCGTTTATTGCTGATATCTCCCAATACAGCACTCAATATACAGCCAAAGTTTTATGGATCCTATGACGAGCATCGTTATTGCTAAAAAAGCAAATTTTTTTATTCATTTATTTTAACAGGCTTAAAATTTATTCGATTAAGACGTTTCTAATTCTTCATTAAACGGATTCGACTATTTCCTTTTTTTCCCCCCATAAGGGTGAAAAATAGCTCTTAAACATTTTCTGCAAACTTACCCCGGTCCTCAAAATTTCGGGAGACTGCTGACAACTCCGCTTTGAGCCAGAATCAGAACTGCCTGCAAAAACAACAAAAAACACTAAGTACAATTGTGGAGTATTTTTAAACATTGAGCATAACATAACAAATGCTTAATAAAATGTTACTAGAATCTTTGTTAAACAAAACACGTTTTAAAAAAAATGCTACTGCGAGATTTCTTTCAAAATCTGCTAAGTTAGCACGGTTTTTACAAAAGGGCGGATCCAGCTCACCATTTAGAGAGAGGGGGGGGGGGGTCATGGATTTCTTTTTTTTTTGGGGGGGGGGGGTGGATCATCACTTTGAGACTTTTTATATTGAAAGCTATTTCCCCATTCCAAACTAACTACTCTTCTGATTCTTTCGCGAAGTCATTTTCACTCATAAACACAAAAAATTTACATTAATTATCGTTAAAATATAAAATTTACCGATTTTGTTCAGATACCAAGAAACTAAAGAGTTACCCATTTTGTTATAAAGGTAAAGATTTATTCAGAAAATGTCGTCAAAGTTAGCATTTTTAACGAAGTTTTACAGCCTCAGAAATGTCGTCACAAGGGAACAATTGACTGTCACTTCCGGAAATTCAGTTTAAAAAGTCTAAAAATTGTCAACGATTAAATATGGCAATTTGTATTCAATTCTAGAGGTAACTAAACCGTACAAATTGGCAGCTATGTGATTTTATTAGTGTCATGAAAATTGCAGGTGTAGTCTCTTCTCAAAGTATTAAATAGTTTTTTTCAATCGAACTTATACTTTTTGAATGGATCATTTTCTTCTGATGGACTGATGGCTTCCATTATTATGAAACAGCCATTATAAATAAAGTGTTAGGTGAACATAAAATTTATGGCCATTTTTTTTTTTCTCATTTTGACCGGAAAATCAGAGTTCTAACTTTTTACGGCTGCTCTTTCATCTTCACCAAACACTTCATTTAAAATGGCTGTTTCATAATAATGTAGCCATCAGTGTCCATCAGAAGAAAATAACTCGGTTAAGCGGGACTGCGATAGTTGGGACTCTACTGTATGTTTCATTTTTTAAATGATTTTCAGAATATTTTTGTTAGTGTCCAGAGGGGGGTCATGACCCCCGTGACCTCCCCCTTGACTCCGCCATTGTTTTTACACTTTCAAAAACAATAAAATCTAGGTCTCTTTAAAGTTTTAATCAAACTGTATTGTACTCTAACAAAAGTGCGTAGGGGATGTGGGGGGGGGGGGGGATGAATGGGACATTTTTACAAAAATGTTTATTTTTAATACTTTCTGTAAAGTTATCTATATTATATATTACATTTCATACATTAAGTATTTGACTACATCTATGCACCCTATTTAGTCTAGATTACTGTAATACAGTAAAATATTATAAAATTTTAAAAAACATTACTCTCTGTCCCAATCATCCCTATAGCAGGGATGAATGGGACACTAATAGGGATGGATGGAACACCAATATTTTTCTACCTGTAACTTGATGTTACCTAGTTAAAATTTATACTTATAAACATATATGTATTTATATTTGTAATATATGATCTTATAATATGACTATTATATCTCAGTATTGCTAATCACTTTTTTACTGCAGTTTTAATTGCAATGCAAACTTTGACTGTCTCTCCCCCTTTCCCACTTACGAGACATTTTAGGTATGAAATGAAAGTGAAAAATGTCTTTGAAATACGGCATAGCCAACATTTTTCATTCACAACTTATTCATAAATATTAATTCAATGTATCTGAGATATCATGCACAAATGAAATTACGTTAGGGGAGGTGCGAGTGGGAATTTATTTAAGCACAAGTTTCAAATTCAGTATAATTTGCCCCATCTGATCAATAAACATATAGGTACAACTTTTAACAATTTTATCTATTTTGATAATGTTTCAATAGCAATTTTTTGATAAACTATTTAACATTGATTACAATACAGTAATTAAGATTCAATATAATTTTTAATAATAAACAACCTATATAATTCGAGTCCAGTTTAATACTAATAATTAACATAAATCATTAATTTAGAAGCCTTTATAATATTTTTTAGTTAATACATAAATGTTTTAACATCTCTAGGGATGAAAAAGACTGTCCCATTCATCCCCATTTAAATTCTCCCAATCATCCCTATGATACAGATTCAATTGTCCGCTATTTTGCCTCAGAAAATATTTTGTCACATTGGTTAATATGCACTCATTTTAATTACAAATATTGAACCTTCAAATAAATAACTACAACATATCTCATTTGTTTATATTGTATAAAATATTTGACAACTTCAAATTTTAAAAAAAAGTTACTTTTAAGCAGAGTTTCAAAAAATGCAACTTTGCAAAGAAATGAAAAGAGCCACATGTGGTTTTGCTTTTGGTTCTAAAGCACACTATGGTAGGGCCATATATGAGAATAGAAATCCACTATAAAAAAAAAAAAAAAACGTTTATTGCATGAAATAATCAGAATGTCCCACCAATCCCTTGTCCCATTCACCCCCCCCCCCAGCTCCCCTACATAAATTATTTGCTGCATGTGCGCAAAATATCCGCTTGTCAACGAAAATGACGTCCGCACTGAACTTTCACAATCTATGTGGGCAACTTTCAAAAAGTTACTCTCCTTTCGCATTTGCGCAGAAAAATTGTTGAATATCATTTTAATTATTGCGTTTTATCTATCCTATTATTTCAGTGATAATTTAAGGGGACAAGGTACCTTTAAAATCATCTTTTTTTTTTTTTTGTGAAAATTTCACTTTAAATATATAATGCAAGAGTACATTATATGTATTATGGCGTACATTCACAACAAAAAAAATTAAAAAAAAATTTTTTTTTGAGAAAAAGAAATTTTCCGTAATATTTTAGATGTTACGGAGAACTCCGTATTCCATATGAATGAAAATCCCCACTATTTTTTACACAAGTTTGATTTATATATACTAGCAAAAGCCATGCTTTGTTTGGATTCGCGAAGCATTATTTAATAAGAAATATTTGAAAGTAACAATATTTTTCCTTCAATTCCTACTATTAGTTCACACTCTCCCTATATTTATTTATTTATTTATTTATATATCTTGTTCAAATTTTCAATCATTAATAAAATACTTATTATTCATCCTATCAAGTTGAAATACATTTTTTTAAACTTGTACTGGATGACAATGTATGTTAATACAGTTTTTTGAAATATTAATTAATTCATTAAATTTTAATTAATTTTAGTTTTACAGGGGAGACAAAATGGCGGCCATTGGTTACTGAACAGCATTTAATGCATCTTCATATCAATAAGGGGGGGTTACCCTAGGGGGGACCCTGTTCTGTCGCCCAATACAGCCAAGTTTGTCGCCAACTTGGTGATATATCGACCAATTTGGCGATCTCTCTAATATTTCGCCCAATTCCCATAGACTTCCATTGTAAACCTACTTGCTTATAGAAAATCAACAAATTGAAATATTTTAATGCAACAAAGACTTATATTAGCTTAAAGGATTCTATTAAGTTTTTCTTTGATGACCTAAGTAGGAATTGACTTTAAAAACTAAATTTTTATATTACTTGTTTTATATTATTTTTGCATCTTTATTAAGCAAAAACGTTATTTTATGTTTTGGCGCATTTTAATTTTAGAAATGTAAATTCAGACAAATAACTAAGAATTTCCTCGGAATTTTTTTACCTATGATATAACGAATTTAACAATTTTATTTATTTACAATTCTTTTGTTGCCTCTTTACAAAAAATCATAATATAATTCTTTTGAAATGCGTAAGTGTCGTCTGCGTAAATGATTTCATAATCAGAATAAATTCTGTATTTGAATTCTTAATACTGAAAAATATTTTTTAATTTAATGTAAATAATTGAATTTTCACAAATTTTAAATCATTAAAAATAGGCTATTAATTTGCATAAAAAGGGGTACTTTAAAAATTTCATAAAAGAAATCGTGAAATTATTTAATGAATCGTGATTCTATCTATAATGCCCAACTCCATGATTTATTTTTAGGTAGATTTTGTAAGAAATACTACCTATTGCAGTCGTTACCATGGTGCGACTTTTGAAAAATTCCTTCAGAACTTTTCATTATATGACCCCAGGAACCCAAAACCACCCCCACCTAAAAAGTTTATATTATATATATATATATATATATATATATATATATATATATGTATGTACTAAATTTTGTCCGCACGATAAAAGTGGCAATTATGCACGGATCGTCTTCAAACTCGCCAAACCCATTGAGATGGCTCATATCTCGGCGGGGATTTAAAATGGTTAAAATCGGCCCAAGAGAATGGAAATGGGGAGAGTTAAAATATTTGGATACCATCTAAACATGATTCTGATAAAACCAGCTCTTACACAACAATGGCAGGAAAAAAATAAATATTTTTCATTATAGCAGTTGCCAACAATTAAAAAAAAAAAGAAATAAAATTCTCACCACAACAATTGCTTTTCTACTGCGAGATTTTCACGTGAAAAATTTAATTAAATAAACAGTTTGACGAATTGCAAACAAATTGAATATTACGTCATAAGTTTTCTAGAGCAAGATGTCCGCATGAAAACTCAAAATGAAATAAATAGTTTGACGAATAATATATATATATATATATATATATATATTGTGTCCTATTGGAAATATAATGGACCTCAGCAGGTGAATGTATAACGTCATGCGAGTTTGAAGAAACGTATTAAAACATCATAAAAATCCGACTATGGAAATATTAACATATTTTAACACTTTGAGGTTATCCGAGTTTGCTTTAGCCATTTTTAAACCTATTCCATATACATGCGTATGTGTATTCGTGTATATTAGAATTTTCACAAAATGTTTAGCTTCCTAGAGCCCATTTTTAGTGAAGGAACTGGGTTTATCTCTAATCTTGATTTAAGTTTTGTTGGTGAATTTAGAACTTAACTTCGAAATCTACCTCCCCCTTTAGGGCCGAGCCGGCAGGAATTTTTTATTCTAAAAATATACGTATTTCATTTTTTATTCACAAAAATGCGCCCGGAATGGAAAAGCATGTCAAATAAATGAATTAAAATAATAAATTTTTAAAGTTATTCTGTAAAAAAAGAAAAAAAAAAAAATAATAATAATAATACAGTCGAACCTCGTTAACATGAATCTCAAGGGGAATCAAAATTTTGTTCATGTTAACAGTAATTCATGTTATCAGTATCAAATCTTTGTATTAGTTTTTATAGGGGACTGTGAAAACAATTCATGTTAAAAGTAGTTCACGTTAAGCGTGTTCATGTTAACGAGGTTTGACTGTAATAATAATAATAGTGTGTAAATCTACAGATCCTAATTTATTTTTATGCTTTATTTCGAGTCAAGTTTTTTTCTGTAAAGTGTACGACAAATTTGTGTAATTTGTGTAGCGTAGTAGAGGATGATCCTAATAAATAAAATTATGCATCGAATTTTATATGTTTGAAAACAAAGGGTAGAAAAAAATATTTCCTAATTTTTAAATTTTGAGCATTTTTATCTTACACACAAAACAAGTAATATAAAAATTGTATTTTTAAAGTCAGTTCCTACTTAGGTCATCAAAGAAAAATTTAATAGAATCCCTTAAGCTAATATTAGTTTTTGTTGCATTAAAATATCTCAATTTGTTGATTTTCTATAAGCGAGTAGGTTTACAATGGAAGTCTATGGGAATTGGGCGAAATATCAGAGATATCGCCAAGTGGGCATCCCTTTTGGCGACTCATTTGGGTCGCCGATCTATCCCCAAGTGGGCGGTATTGTGCGACAGAACAGCCCCCCCCCTCCCCTATGGTAACTCCCTTTATAGGAATGGAGATGCATTCAATGCTGTTCCATAACCCATGGCCGCCTTTTTTCTCCCCTATAAAACTAGAATTAATTAAAATTTAATGAATGAATTAATATTTGCAAAAAACTGTATTAACATCAAGTGTCATCCACTGCAAGTTTTAAAAAAATGCATTTGAACTTGAGAGGATGAATAATAAGTATTTTATTAAGGATGGAAAATTTGAACAAGATATATAAATGTAGGGAGAGTGTGAACTAATAGTAGGAATTGGAAAAAAAAGACCGAAAGTTGTAATAGTGAGCATGAGGTGAAGTTGAAAAAAAAAAGTGTCATTTTTAATGTTTTACCTGAAGGACTGATCTGGTGGATGGGTCTCCTCTTCGCTCGAACCGGTGTCCCAGGTCGGTCCTGAGGAGACGCGGGAGGCGAATCACTGCTACACTCGTCCTCCCAATCAGGCGCGTTCGTCTGGAGCCTAAAAAGAAATAAAAAATATTTGAGCCCAAATTCCTTTCATCATTACAAAACGAGAGAAAACATTTTTTGGATCTATACTATAAGCAAAACATTGACAGTGGCACCCAAAAGTGGATTACGGACATTTTTTTTTTCACAAACGCTCTATCGAGGTTCCGTCGATTTTTTTTTTTTTAGAACATATATATCCACATGAAATAAACATTCTGCATTTATTTTTCAGCTATTTCTGAGTATGCCCGTATGGAGACTTTCCTTGTAAGTACAGTAAAACCTCCCTAAAGCGACCCCGTTCCGTTCCAATAAAAATGGGTCGCTCCGAGAGGGGGTGTGTTCATGGAGGTTATGTTTAAATACAGATTTTAACAGTTGAAAAAAGGTAATTAATGTTACTAAAATTAATTTTTTCACGTTAGGAAAATATGAAAATTTAAGTATCAAAACAAAAGTTAACTACAAATGTTAATGACTGCAGAGTTTAAAAAATGAATAAATGGACGTGTGCTTTGATTTTACGGTTTTATCTTTCATAACTTTTATTGCCAAGTCCTTTCGAAGTTCAGTCAATAAATGCAATTTTTTTTGGACGAGAACACATAATGACGATGTCATTCATTGATCTATTTCTTTGAGAATTTCCTGACAGAATAGGGCAGGGGATTTTATTTACTGTCATTCTTAATTGGTCATCAGAGTTCAATTCATTGCACAAAGAGGTTTAACAACTCAAAAGTGACCGGAATAATAATAATAAAAAATCTAAACTTAGTTTAGAAGTTGGATGAATAATGCGCTCTCCGGAATTATTTTTCTAATAAAACCTTCAAGCGACCAGGAAAAAACGGAACTTGTTTCATTTTCTTCAAAGAAATGGGTCGCTCATGGAGGGAGTTGAACTACGATGGTCTCTGAATGGAGCTCAAATGAGTATTGAACCTATCGGAATAAATTTCGTTCTATGAAAAAATGGTCGTTCGGGGAGGTTTCACTGTACTATTTTAACGAACTAGTACAATATTTACTAATATATCGAGATTTTTTTAAAAGAGTAATGAACACTTTTGAGGTAACATTTGTTATTTTTTGATTATTTCTTCAAAATAAAGTTTTACTATGTTTTTAAAATATTTTACGCAGTTTTGTTAAGTATAAGATACAGATCTTATTCTTAAATACACATTTTGAAATATTCATTTTAATGAATGGATATGTCATTGAAATTCATAAGTGTACGAACACTTTCTGCGCAGTAGTTTCTGCGGAAATATTCCCCCCCACAGGATACACTTCACGATCCGATTGATTTGAGTTTAACCCTTTCGCTACTGGCGTGTTTGATTGAGGACTTTCTTCGTAAGAATTTTTTTAGACGCTTATTTTAATTAAAACATTTTCACAAACTATGTGCATTTCGAATCATTTTCCTACCAAAAGCATTTAGAAATCAAACACTAACAGATGAGAGAATTTTTATTTAAAGCGAAATTTCACAGAAAAATATTTTTGAATGATCTCATCGAGGTGAGCTTTTTAAAAAATCTAATTTTGATATAATTTAATATCTGAAGCAGCTAAATATAATTTTAATTTTGTTCAATAAACTAGAAATATTGATTTAAACTTACTATGATATTCAAGGATGGGGTAGCACAGTTGAAGTAAACTTCAGAGTCTGGCTAACACAGAGCGAAAAATGGCCAGATCAGGAATCGAACCCCAATGCCTTACCTGTTAGGCTATCCGGGCGATACCTGGCTAATATAATTTCACTCTTATTTGTTGGAGAGGGTTGCCAACTGCAGTGCTAGTTTCATTCATCCGAGCTATAACTATATCATTTACATGATGAAAGTGTGTTTTAACCCTTAAATGCCCGATTTTTCAAAAATCATTGTAATAATGTTTTTCGGCTTTCATTTTTTAAATAAATCATGGGAAAAAGACTTAAAAAATCATGTTTTGTTTTAAGTATGGTTTACGGCTAAAAAACAGTTTGTTACTAATCGCAATACTGGTCTTTAATTGAAAAAAATTTTCTTGATAAAATTCTATAATATTAAACACACAAGAATTTTAGGAACTATAATAAGAAATAAATTTTACTTGCTCACTGCAGAACAAAATAGGGTATTTCGCGAGCTTCCAAACAAAACAAAAAGAACAAGTAGCAACAATTGAAAAAATAAATATCTATTCTTAAACAGCACAAGTGTTGCCATCTATATGTTGAAAATCGATTTAATACTATTTCCAGGATATATTTTATTGGCAACATCAAGCATTATAGCTTCAATATTATTCTAATAGTATTTTAGAGCCTAAATTGGGTATGTTACCGAAAAGCAACACCCGATATTTAAGGGTTAACACGGAAACTCATGTGTACCATCCTGCTCGGATGAATGAAATGAGCGCTGCAGTTGGCAGCCATCTCCAACAAATAAGAGTGAAATTATGTCAGGCAGGTATCGTCCGGATAGCTTAACAGGTAAAGCAATGTCACGGCACACCCAGTATCCAGGTTCGATTCCTGGTCTGGACATTTTTCGCTTTGGAAAAAACTTCAACTGTGCTACTCTAACCTTGAATATGATTTAATCCATTTGAAACTAGTATGTTTTGGCCATCACAAAACTTTCTTCTATAAAAATCACTTCAATTAAATCATTTAAATATACAAAAAATTACATCAATTTAGCACCCATTCATATCAAAGTATATTTGAATTTGAAGTTTGATGAAAATTCGTGCATTAGTTCTTGAGATAGAGCTATTGGGGGAAATTCTGAAAAATGTAGCATAGCAGCGCCACCTTTTGAGCGATTTACACTAATATGTACAAAATGTCAGTTCATGTCAAGGACTAACTGAATCTGAAGTTTGATGAAAATCCGTACATTTCTTGAGATAGAGCTGTTGCGAAAATCGTGTAAATCCTGCAAAATGCAGCATAACAGCGCCATCTGTTGGGAGATTTAAACCAAAACGTTACCAGCACCAACCGATATCAAGGAATAACTGAATCTGAAATTTGATGAAAATCTGTGCATTAGTTCTTGAGATAGAGCTATCTCAGAAATCGCTTAAAATGCAGCATAGCAGTGCCACCTGTTGGGCGATTTGCACCAAAAACTAATCAGCACCAATTTATATCAGGGAATACTAGAATATAAATTTTTATTAAATTCCGTGCATTAGTTCTTGAGATAGAGCGCCCACAAAATTTGTGTCACATACATACAAACAGACAGACAAGATTATTGTAAAGATAGAAGAAAGTAAAAATATTCGTTCTTTTCATTATGACTTACTATGATAGTTTTCGGTATTTATGAATTTTCTTAAAACGCGTGTTCCTGACGTTTTACCCAAGCAGGACTTAATCTAAATCCATCAAAAAATTGTAGGTTGCAATTCACAATTTTTTCAAATAATATTTTCATAATTCATATCTTAAAATTATAAAAATTTCAAATTCAACGTAGTTATGTTTGGGTATTTTAGTATTATGGTGTTTGTGTTCGTTTTAATAGGTAGATGGCCCCCTAAGCAAATTTTTTATACATCATTTAAAAGTAGACTTTATTTCCAATCGTTCGGTGCCAGTCACTTTCTTCTACGCTAATTTGTTGGAGTTAGTAGGGGGTGTTTACTTTTTTTTTCCACGACTGTACCATCAAAACGTGTATGCATAGAATTGAACCAATTTTTTTTTAAGTTTTTGGCTATGGCAAGCAGGTCCTTTTATGTGGAAAAAATCCGCCGGAAGGGGGCGCTGTAATAGCGATTTTGAATAGTGTACCATCGAAAAGTGTATGAAGTTATGCATAGAATTGAACCCAATTTTTGTGTTTGTTTTTGGTCATAGTAAGAAGGTCCTCTCTGAATGTGGAAAAATCCCGCCAGGAGGGGGCGCTGTCATAACGATTTTCGTGTCATCTTCTTAATTTTTCCTAATTCCATTGTACACCAGTAGCTCGTGAATCGACGGGAGCTTCCCATCCTGATAAGCCGATTATTCTTGATTTTAATAAATATCGGGATCGAGATGAACTCCTTTTTGCTCCGAATGATGGACTGAAGCAGAAAGTGAAGATGAAAGTCAAAGTTGATAGGGTATTGAAGTAATAAAAATGAAATATTGGTATCTGTAACAACATTTTGAAATATTAAAATACATTACAGCACCGATTATCCGCGGAATTGGGTGGCAACAAAAATCGCGGATATCCCGAAAAAGACTGAAAACGGGGTGCAAACACGAAAAAAAAGGAAAATTCAACATAAAAACTATGTTTTAGTGTACAAAAAACATAAAATGTTTCAAATGCATATATATGCACAGTAAATCAGAAACCTATGCTTTGCATCTAAATCACTAAAATAAAGAAGCGTAAACAAGAAACAATACCATACATACTGTACAAAAAGAGTTGAGTTACACCTTTTTTTTAAAAAAAAATCAGTCACTTGTTTTTGTTTCTTGCTTTGGAAACGCCTTTTCTTTATTCTAAATTGTAACCTGTTGTTTTTCATTTGGTATGGAATAATTTTTATCTCGAAAATGAAGCCATTCTTGATATGCTCTCCTGGAATTTATCATAATAGTTTTATTTAATTGTTAAATATTTTAATTACTGTGTTTACGTTTGGTTAATAAAGTCAAGAAAAGACATCAAGACTATGTCTGATATTTCAAACACGACAAACGAATCTAGAATTATTCTTCTATTGCTTCCGAATACATGAATTTTTCTGTTTATATTTATTAGTGGGGCTTTGTCTTTTCCTTGCTGTTGGCTTGAATAATAATAATAATTAAAAAAACCTCGCTTCGTGGATAAACCGCACCGCGGATAATCGGGGCTTTCCTGTGTATGCGATAGAAGAAAGTTTTGGGATTGGCACATCCAACTAGTTTTCGCAACTGATCGTACGCGACGACGGTACAGTCGGCCCCCACTTAATCGGGTAACGGCATACCTCGCTTATATGCATAGAATGCCGTGGAACAGAAACGTTCCCCATAAGGCTAATGTTAAATATACTCATTTTATCGCATAACAATCCCTGGTTAATTGCATAAATATCTCCAATCTTGTAGTAGTAATCCGGAATTTATGAATTCCTGTTATAGTAATGAATGGGGGGAAAAAAGGAATATTTTTTTTGCAACAACGATTTGGCTTGTTATATTTACAATCGAAATGCAGAAATCGCCGTGAAAGATGACTTATCTTAATTCTGGAAACTTATGAGAGCGTTGAATTTGGACAATTGTGTTTCTTTTAAAGCTTGCCGTACATACAGTGACTCAGGATGCTGGGGGTAGTTTTTAAAAAATACTGGAATCGGGGGAAAGTAGAATCGAGACGGTCAAGAGAATAAAAGACCAAGCAATATTTAGCGCTGGAAGTGGAGAAATGCAATGTCGAGATATGGAAAAAAAAAAAAAAATCCTAAAGGATTTTTTGTGTAGGCCGAAAAAAAGAAATTGGAAAATAAGTGAAAAATAAAAAGAATTTATGCAGAAACTTATTTTCAAAAGGTTTGATTTAAAAGCAAAAATTTTTTATTTTAATTTTCACATAAATTATAACGAAAAATTAAACCATGTACTGTAAATAGTGTTATAATGCCATATACTTTATTGCATATATTGTTATATAGAGAATAATAATAAATTATTTATTAAAGTTACATATAATACATATATATATAATATTACATAATATTATATATATACAATTACAATATAATATTACATAAAGTTACATACAATAGTTTTTAATTGATTAGCAAAATAATTGTCCATTAGTATTTATCATATCTGTGGCATATAATCAAAGGATAACGTATACTGATAACACTAATTGCTGTCCTCGCTTAAATGCATACCCCGCTTAAATACATACAGTTAAGTGGAACTGTGGTGATCCTCCAACGGGCGATAAACGCGCCAGTCTGTTAGTGGCACGGCAACCCCTCCAATGTGGCAACCCTCCAGTGTACAGGTGGAACGGAAATCAGTTTGTTGTTCGAATGCGAGAATAAAGGAGTAGTGAATTGTTGATGCAAGAAATAAAACTTAATATTTAATTTAAGATAATAGATTTATTGAAATAGTTACTGAGCAATCACCGAAGAATCAACTGTATGCAATTAAGCGGGACCGACTGTATTGATTGTACACAATAAGACAATTCTTACCACTGCCTCATCCTCCTATTTTCTCGCTCCAGACCTGCCCTATGCCCTAAGCATTCCTTCAGTTCTCCTGCCAGATGGTTGATCTTTTTCTAATGGGAAGAGAAAGACATACATTTATCAGACGCAAAATGACAAATGCAAAAATTATTAAAACACATAACACAACTGCAAACAGGACTGTTTCTTAACCCTTAAATACCGGGTGTTGCTTTTCGGCAACATACCCAATTTAGGCACTAAAATACTATTAGAATTATATTGAAGCTATAATACCTAATGTTGCCAATAAAATACATTCTGAAAATATTAATAAATCAATTTTGAATATGTAGATGGCAACACTTGTGCTGTTTAAGAATAAAGATAGATTTATTTTTTCAATTCTTGCTACTTGTTCTTTTTGTTTTGTTTGGAAGCTTGCGAAATACCCTACTTTGTTCTGCAGTGAGCCAGTAAAATTTATTTCTTATTATAGTTCCTAAAGTTCTTGTGTGTTTAATATTATAGAATTTTATCAAGGAAAATTATTTTTTCAATTAAAGACCAGTATTGCCAATTAGTAACAAACTGTTTTTTATCCGTAAACCGTACTTAAAACAAAATATGATTTTTTAAAGTATTTTCCCCATGATTTATTTAAAAAATGAAAGCCGAAAAACATTATTACAATGATTTTTGAAAATCCAGGCATTTAAGGGTTAAATATACAATAAAACCTCTCTAAAGCGACCTCGTTCCGTTCCAATAAAAAATGGTCGCTCCAAGAGGTGGTCTCTTCATGGAGGTCCTGTTTAAATCTAGATTTTAATGGTTGAAAAAAAGGTAACCATTAACGTACTAAAAATTTATTTTTCACATTAGGAAAAAATATAAAAATTTAAGTATCAAAACAAAAATTATTGACATAAGTTAATGACTGCAGAGTTTAAAAAATGAATACATGGACGTTTACTTTGATTTTACGGTTTTATTTTTTATAAACTTATTTACCAGTCCTTTCGAAGTTCAGTAAATAAATTAATTTTTTTTTTTTTTTTTTTGGACGGAACACATAAGGACGATTTCATTCATTTATCTATTTCTTGGAGATTTTCCCGACAGAATAGGGCAGGGGAGTTTATGGACCGTCATTCTTAATGTATCATCAAAGTTAAAATCATTGCCTAAAAAGACACAAAGGGGTTTAAACACTTAAAAGTGACCGGGATAAAAAAAAATCTAAAGTTTAGAAGTCTGGTGAATAATGCGCTCTCCACAATTATTCAATTCCTGCTATTAGTTCACACTTTCCCCCCATATATATATGTTTGGGTACAGGAGGAAAAAAAAAATTTCAGCTTTTAGCTTTTTTCTCACAGAAAACAACCGATTTGCTTATATCATTGAATTCTGTACTCTTGAAAATGTAATTCAATATATAAGTTTTTCAATTTTTTTCGGTATCCATATTCTTTTTTTCTTCCATATTAATTCTTGTAATTATGTATAAGGCACTTTGTTTTATGCATACAGTTCTATATTATAGGTTTGTGGCATCCATTTTTATTGTCAATATTGTGTTAATTTGTTATATATATATATATATATATATATATATATATAACCATTAATTAAACATTACCGACCATCATCAAAAACCGCAATATTGTGAATGATTGACTACACGCCATAAACCAACAATATAGAACTGTATGTGTAAAATAAAGTACCTTATACCTGATTACAAGAATTAACATGGAAGAAAAAAAGAATAATATGGATTGCGAAAAAATTGAAAAACATATTGAATAACGTTTTCAAGAGTACAGAATTCAATGATATAAGCAAATCGGTTGTTTTCTGTGGGAAAAAAAGCTATAAGCTGAAAAAAAAAATTCCCCTGTACTCAAACAACCAATATAATCAAAAGAATAGTTTCAAGATGAATACAGAACATTATCAAATGACATGAAATAGAAAAAAACTACAACCCATTAAATATTTAATTTATAGCAATATAAATCTTACAAAACATACCGAATTAATTCCCAGTAGATTTTAAAAATATATTCCCGCACATGGAATCCAAAAAGCATGATAAGATTAAGGTGAATAAAACAGTTAAGTTAACACTGAAATTAAAAGCTATGGAGTCAGTTAATTCATGTTGAAATATTGTGATAAATATAATTAATATAATATAAATAAAAAATAATTACATTATTTATAATACCTAAAAACAATTGTATAATAACAATTTTACAACATAGCCAATATTCAGCGTTAATTACCGCCTAGTGTAAAAAATTAAAATTATGACTTTAAAATTCAAAATTTATGGTGCTGCCATCTATTATTTTATTTTTTAAACTATTATGATTATACAAATGTCACAATAAGAAGAACCTAATACATGCTAATGAATTAAAATGTATCAACTGCATTCCTACACACATCCTAATATAAACAATACCATACTGTATATCATTATTCAGAAATTTTTTTTTTAATAAATTAAATGTTAATACAATATATTCTATTACCATACTATTAAATCTACACTGAGAAATTAAAAAAAAAAATTAACTTGATAATATATAGAATATAGGCTATATGCTATAAAATAAAAAAAAATTAATTATTATAAAAATATAATAGTCTTAATATTTAGCATTACACATAAAAAATGAACAGGAAAGAAAAAAAAAATAAATTATAAAATAATAAAATAATAAATGGATGTTTATATAAGATTGTCAGATACTAAAATTCCAAATAGCCTAAAGATCACATAAATAGTGCGTGAATTATCCTTATTAGCCATAAAAAAGCTAAAAAAAAATGATTGTGCCAATCAAACATATAAACCGATAATTAATCATGGAATACAAAGTTGAAAATAAAACAATATTAAATAGTATAGAGGAATAATAATAAAAACTATTTACCCAATTTTAATACATACAGTATAACATTAGTTAATCAAATAAACCTATATGCATAATAATCACTAAAAAGTTGGTATACTATTATTAATTAATATGACATTGTCCTGAGTAGACTAAATTAAAAATAAGTTAATGTTGAATTTGATTAAATAAGTTAAATTTAATATGAGATTAAAAAAAGAGGAAAAGTCACCAATCTATACTCCTATTATAAAGAGGAAAAAATTGTTTATTTGTCGTAGATAAGCTCTGGAACTACCGAACCGATTCCAAAAGTAATAGTATCAAAATGATGGTGTTAGTCCAACTTAGAACATAGGCTATATCTTATGTCGGTGCCACTACCCCAAAGGGGGTGTAGGAGCAAAAAACGTTCTAAAAATGCAATTTTAGCATTACTGAAGGGCCCAGAAATATGAAATTTTGAATATTAGTTACTTATAAGATATAAATGATGTCTAAGAACAGTTCTTAAATAATTCGAAATTTAAAAGGGGTGAAAATGCACAAAAAGCGTTCTAAAAAACGTTCTAAATGGTAGTTTCTACACAATCTCAGGAAATACCAAACCGATTTAAAAAATATTAGTGTCAAAATGATGGAGACAACGCTTGCTCCAAGATAGGCTATGTTTTATGTCGGTGTGACTACCCCAAAGGGGGTGCAGGAGCAAAAAACGTTCTAAAAAGGCGATTTATGTGTTACTGAAGGGCCTAGAAATATGAAATTTGAAATATTAGCTACTTATTAGATATAAAGGATTTCTAAGAACAGTTCTTAAACAATTCGAAATTTAAAAGGGGTGAAAATGCGCGAAAAGCGTTCTAAAAAACGTTCTAATGGTAGTTTCTATACAATCTCAGGAAATACCAAACCGATTTAAAAAATAATGGTGTTAAAATATGGGTGTCAAAATGACGGTGACAACCCTTGCTCCAACATAGGCTATGTTTTATGTCGGTGCCACTACCCGAAAGGGGGTGCAGGAGCAAAAAACGAAATACGATTTTTGTGTTACCGAAGGGCCTAAAAATATGAAATTTGAAATATTAGCTACTTATTAGATATAAAGGGTTTCTAAGAACAGTTCTTAAACAATTCGAAATTTAAAAGGGATGAAAATGCGCGAAAAGAGTTCTAAAAAACGTTCTAATGGTGGTTTCTACACAATCTCAGGAAATACCAAACTGATCTAAAAAATAATGGCATCAAAATGATGGTGACAACACTTGCTCCAACATAGGCGATGTTTTATGTCGGTGCCACTACCCCAAAGGGGGTGCAGAAGAAAAACGTTCTAAATTGCGGCTTTTGCGTTACGGCAGGGCCTAGAATCGTGAAATTTGAAATGGTAGTTAGCTATAAGATATCAATGATCTCTAAGGACATTTCCTTAAAAAAACGAAATTTAAAAGAGGGTCAAAATGCGCAAAAAGCGTTGTAAAAAACTTTCTAGATTGCGATTTCTATGCAATCTCAGGAAGTACTGAACCGATTTCAAATATAATGGTGTAAAAATGATGGTGACAGATCTTGCTCCAAGATAGGCTATATTTTATATCTGTTTCCACTACCCCAGAGGAGATGCAGGAGCAAAATGAGCGAAAAGCGTTTTAAAAACGTTATAAATGCCGATTTGTAGGCAATATCTCAGGACGAAGGAATCTGATTTCAAACGTAATGGTAGGAAATTGATGCTGACAGCCTCTGCTCTAACATAGACGCTATTTTATGTCGGTATCACTATCACCAAGACGTTGCAGGAGTTTTTCGTGATTGGTAGGAGCTAGCAACTTAAAATTAGGCAAGGTACATATTTAATAGATATAAATGATCTTTAAGAACAGTTTCGAAAAAATTAGAAATTTAAAAAGGTGTGAAAATGCGCGAAAAGCGTCCTAAAAACGTTCTAAATTGCGATTTCTACTCAATCTAAGGAAATACTAAAGCTATTTCAAAAGTAATGGTTGCAAATCAATGGTGACAGTCCCTGCTATAACATAGGTTATATTTTATGTTGCTGTCACTACCATCTGAGGGTTTCAAAAGAAAAACATGTTCTAATTTGCGTTTTTTGCAAAACTGAGGGGTTTTGCAAAAACCCCTCACTTTGCACTTTGAACTTTTCACTTTGAAGCCCTCACCTCACTTTTACACTTTGAAGTATGGCATGGTATTTACTTACAAGATGCAACTGCTTTCTAAGAACAGTCGAAAGAAAATTCCAAATTTAAAAAAATAAAGTGAGTGAAAAGCGTTATAAATTACAATTTTTAAGCAAACTTAAAAAATACCAAACCGATTTAAATAATAATGATGACAAATTTTGGTGATAGTACCTGCTCAAACATAAGCTATATTTTATATCTGTTCCACTACCACCAGAGGATTGCAGGAGCTAAAAACTTTCTAAATTGCGATTTCTGTGATACTGAAAGTTCTAGAAACTTTAAATATGACATGGTAGTTACTTATAAAATATAAATGCCCTCGAAGGAACGTCGAAAATAAATTCGAATTAAAAAGGGGTGAAGCAAAGGGGAGGTGCGAAAAGCATTCTAAAAAAGTTCTAAATTACGATTCTATGCAATTTCAGGGAATATAAACCGATTATAAAAGTAATAGTTGCGAATCAATGGTAACAGTCTCTGATCCTACAAGGCTATATTTTATGGCGCTGATTCTACCACCTGGGGTTAACAGGAACAACAAACGTTCTAATAAAGGGCTTTAAAAGCTTTTAAATTACGTTTCTCTGGAACATTAGGAAATAACAAACCGATTTCAAAATTAATGTTGGCAAATTAATGGTGACAATTCCTGTTTCAACATAGCCCTTTATGTTGAGAGAAGTGGTAGGACTTGGAATTTGACATGATGGTTAATTTTAAGATGTAAGTTTTTAAGATGATGATTAATTTTAAGATGATATTTCTAAAAAATTCAAAACTTCAAATGAATACTGAAATGAGCGTATTAATTGAGCATTAAAGTTTCAAAATATTTTCTAAATTATCATTTATTTAGTTTTATTTCATTTTATTAATTTAAGTCTCATTTCTGCCTAATGCAGTGTAATAATGATGTTTAATCAAACTGTGTTTTAAATAGTAATTTTTTAATTATTCCTAAAAGTAATAAGTACCTTTTAATAAAAAAAACCCTTTTAATAAAATAAAATATTACCTTTTAATAAAATAAAAATTTAGTTAGTACCTTTTAATAAAAATTAGAAATATAAATATCACTTGGCATATTTCAAATATTACGCGAGCAAAGCCGCGGGGTTTGCTAGTTACGTATAAAACATCAAATCAACATCCATATAAAATACCTATTAGAAATGCAGTTATAATACAAAAGCCCCCCCCCCTTTTTTTATTATATATAAATTAACGATTGCGTATTATCCAGACAACACCACCCTCCTCCGTACTCTAACATCTACCCACCCAACCATCCTATAGTAATTGTTTATTTTTATTATACAATTTTTAATTTTTGTATAATTTTTTTTTAAAATTTTTTTGTAATTTTGTTTACGCGTTTTTTTTTTTTTTTTTTTTTTTTTTTTTTTTTTAATTATTATATATATATAGAGAGATCATGTAAGTACTAAATGTATATTAATGAATATATGAATTTTTTTGGAAAACCATGATTTAATGCATCATAAATTAGTTTTTTTAATATTATTGTTAATTAGATGAGAAGAACATAAACATTTTATTCTATATAAATTATTAAGTAGTATATTTCGATATCCAGAATGATGAAGACAAGATTTAAAATTTGTAAATGTATTAACTTTGAATTTAAATTCTTTACGTTTATCATATAAATCAGTTATTGTTTTGTTGTCTTTTATTGTAATTTTAAGATCTAAGAAGTTAATTGTATTGTTAGATAAGAGGTTTTCCGTTATTTCCAAATTAGTGGGATAATCAACTGGAAATTGAGAAATTTTAGATTGATCAGTGGCAATTAAAATTATGTCATCAATATAACGATATAAATGGAGATATTAGTAAAAGTACGTTCATAGTGATATAATTATAAGTCTGATAATAAACGGGATATACAACCACCTTGTGGTATACCGACGTGCTGTAAATATAATATATTATCTTGCAATATATAATTATTATAGATAATAAAGTCTATATTATTAAAAAGATCTTTGAAGTCATATGTCGTTATATTATATACACAGTTAAGATTTTTTAAAATATTGACCGGTTGATAGCTATTTTTTATACAATGTGTATTATCATTGTTTGTAGTAAGTATATATAATTGATTAAGAATTTTTAATAGAAGTTTATTGGCTTTATTATTATATTTATTGCAACCAATAGTTACAGTCCTAAATTTAATTGGGAGTTTTATGAAATTTGGGAATAAGAACTAAATAAGGATAATTAAAGTTAGTAGATAGAATATTTAATAGTTTATAATAACTTTGAATTTTACGATTATTTACAATTACATTTTCATTAGTTTTTGAAAAGATTTATTAGAAGAAATACAGGTTGTAAGAAGTTGGTGATAATAAGATTTACATATGATTGCATAATTATTAGGAGATTTGTCTACATACGTAATAACGTAGTTTTTTTGTAATTTAGTTATTTGTTGGAAAAATGCTTTGTGTTAATAGAAACCATATCAGAAATATTTTTTAAAGCCATAGTTAATTTTTCAATTACTAATATTTTCCATTGATTAAAATATGCAATAGGTTTATTGAAATTTTATATATAAATGTATCTAAATCATATGTAAACTGTTTGATAATAGATTTAATAGTAAATTTAGATGGAAGTCTATATTTAGTAACAAAACCCATTAGTTTTTTCAATTTAAAATCATTAACAATATTAAGATTTCCAGTGATTATATGTCCATGATCATTGTTTATATATTTTTTTAGATTGGGGTCATTGCAATTACACGGAAATGTACTTGCAGCAGGCGTATTTTTTGAAAATGTATTGGAGTTAAAAATCTTTCTACCAATTGTATTCGGATATTTAAAGGTTTTTGTTATATGAAGATTATTAATAGGAAAATAACATTTTTTATCGTTAATTATAGAATTGATATTAATTTTATTAAATATATGATTTGAAAAAGTTATCATTTGAGTATTCGTATTATGAATTTTATGTTTTTTTTTGTAAATTAATATTTAAAAGATTAACCCTAGTCATAATGAGATCAAAATAAATAAATATCAGAAAAATGTTTAGAGAAAGTTTTACTTAGAAATCCATTTAAATGTTGTATAATCTGTTTCTTTTTAATAGCAAATATGTATTTTCGAATTAATAACCAATTATAATGCTTTAAATATTTACTTTGAAGATCATTAATTTGTTTAGGGATATATTTTTTAGAAACTACACCTGAAGATGAACCCTATATTCATCCTATCAAGTGGAAATAAATTTATAAGTATTTTATGAACGATTGAAAATTTGAACAAGATGTACATCTTGTTCAAATTTTCAATCGTTCATAAAATACTTATTCATCCTATCAAGTGGAAATAAATTTTTTAAAAACTTGTACTGGATGACACTTGATGTTAATACAGTTTTTTCAAATATTAATTCATTCATTATATTTTAATTAATTTTAGTTTTACAGGGGAGACAAAATGGCGGCCACTGGTTACTGAAGCATTTAATGCATCTTCATATCTATAAGGAGGTTACCATAGGGGGGACCTTGTTCTGTCGCCCAATACCGCCATGTTTGTCGCCAACTTGGTGATATATCACCAATTTGGCGACTAAAATGAATCCCCAAAAGTGACGCCAACTTGGCGATATCTCTAATATTTCGCCAATTCCCAAAGACTTCCCATTGTAAACTTACTTGCTTATAGAAAATCAACAAATTGAAATACTTTAATGCAACAAAAATTAATATTAGCTAAAGGCCATTAAAATTTTCTTTGATGACCTAAGTAGGAATTGATTTTAAAAACAAATTTTTATATTATTTGTTTTTCTAGTAAAACCTCTTTCAAGCGACCAGAAAATAACGAAATTTTCTTCAAAAGAAATGGGTCGCTCATGGAGGGAGTTCCATTGGGAGGGTCTCTGAATGGAGGTGAGTATTGAGCCTATGGGAATACATTTCGTTCCATGAAAAAAGGGTCGTTCAGGGAGGTGGTCGCACAGGGAGGTTTCACTGTCTATATATACTTCCGTTTTAGGCACGGAAAAGACTAAGAATTCCCCCTTTTAAAGTGTTGAGTTGTTCAGTAACTATACCCGATTTATAAAAATATTTTTTTTCTACTGTGTAATTTTTAGGTAGATTTCGTAAGAAATACTACCTATTGCAGTCATTACCCTGGTGCGACTTTTGAAAAATTCCTTCATAACTTTTCATTATAGGACCCCAGGAACCCAAAACCACCCCCACCTAAAAAGTATATATATGTACTAAATTTTGTCCGCACGATAAAAGTCGCAATGATGCCCGGATCGTCTTCAAACTCGCCTACAACTTTCAGATGGCTAATATCTCGGCGGGGATTAAAAAGGGCAAAATTGGCCCAAGGGAATGGAAATGGGGAGGGTTCAAAATTTTGAATATCGCCTTAACATGATTCTGATAAAACCAACTCTTAGACAACAATGACAGCAAAAAATAAATATTTTTCGTTATAGCAGTTGCCAACAATTAAAAAAAAAAAAAAATTCTCACCACAAGAATTGCTTTTCTTTTGCAAGAATTTCACGCGAAAAATTAAATTAAATAGTTACACGAATTGAAAGCAAATTGAATATTACGTCATAAGTTTTCTAGAGCAAGATGTCCGCATGAAAACTCAAAATGAAATAGTTTGACGAATTAATGTATATATATATATATATTGCGTCCTATTGGAAATTAAATGGACCTCAGCAGGTGAATATGTAACGTCATGTGAGTTTGAAGAAACGTATTAAAACATGATAAAAACCCGACTATGGAAATATTAACATATTTTAACACTGAGGTTCTCTGAATTTGCTTTAGCCATTTTAAAACCTATTCCATATACACGCGTGTGTGTATTCGTGTATATTAGAATTTTCACAAAATGTTTAGCTCCCTAGATTTCATTCTTAGGGAAGGAACTGGGTTTATCTCTATCTTGATTTAAGTTTTGTTCGTGAATTTAGTACCTAACTTCGAAATCTACCTCCGCCTGTAGGCCCGAGCCGACAGGGATTTTTTTTTAATGAAATTTAATTCATGTTGCTATGGCAGCAGACGATAAAACGATATCTCTGGAATAAGGGAATCAATAGAATAAAAAGTTTTGTTGATGTTTTAAATAAAATGTTTTTCTTTATTTTAAAAAAAGGTAATAATTAAGCGCAATTAAATAATTTCTAGTTATTTGCATGCGAGGTAAAAGAATTATCGTAATACCCGATACAGCTTCTTAGTATTGCAGTGTGGCGTACGTTATATCTATATCTAATATTGCGCTAAACTGATTAGAACGATTACAGGTTGAACATAAAAAAGGCAAAAATTCGTCCAAAAAAACCTATTAAAAATTTTCGAATTTGTTGCCGCAATCGTTCAAAGGCCCTCTACCAGCAATCCGTGTGCCAAATTTCGTAGCCTTGTGCCCTGAAGTTTTTCAGGTTACATAGATACGCGCACGGATTTAAATAGATGAGTGGAACCAGAAATTTTAATGGATGAAAGAAGTGCTACAGCAAAAAAAAAAAAAAAATAAAAAGTGTGTTTTATTAAGTAAAATTTCTGGTTCCAAGTACAGTGAAACTTCTTTTAAAGGCCACCCCTATTCAAGGGCCAACTCTATTAAGGGCCAATATTTTTAGGAACGAAAATTTTCCCCATAGACATGTTAAATTTACTCCTATTAGGGGCCACACCTACCCCTCATAAAGGCCATTTTTTCACATGTGACTTAAATTCTAAACAAGTGTATTGAATTCCTGAACCAAAAGATAAGAGTTCAGAAAACAAGTGCACTTGCAACAAAGAAGGTAGAGGGAGATAAGGAGCATTTAGTATCGCAATGAAGGACCACAAACTTTTGCACAAGTCAGACAAATAGGTGTTCCTCACACTTTGTTTGACCTTCAACCTGTAGGGGTTGGGTTGGAGGGGAAACTTGACCCTTTGTTGTGGGCACACAGAGGATAACATGTTATCTAGAAAAACTGATTCCACATTTACTAAAACTGTGAATGCCTATTAAAGCACAATTTTTACGTCTGTCAAGAAATGCTAACAGAAATAAATAAACTAATATCTCATTCTAAGGCATTAATAAATGATGCAAATTTAAGTAATTTGTTCCATAAAATAAAAGAATCATGAGAAATCAAAATTGTTTGCGAAAAAATTATGAAAAGTAAACAAACTTCAATAGAAATTTTTTTCAATCATGCATAGAGTTTGAACATGTTAATAAACAGTTTTTTTTTCACCTATATAGGTTTTGATTTTCTTATTTTAGTAGGGGGTTTTTTTTTTTGGTTGCCCCTATTCAAGGGCCACCCCTCATAAGAGCCAATTTTCAGTGGAACGGCAGGTGGCCCTTACAGAGAGGTTTTACTGTAGGTTCCTGAAATTCTCCGAAAGGTTTCGCAGAAGAAATGGCAGGAAAAAGAAAAATGATTTATAAAATGCAAGAATCGTTTGCAAAATCTTACGTCTTTTCTCCCCAATTTTTTTCTAAGTTCCTCATTTAATTGTTTATATTCCTCGAGTTGGCGCTGTTGCATTAAACTGAGTTGCTTTAGGGCTCCGATTTCGTCTTTCGCCTGACCTAAAAAAAGAAAAAGAGTTATTAGGATGAATCCCCTACAAGCTACACAAATTACATTTTGTCGTACACTTTACGAAACAACTATTCACTATTTTGACATGAAATTAAACATAAAAAGAAATTAGGATCTGTAGATTTGCACAATATATTTTTTACAGAATAACCTTAACCCGGGGGAAGTCGCGCATAAACAGTGTATGAACGGCTTTCGGTTTGTCACCAATAAGTGCAAATAATAATCGTCACCTTATTTAGTGGGAGACAATTGTTACAAATTATGCGATAAAGTAAGTTGAATATTACTCTTCGAAAAATAGTGGTGATAATTGTAAAAACCGTACGCATCCGGGGGTATGTCATACCCCACGCGACTCCTCCCGGGTTAAAAAAATATTTATTAACCATTTGGAAAAATGGTTATTGTCCTCTGTCAGGGTAGAAAATCAAAAACGTATGTGAAGAGTTTTATTGGTTCAATCCGCATTTTATTCGCTTTCTGATGGGTCTATACAGTAATCTGTATTTTCCCTTTACTTTCAACAGAGATGGATATTTCTGTTGCCACTATGACAAAGTAATAAAAACTACAAAAAAAAATTAATAACTCAGAAACAAATTGAGATACAGCTTTCAAATTGCATTTAAAAGTACATTTTTTCTCTACGACGTAATAATAGTAATAATAGTGTGGGATGTTTAGAAGTTTAAGAATGAAATCTCATTTAAAATGGGTCCAGGAATATGAATGTTTAATCCATGGCGTACGTAATATATGACCGGCTCCGCAGAGGTTTAAAAATTTACAATACCGAAAAATGTAATCCATGGCGTACGTAATGTTTGATCAACTCCGTGCGATTTTTTGTGTCTTAAATTTTAGTCTTTGAAAAAATCATTTTCCAAATGGTCGTTGTAATTTGTTAAATTGCTTTTTTTTATTTATTTATTTTACATGTTTCTCCATTACGGACGCATTTTTGCAAATAAAAAATGAAACACGTCTATTTTCAGAAGAAGAAATAAATCATGGAATGAGTCATTATAGATAGAATCATGATTCGTTAAATAGTTTCACGATTTCTTTTATGAAATTTGTAAAATACATTTTGTTATGAAAATAGCATTTTTAATGAATTAAAATTGGTGAAAATTCAATTATATACATTCAATTATAAAAATATTTTTCAGTGTTAAGAATTCCAATACACAATTTATTCTTATTGTGTGAATTCATTGACGCAGACGATACTTGCGCATTTTAAAAGAATTATATTACATATATTTTTTTTCTGTAAAGTGGCAACAAAAGAATTGTAAGTAAATAAAATTGTTAAATTCGTTCTGTCCTAAATAAAAAATTCCGAGGAAATTCTTAGTTATTGGGCTGAATTTACATTTCTAAAATTAAAATGCGCCAAAACATAGAATAACGTTCTCGCTTAGTAAAGATGATTATATATATATATAGTGTTACTTTCAAATATTTGTCTTATTAAATAATACTTCACGAATCCATACAAAGCATGGCTTTTCCTAGTATATCTCAACTTGAAATTTGATTCAACTGATGGTAGCCATTGAATAAAAAATTATTTAAAACCACACACAACGAAAGTAAGATATCCGGAATGGACTACGAAACACTTTCCATAAAAGTTGACTGATTATTGGGGTAAAAACATTTCCCACTCGAGTCGGATTATTTGTGCTACCCTGTATAGGATGTAAAATTTGTATCTTTTAAACAAGAAAGAAAAATAATGCTTTAAGCATAGATTATGAAACACTTTCCAACACTTCCTGAATGCTTTAACAAAATCTTGTTATTTAGGGAAATAAGATAAATAAGACAACTAAATAAGCATTTTACAAAACGCATAAAACATTGGAAAAACTGATTTCAGTAGTTACTGTCCATAGCCAAATAGGTATGCCTGTATGTGAACTATAGCATTTATACGCACTTTATAGTATGCATGAATTTAGTGAAAAAAGCGCATATCATAATTAAAAATGCATTTCGAGCAATCATTAATATACAGTCATTTGGATACAATATAGTATCTGAAATCTTTTCAAATACACCGCAAAATATTCCGCTATACCATTACGAACGGAATTCTTTTGTGTGGCCCTGTAAATGAACAATAACTATTCTTTGCACCGCCTATTCAGCAGAATGCCTATTTTAGTGGACTTCATAAATGAATATCAATTTTACTATGTTTGAAAGAGTAACACCATAAAAATCATTTTAACGATTTTTTTCCCCATAGTCCGTCATGTAACGGAAAACTTTTGACTGCCCCTGTCAATGAACTCAACATGCTACAAACTTCATTTGAAATAGGGAACGTGCTAGGGTAGAGGTCACTAACATCCAAAAATTTCAGAACGATCCGAGCCTATTTACGAGAGTTATGTGGGCAGACGGACAGACGAACCGAAGTCAAACACTTTTCAACTTTGTTTGAAAGTGTTAAAAAGGGTTCCAGAGCTGAAAAGTTTTCTAGCCATTCGTGTACCTAGGTCAGGGACGGCGAACCTTTTCACATCCGCGTGCCAATTTTTTCCAAAAATATTTTACATGATCTTGACGTGCCAACTATAAAAACATTTAATCGACCCAATAATGATGAATCAAAATTACTCAAAATTTTGTTTTTAAAATAAAAAAAAATATGCGTCCTATTTGATATTATACTATAGAAATTTATTTTTAAAATATTATTTCTGTTGTTTCATCTTACAGGGCAAATAATTTATATCAATTTCGTGCTTAGTTATTTTTAAGAGAATGCAAGTTGAATTGAACTCCTTTGATAAGATGATTTTACTTGAATTTTTCACATTCATTTCCAAAAAGAATATGGGAATAACACAGGAAAATATGTCTAAAGAGCAAGCACCAGAATCTACAGCTTTTAGTGCCTGGAATTAAATTCCTAGATGTTATAATTTTACCATCGGCATTTTTGCTTAGAATGGCTTTTAATCCTTTTGCGATAATCTCCTAATTGTTTCTTATTCTTAAAATTTTGGGAGCCAATATTGAGCTAGATTGGGATACACTGACAAGGAAGGTCTCCTGACCTGGCATACTCAGAATATTCTAAAAAAACACTAATTAAACATGTATGTCATACACGATCAGTCAAATTTAGCGGCGGAATTATATTAGAAGGTCTGTAAAAAAATAAAATATTTTCGAGTATTGGGCACGAAAAGACTAGTCACGCGATTTGGCGAACAATACTTTTCCTCGCCAAAAGCAAACGATTTTAATGCACCTGAAAAATTGCTTGTTAATTGATTTTTAGAATGCGTGTCAATAGTATTTAATGAATAAATAATTTTTTTTTGTATTATATATTTATGTTGCTTGTTATTTAATTTTATTACCTTAAAAAACAATTTCATACATAAAAAATATTTTCACCTATTTAAGCGTATTCCAAAATAAACGCAAGGTTCATCGAGCAGTTATTCATTTCAATATCAAAGAAGTCGTTTTCATAGGAACAAAATTGAATCGACAGTGCTCAATTGACTTAATTTTGAGATTGAAACAATTTTAATTAATTTAAATTTTGTTTTAATTCATAAAATTGGATAGTTAACTTTCATTATAAATATACATATGACAAAACTATAGTTAAACTAAAACTGACAAAACTAAAGTTATTGACATTAAATTTATTTAAACAAGTTCCATATGAAACATTTTTATCTTAAAGAGTATTTGACATAAAGTGTTTTTTGAAATTTTATTCCATCGAAATTTTGATTATTTTTTTACGGACGCACTATCGAGTTTCCACCGAATTTTGTTTTATAAACATATCTATCCTCATGAGTAGAACTTTCTATAATTTTTTCAGATTTTTCGGAGTATGCCCCTATGGAGACCTTCCTTGTGAGATAAATTCCAGTTTCTTCAATCTGTATGACAATGACAACCAACCGAACGAATAAACATAGACAAGATATAGATTAATGAATGCATTTTGTGAAGTTCTGCAATATTTTTATGTAGAAACAATCTATGCCGTGCCAAAAATATTCTGCAACGTGTCATAAGTTCACCTAGGTGGTCGCGTAACCACATTCTTTTGCGTTGTGTGTGCCAACTGTAAACTCCAGGCACACTCGATTGTAGAACAAGAGCCTTGCCCTACACCTCAGGGCTCCCTATCCATGTGCATAGGCGTAGCGTGACTAGAAATTTTGGGGGGGCACCAAAGCCGTGAGAAGTGCGCCCTTAACGAATTTTCAATTTTGCCCCCCCCCCCCCCCCCAATAAAAAAAAATCTTTCTCTTTGTAATGAGTGTAATAAAATTGATAAAGTGCAGAAACATAAATAAATTCTATAATATTTACAATATGAATAAATATTTCGCGTTTATTTTGGAACTTTAAAATGTTTAATTTTAATTTAGAAATTCAGACCAACTTAAATAACATATGAGAAAATTGCAATTATTTGTTAGAGAGTTCATGATGTTTTGCGACAGGAAAAAAAAGGATCAAGAAAGAGAAAAGAAATTCCCCTGAAAATGATCGGCGGGCAAAAACTGAATAAATAAACAAAACCGTGGTTCGCAGCATAAATTTTGCGCCTGCGGCGACGGATCCTTTAGCCCCCTCTTTGCACGGCCCTGGGGGGAACACTAGAGGTCTGCACGGGCCACAGTTTCCAGGCCGGGGTGAAAATTAAAAGTTCCACCCGAGCCCGGCCCGTTTATATTTTCACAGTTTATGGTCAGTCCCGGTTCGTAAAAAAAAATCAGTGAAAACAAGCTCGGCCCATAAAAAAAAAAAAATCAATTAATTCAGGCCTGGTCCGGCCCGACTCAATTTCTCAAAAATTCCAATTTTTCTTAACATGCAATTGCAGGGCTGCCACTTGCTACTAAAATGCTGTACCTAGCGACTATTTTCAGCATCCGGCGGATATGGCGACTATTTTAGGGCGAAAACTTTTAAAAAGTGACTATTTCAAGAAAGCAGTAGGCGACTTTTTTCGGATTCAGCGACTATTTTTACTGAAAATATTCGGTCTTTTTCTTCAAAGCGCCTGTAAAGTCATCTTCCCAAACGCACTTTTTCACCGGTTGTTTGAGGAGATTCGCGATTTTTTCCGCGACGAATTCCAAAATTCGGGATCCCCCCCCCCCCTAAACCATTGACGAAAATAACTATTTATTTCCGAGATCTTTTTATACTATCGTTGAAGGAGATTTTGCGATTTTTTCCGCGATCCTTTGCCATTGCAGCTTTTTCTACTACAGATTGACGAAATTCATTTTTTTCCGCCACCACTTGTCGAAATTCGCGATATATATATTTTCCGTGATCGATTGATGGTATTCGCTGTTTGTTTCAGATATTATTTGACGAAATTCGCGATTCTTTCCCACGATAGTTTATCGAAATGCGTGATTTTCTTTTCAAAACCAACTTACGAAATCCTTGATTTTTTGTGCAATCATTTGTTTAAATGCTCGATTATTTACGCGAATATTTGATCAAATTCATGTCTTTTCAGGGATGATTCTGTTCTGAATTTTCCGAAAATTTAAGGCATCCGGTTCCGAAAATTTTAAAAATTCGGGAAAATAAAATATCGCGAATTTCGGCAAATGATCGCCGTAAAAATCAATTTCGACAAACGTTCACAGAAAAAAAATCGCCAATTTCTTTAAAAGATCGCAGAAAAAGCGAATTTTTTCAAGGGATCGCAAAAAACGCGAATTTCTTCGAGGGATCGCAAAAAACGCAAACTTCGTCTAGGGATCGCGAGAAAAATACAAATTCCACAAAGGGATCGCAAATTTTATCAAAGGATCGCGGGAAATACGAATTTTGTCAAAGGATTGCGGAAAAAACACATAATTGGCGCCGGGAGGCGATTTCCACCCCTTTCCCTCCCTCTGCTGTAACTTTTCAGAAAATTTGCTGTGAATTCCAGATTTTTTTTTAAAACCCAGAATTACCCCTGCCGTCTTTTTGTTCGCGACCATTTGACGAAATTTGCAATTTTTTTCTCTTCATCGTTTGACGAAATTCATAATATTTTGTATATTCTTTTGACGAAATTTGTGATGAAGGACGCGACCGAAGGACGAAAATCGCCATTTGTTTCCACAACCTTTGATAAAATTCAAGATATTTTTCCACGGGCGTTTAAGGAGATTCGCAATTTTTTTCCTCGACGAATTACCAAAATTCGCATTTTTTTCCGCCAATTGTTTCGTGGAATTCATGATTTTCTTTACACGATCCCTTGCCAAATTTCGTGAATTTTTCTACGACCGGTTGACGAAAATGATATTCGGTATTTGTTTCGGGGATTTTTGACGAAATTCGCGATTCTTTTAAACGATCTTTTCTTTTGTCGACTGACTGAGGAAATTCTTGATTTTTTGAGCGACTATTTGACCAAATTCGCGGGTGTAATTTTTTTTCTGTTCGCGACAGTTTGACAAAATTTTTGATTTTCTTTCCGTAGTCTTTAGGCGAAATTTACAAGTTTTTTTTTCGCGACTGATGGAAAACTTCTTTTTTTCTAAAGCCAATTGTTGATATCGGCGATTTTTTTTTTCGTTACCGAATGGCAAAATTCGCGAATGTTTGATGAATTGATTTTGTGGATTTCTCGAAGAAAAAAAAATCGGGGCTTTCACGAAATTAAAAAAAAATCGCATACGAATCATATGTCTGTTCAAGAAATAAATTTGGAAGATTCCATCCAAACAAATATTTTATTATGCCTGATTTTCCTTTTTTGTGCGGGATTTGCGATATCCCACACGCTATTTCTAACCCTGCCCCTCAAATAAAACTTTTCTTCCTTCTCTCCAAGAAACTCTTGAAATGAAAGGCCTGATGGAAAGTAGTTACCTGGATGATCTGCAAGAAGTTTTTACTGCTATGTTTCCAGGTGCTGTACATATTTTTTATTGTGGAAGAACCAAGTTACTTCGTAACTGAAACATTAGGGCCTTATTTTCTGGATAACTTGCATTCTCAGTAGAAGAAATCACTCTATTCTTTATTCACTGATTTGAGCAGAAGCATAAAATGTGGACATATAAAGTCCTTTCATTGTTATGGATAGAATTTTTAGAAGCCTAGAAATGGCAAAAGGACGAGAAACGTAATTTGGGAAGGTAAAAGCAGGGGCGGCTGATGGCGCCCCTGGGTGAGGTTTTTTTTTAATTACGGGCAGCCGCCCAAGCTCGCCTCCTCTCTCTAAGACTGGATTTGGTTGGTTGCAAAATACAATTGCCCCAAAAGTAATGCAAAAAGTAATGCAAAAAATAATTGCACCAAAAGGAACAGAGCTGCATTTTACAATTTCCGCCTAGGGTGGCAAAACGCCTAGAAATGGCAAAAAGAAGAAAAAAATTCATTTTGGGGGGGATAAAGGCAGGGGCGACTTTATTAGCCATGATGGCGCCCTGTGAGAGATTTTTTTACTGTACCACTGCTAATGCTATACTCTTTTTTTTTCTTTTAAAAGGCTTTACTAAAACATTTTACTTTGTGCACTCCTTCCAGGGCCGAAACTAGCTATATTTTCACCCGGGGAAAACGTCGATTTTGGCGCCCCCCCCCCCCCTGCCTTCCTCTGCAAAGAAAATTTACGAAAGTTTCTAGTAGCGGACTTATTTTAAAATTTAAAATGTGTAACAATAAAATACATAATATTGAAATATATAACCAGCTTTATCAAATATTTATTCATTAAAACCTGGGGGGAAAATTGAAAGGAAGCGGAAATAATTCCGCTTTATACAGGTTTTCGTCTTAGGAGGTATAACTGTTGGTATTCTTTCTGTTGGAACCATGTAGTTTTTTTCATTTAAGACACGATTCCATTATAGACGGATTTCATTTTTCGAGATTTTACTGTTGTTGTAGCATTGCAAATTATTACAATTGGGGCACTTTAATGTCATAGTAATACGAGTCACATTGTTTTAGGAACTAAAAACCAGGATTTACTGTAGGTATAAAAATGAATTCCAGTTTTGTAAAATATCTTCCTGTACTATCTACATCAGTTTTTCGGAATTATCACTTATACCACTCTTCTTATTTATAGGCTGATATGTCTAGATACTTTCCTGAACTTAATGCTAATTTTCAAATTTATGTCTGACTCAAAACAACAACAACAACAAAATTATTAAGTTTTTACTTCTTATTTTGTGAATTTTCGACTGCTTGGTTTTTATTGTCCCAGTCGGTCACCTTACCTCGCCTCCTCTAAGGACAGATATGGTGATATGCATGTAAAAAAGTAATTATAAGAAAAAGAATGGCGTTATTCATTTGCTGTCTTGTACGCGAATCTTTTTATCTATTTGACATTTTTAATGCACTGTACTAAGCTTTTCTTTTTGACTTTTCGGGTAGAATTTTAATGTCAATATTTTTTACACAAATTTCGCACGCATATACATATATTGTATAAAAAGGCAAACCAAATTTTCATCTGACGTTCCCTGCACGAGGCGCCCAGAACACATGCCCCATCACCCCCCCCCCTCTCCATAGTTTCAAACCCTGACTCCTTCTCCCGTTTGATTTTATTGCACCGGACAATCATTTGACGTCGCGCCCATAGCAAGACGGGAAAAAAGAAAGCTCCAAAAAGAATAGAATAGCCTTCATGGAATCTTTTCAACAGAAAAGTCACATTCAAACAAAATCTTCATTTGGCGCCCTTTTCGCCTTTCGTTCTGATGTCCGGGGCACATGACTCTGCCCCCCCCCCCCCCCCTAGGAAATCGGTTATCAGCGAGGGACAGTTTTACACAAAAGAGAGGAGTAGGGACTGACCTATTGGCCTTGGAAAATGTTAGTGGTTCTCCTATTTGCAGTCTTCTATTATAGATGAATCTTTTTATATATTTGTAAATTTTAATGCATTTGGTTCAGTTTTCCTTTTGGATTTTCCGGCTGCGAGACATTTTTATGCAAATTCGATATGTATACATATACATTTTTGTATGTAAAGACAAAAAATCTTCATTTGGCGCCCCCTACGCTTTCTGTTCTGGTGCCCGGGGTACAGAAGGTTGGGGGGGGGGGCACGTGCCCCCCCCCCCGACGCTACGCCTATGTCCATGTGAATATGTTTAAAAATAGTCCTTGAAATACACCGCAAACATTTTTCTACCTACGCCTAGACCACCCTGCCACGAGATTCTTTTGTATCTCCCTGCCCCTAAAATACACTCGTTTTAAAATAATTAGTTTCTCGTAAACTTATCGCACGAATTGCATACAGATTTGTTTTTAGGCTCGTGGAAGGGAGTAGAGTTCATTTATGCTATCAGAATTGTGTACTGCTATTGAAAATAGAAACAAAATTATGGTTCGTTTTAATAGGTAGATGGCCGCCTAAACAAATTTAACATACATCATTTAAAAGTAGACTTTATGACCAATCGTATGGTACCAATCACTTCCTTGTACGATACTTTTTTGCAGAGTTAGTAAGGGGTGTTTACCCCCCCCCCCCCTGATTGTATGTCCAGGGTGCCTCTTTAGGTAAAAGTTATAACTCGTATGTATGAAGAAGATTTGGATGAAACTCAAAAAGTGTACGGACTTACCGAGATCCTCTATTATTGTCTCCGGCAGCTTTTCTAACAGGGGCGAATCTAAAAGAAATAAGTACAAAAATGATTAGAAATTCAGAAAGAGCAAATACGAGAAATCATGCATTCTACGATTATGCATTAACCTGCATTACTACAGTGGTGAAACATTTTGAATTGCACATTGGTAAACTGCATCCCACATTGCGATGCAATACCGCATACATCAAAGCCTGATGATGATACTCTCTATTAATTTTGAAATGCGTTCGTCTGAGTGCAGTAGTTATTAAACTTGACATATTAAACAAAAACATAATTTGAAGAACAAATTAAAAAAATATATATATTTCCTACATTGTTTAAGCCCGAGAAGGGACAGATATTAAGTTATTTCATTCAATTAGTTCTACATTTAATGTTAAATTTTTGTCACAAATTAGTTAAGCCAATTGAAGATTAAAAAATAAAAATAAAATTCATACAATATGATACTTAAAACACCCTAAAAAATATATTCCGTTCAAATGAAATCGAAATAAATCTTAGACGTTTTTTTAAGTTTTGTATTTTGCATGCATCTTATCATTTTATGCACAATTGTCATAAACATAATACAAAATCTGCAATACAAATATTTTCAATTAAAAATGGAAGAAGTCTAAGATTTATTTCGATTTCATTTGAACGAAATCTATTTTTTAGGGTGTTTTAAGTATCATATTGTATGAATTTTATTTTTATTTTTTAAATCTTCAATTGGCTTAACTAATTTGTGACAAAAATTTAACATTAAAAGTAGAACTAATTGAATGAAATAACTTAATATCTGTCCCTTCTCGGGCTTAAACAATGTAGGAAATAAATTTTGTTTTTTTAATTTGTTCTTCAAATTATGTTTTTGTTTAATATGTCAAGTTTAATAACTAACTGCACTCAGACGAACGCATTTCAAAATTAATAGAGAGTATCATCATCAGGCTTTGATGTATGCGGTATTGCATCACAATGTGGGATGCAGTTTACCAATGTGTAATTCAAAATGTTTCACTACTGTAGTAATGCAGGTTGCGGTAGTTTGGACAAAAACTTGATTATAAATTTTTTACGTTCAGATTGGAAAACATAAAAAAATAACTTCACTTAAATTTAGATACCCTATTTCCCACTCAGGAACGCTATGAATGTAAATGTAAATTCTGTTGAATCCTTACTGCTAATATTTAACAATATTATAGCTGTGATCCGGTAAAAAATAAAAGTTTTACTTAAATTTTTAAACCTTATTCTCTCCCAAGGGGTGATGTAAACACATCAGAAAATTATTACCTAAGTTTAGCTTGGTGTATAAATAGTTCCCATCTCGGAAAAAAAATACATTTTAAAATTTAAGTTATGTAATTCCCCACTAAGTTCGCTACCAGCGTAAAAATAGCCATTGGAAACCTTTTACTAAAATATAAATTTGACCAAAGCAAAAACTTATTCTGAAAATATCCTTTTTATTTCCACTATGATGCCATATTCACCTTCTTTTTTTTTTTTTCCAAAAATTAAAAACTAGCTCATTTTAATATTTCACGTGAAAATCTTTCAACTAAAAAGAAATAAATTATTATTACGGCTTTTGAAATTTTTGTAACAATGAAGTAAAAATGTTACATTTTCTATGAAAAATGTCCGTTGATTTTCAATGAAAAAAGCGAAAATTCGAATTAAGAAAAATATTTGAATAATGTAAAAATAAATTGGCCCATGTTTCTCTCTGGGTTATAATTCACCCATATGCAAAGGCATTTTACCATTCGTTTTGACCTTGACGTCAGGCAAACGTTTTTACACTTTAAATTTATAATATCATTAGAAGTAGTAAAGAATAAAAAATGAGTGGCATCAGGGACAAAAAGGTGGGAAGAAAAAATGAAAAAGTTATGATCTCCATAGGCTTTCCCATGTTAAATTAACATTGAGAAGTGACACTGGAAACAAATAAGTATTGCGCTGCCGCGCAATACTTATTTTTGCCGCCATTTTGTCTCCCCTGTAAAACTAAAATTAATTAAAATTTAATGAATGAATTAACATTTGAAAAAACTGTATTAACATCCATTGTCATCCAGAACAAGTTTTAAAAAATTTATTTCAACTTGACAGGATGAATAATAAGTATTTTATTAATGATTGAAAATTTGAACAAGATATATAAATAAATATAGGGAGAGTGTAAACTAGTTGTAGGAACTGAAAAAAAGACAACACAAACAATAGATAGGATAGAAACAATTATATCCTCATTTTTGAATTCTAGTGAAACTAAAATATACCTGGGACATCAGCCTCCGCCTCCTCTATGGCCATAGTTAATTCCTTTAGATATGCATGCCATCCATCTATATAAAGAGTTATACTTTAAGTGAAACACATTTTAAAGTAGAAAAGTAACACTAGTAAAATATTCATTAAAGTAATAAACTGAAATAATAGAGAGAAAGAATCATTTTAAAAATGCTTAAAGAATTAAAGTAAATGTCAAGTAATGTATAATGTATCATTCAATATACGATAAGATACAAGTTCTTTCAGTTATTAGCCTCCGGTACGGTATGCTATTTCTTTCTCCCGGCTTATTTTGTGCCTAATAAATAACGTTACCTTACAGAAGCTAGCCGTAAACCAAAACATTACGATTAAATACTCTTTAGCAATTTTCTAAACTTCTAAGCATCGCACATTTTCAATTTTTATACCGTCGTATTGGAAAAACAAGTTCTTTTAAATGCATTTTGTTTGAAAACTGTATCTTCATTTATTTTTGAAATATTAATTTTTTTGTAGTTTTTGGAGCCATTTGCTTAATATTGGCAACGGAAGTATAGTTTTAAAATGGTAATTATATATTTTTGTTGCCATTTTCTCGCAAAAACCGAAAGAAAATGTAATTAAAATACGTGCTATTTTGAAAAAAATATAAACGAATGATTTCTGTTAAAACAATGGAGCTATTATATACTATAATTGTAAATATCTATGAATCATTACATAGCTATTTTTTTTTTTTTTTGTCGATTTTCTTGAATGACGGCATCTTTTTGCTGCATTTGTGCATTATTTCGCGATGCTGATGTGCTATGCATGCTTTACTGTAGATGTTTAAGAGTAGATCGTAAATGTGGCATTCTTAAGCGGATGCGAATGACGTCATTTTACATAAAATAAAACGTGTGCTTTAAGTCTTAAAATTGAAATATGTTTTGTACTGCAGGTGAGTCCCGCTTAACCGAGTTATTTTTTTCTGATGGACTGGTGGCTTCTATTATTATGAAGCAGCCATTATAAATGAAGTGTTAGGTGAAGATGAAAGAACCGCCGTAAAAAAAATTATTGTGGCCATTCCCCCCCCCCCCCCCCATTCTGACCAGAAAATCAGAGTTCTAACTTTTTAAGGCTGCTCTTTCGTCCTCACCTAACACTTCATTTATAATGGCTGCTTCATAATAATAGAAGCCACCAGTCCATCAGAAGAAAATGAAATAATGGAAATGCCGGGGGCGACACTACATTCTGAAAAAGCAGAATTCCTGTTCTATAGTTAATGATACTTTCCTCATCCAGATACCCTCGCATCAAAATCAAACTAAGGGAGTTTTATTTCAGGTTTAGCCAATCTTAACTAAAAAAGCTTTATTAAACATAAATATATTTGTTAAAAAGATTTTGATAAAGCAATGATATCAGCAATATCCTTTTTTTTTTTTTCAGAAATAAATTTATACTTCTATCATGAAAAACCACGAATTCAATCATATTATCGAGAATGACATTCATTCTGAATGATAGATCACGTAAAAATGTGCTCCTACATTTGAACTGAAAGTTTACATCTGTGATGATGTGTAGATTTTTAGAGTTGCAGATTTAAGAGAGTCTACTGTATATTAGTTTAAAAATATAACAAGAACTAAAAATCATTCAAGCAGCATAGAATCTGAAACACTTTCCAACACTGCTTTAACAAAACTCCACTGTTTCAATGAAGTCAAAGAACTTCTTGGAAAACTCACAACACAGGCGAAAACCCAATGTTGAATTATCATAAGTAGTCGACTCAATATCTTGTGCAGCCGTGTACTCATTATTATATACTATACTGCATAGTGTACTAGAATTCAGTTCAGTTAGAACAATTGGAAATCCCCGTCAAGAAACGAAAAAGTACTAGAGAGATCTTTCGTGCTGCTCTTTAAAGGATCTATACACATCCAGTAATGGCCAAAATATTAGTTTCATTAAAAAATGCGATTTCAACTTAAAATACCCATCAAGCAATTATGGGTAGTAAGACAAATGGGTAAAAAGACAGTAAACGAATTCTTTTGTGTATCCCTATAAATGAACGATGAAGGGTATGCGTACCCTATAGTAAGTTTCCTGTAATGCATCACATATGTATCATTTTCAATATGTTTGAAATAGTGTAATATCATTAAAGTACGCTACAAGTGTTTTCCCCCGCTTCGACCCTTTAGCGGAATTCTTTTTAGTGTCCCTGTAAAAAATTAATTTACGCTATACAGTTAGCTCATTTTCAATACTAAACATACGATAGGGTAAACATCAATAGCATAAGAATCTGAGTCAATTCACGAGAGTTTGAACATGGATAGACAGATTGCAGACACAGACAGATCCAATTCTTAAACACTATCAACTACAAGCAAATAAAAAAAAGTGGAATGCTAAAATTCATCTTTAAAAAGTTAAAATGACACATATGCTTGAATCATATTTATTTATATATTTACATATTTATATATTTATTTATTTATATTTATTTATTAATTATCATATTTACTTGAAATATGATAAACAATGTTAAAACGATGTGCCGAGTTCTAAGAAGGCGGTAGCGATGGTCGAGGGTTTTTATTTCGAAGGTATAACAACTAATATTCTTTTAGAACATGATTTTTATTTTTATAACAAAATAAAAGATATTCTTGAATAAATAAAAGTAGCTATGTACACAACAATGTAATTTTGTTGAACAAAATGTTTATGCATCAATCAAAATTGTGTTCGTGGCAGCTCGTCGCTTAAGTCCATAAGGCAATGCATTATTTTATCGGCAGACACTTGTCTTATTTTAGAGATAAGATCTCTTCACCGCCACGGCACCCGGTGCCCTGTCGCCGCTGATCCCAGGTATAAGTCCCCGGTCCTAGGAATTGTAAACCTCGGCCTTTTCGGCCTTCAACTTTTCTCCGGAGAGAACTTTCTCCTCTCAAAGTCGCTCTTCCAACTCCAGCCAAATCTAATCTCCTCTCCTATATATCTCAATTATCTCCCTCTAAAAACAATAGTGAGTTTCTCAGCCACTCACTGTCCGTACCATTCAAGAACCTCACAGGGATTTTCTTGGCTATCCCTTGAATGGTCGACTTAAGAACCTCCTCTTTTTTGCACACGGACTCTCTGATCATCTGTTCTTGTGAGAAGCTATGTGAGCTATTTTCCCACGCTATAGATCACAAGAGTTCCGACTGTTCCTTTGCATTAGCAAACTGTCACCGATTGTCAAATGTTCAAGACCGATGGTGATTGAACAGTTTATTTTATCTCGCCGTCCGGTTTAGTAGACTTTACCATATTTTTGCTCTGTTTTAGAAATACATTAGTTCTTTCTATATGGCGAATCGGATATAGCTCAAATCACTACAACGATGTCAAACGACCTTAATTCCTAGTACCCTTACAACAATACCACTTAATACGATGTCTTCATTCCCCTTGACGTAGATCAACGACTACAGATCGACTACAGATACAACGAAGTGCACTCATCGCTTCAAGCACAGCTTTGTGGCAAACTAAGATTTCTTACACAGCTTCCCAGGAAAGTGTTATCACAGTATAAAAGGTTTTAAAGTTTGCCATATTCTCCTCTATGAGGTTTTTATCGGGAAAGAATCATCCGCTTACAAAAATTATTATTTTCCCCAATTACAAACAGAAAATTATAATTAATGTGTCATTGTAAATATTTTTTTTTTCAAGCGTATTCGATAGGACTTCATTAAGTCACCCGTATAATATCATTGCGGTATGTCAAACGCGCGTTGTAATGTTTGAGACGAATGGTATATATCCCAAGTTCACGACCAGCACGAACCGTCGATTTCGTCGGACGGCGTAAGAGTCTCTTTCGATGTTCTCTGCTGAAACATCAGTGACTTTTGCCTTTGCACAGGTATCCAGTTTCCGTGGAACTTTGCTCGTACAGTCCTCCCCACTTAATCGGGTCACGGATAATCGAATATCCCGCTTATTCGAATAGAATTCTCCGGAACCAAATTTATTCCTGTTGGTTCTATGTTAATTTTCCCCGCTTAAACCAAATACTTTTTACGAACGTCCCCGTTTAATCGAATAACAACCGTGAGACCGATGTTTGAAAATAGGCGGGGAACGCACGTTTCAGCGGGAATTTCCTTCCACCTTTTGTCATTTTCGGTTCCTTTATGCTGAAAATAAATTGTCAGTTCTTCCTGCAATGATTTCGGCCGGCAGGTATATAATGGACTGGTCAAATGATTTCCCCACTATCATCGTCACTTCGAGACTCAAGATGGTAGTTGTGATATTTTGCATTCATTTGAAAAATAACTCGATATTTACTCCTTTCAAATTCCACTTAAACCACTTTAAACGGCTTTTTTAAGGCGGTATAAGTAACGTAAATTAGAAGTAGCAAAGTTTTGGCCCAATTCAAACGAGCTGCATTAAGTGTGATGTAAACCCTATAAATGTATGTACTGATTTTGCCTTTTTACTACGCATTAATTATTAGAGTTATGATTCCCCGTTTAATTAAATACCACGCTTTATCGAATATTATTTCTGGAACCTTCAAAATTCGTTTAAACGGGTACGACTGTACCACCCACCTTGTGATACTCTGTACTCTATTCGTACGATACTTTCTCCCCCATTCACGCTGAACAGCGATTTCTTGTATAGGAGAGAACACCTTTTCTTCTCTTGCTTAGAAAAAACAGCTTCATGACAACATTTATTGCGAAAAGACAACGTTATAGATGGAAAAAAAAAAAAAAAAAGTAAAATTTTTTAAATGACAACTGTAATTTTCATTTTGTAAATGTAAGCGTGAAAGACGTCACAGCACAAGCTGGACATTTTATTTTCAATTTTCCCCCATGATGACGCAATAAGCGTCAACCCATGAAACTTCAAAGTAAAGTGGATGTTATTCATCGAGTGAAGGGTGAAAAATGAAAAAAAAAATTGTCCCTTGCTCAACAATTCACGTTATCTACGATTTTAAAGAATTGTAATAAAATCTTGAATCCATTTCTTACCAGCACTTCTGATCCTGGACGAAAAATGTTTTGAACTGCGGTGAAGGGTGATATCAACGTAGCCTTATTGACCTGTTCAAAAAGCGCTAAGATGTTATATATTCCTGCGGCCGATGTCTTAAATTTATTGGCGAATTTTTGTTGCCGTTTATCGATAAGGCAATTTAGACGAGTGACTTGTTCTGGAAACTCCGTTAAGCAGAACATGCACATACATCGCTGCTTGGCAAACATCGCATTCATTACTTTGTGAAAAATGGCTTTTCACGCCAAGAAAAATCCAAAATGGCGGCCGCGGGAATATATAACATCTGTTTCCCGAAAAGTGCCAGTAATAAAAATGTTCCAATACTAAAGGAGGGGAAAGGGAAATCAGAACCGCAGCTCCAAGCCTGATGGAGTACTTTCCTACGGAAACCCATTTGTTAGTCCAGCCTTTTGGCAGCAGTTTTTTTTTTTTTTTTTTTTTTTTTTTTTTTTAAGCTCAATGTTCATAAATATGCTTTAGCAACTCAAAAAAGCTATAAGATTCTCAATGTTGCTGCCTGGTTCAAAACATGACGATTTATAATAAATACAAAATATTAGTAACAAAAACGCCACTTGTAATAACTATAATACCAATAAAAATAATGAATATATATGAAAACTATTTACAATGGAAACAAAAAATATGACCAAAGTAGGTCATAAATCATCGTCTGAAGAAGTGTCCGAGAGGTATGGATAATTATTTCTAAAAATGACTTCATTTTTCTCTATAAATCTCATGAGTGCTGATATTCTGTTCATGAGAACAGGACTTTCACTAATGTAATTAATCCAATCCGGAATAGCCATAGTTCTGTGTTTTTTAACGAGGTAATAGGTTGTTAGAGGACAATCCAGAACGTAGTGAAGTGAGGTGGAGGGGAGACCACAAACACAAAGAGGGGAGTCACGTTTACCTATGCCGTAAAAATATTTCTGGAAAAGGCCGTGATTTGTGAAGAAAAGAAAAAGGTAACGATTATTTACGGTGAGTTGGAATCACTGGCTAAATGCTAAATAGTCATAGATCAGCACCGACCTTGTGATATATCTATAATGCTGATGGGACTAGAATTTTTTTTTTTTAATCAAAAGGTGAAAATTGCACAGGCGATAAGAGGTCCAAAGTTAGGTTAGCGGCTGTGGTCACAGCTAGTATGATGGAACCGATAAACGTAAACTCGTGGTTATAGGAAAATCTAAAATTTTTCGGTGTTTAAGGCTGTTCTTAACTGCTCTGCTCAATAAGCGCAAAACGTTTTGACACATTTACAAATTCCTTTTTTAACGGAAAAGTATAAAATTGGAAAGCCTGGCCCTGGAAGCGATTTGGAATGGAACTGTTTTTTCCATTTTTGATCCATCCATTACCTATTGATTTATAAGCGAATTCGATCACGTGACAAAAACGTTTTTCGCCTGCTTTTGAGTGCTTTTTCTTCTTTCGCGCGGAAATTCGGTTCGAAACGCCCACTTTGACATTATTTTCTGAAAGATCTATTGCGTTTGCAAAAAAAAAATGGAAAAAACAGCTCAATGGCTTAGTTTCTGAACAGCAACACCAGCTAGTTTCCTGCATTTTCGAACAAAAATAAATTAAAACTTATGTCAGAAAGTTGCCCTTTTGGATTTGAGAACACCCTTAAAAGGGTTTATACCGTGCAAATCAAAAGCCTGGATGAGATCAGGTTTATGCATCCTAAGGCCCAAGGGATTTTGAGGCTGAAAAGGAAGAAAACATCTGCTAATCGACAGTTGCACCTCGCATAGAACTTTAAATCCAAACAATGTGCAGGTTTTATCTCAATGTGACCACAAAATGGCAGTCAATGGAGCAAGGGGTTATATCGTACGTGCATTGCGCTATATTCTACTTAAAATAGAAAAAGAAAAACGACCGGCTATTCATATTAAAATAGCCTGCAACAGGCTAAAGGATGCATGGCGTGATGTGAAACCAGAAACAGTTAAAAACTGCAGAACTTAACTGATAATAAATACAACGACTCATTATGAGTCATTATTTAATTATAAATAATTATGTAATTACTTAAAGTAGACACAGGAGAAAGAACAAATATTGAAGTATAAAAATGGTGAAGATACTTACCATCCCTGTTAAAGCTTCCAGAGGTCCTCAATATTTCATCTTCAGGGATGACTGCAAGTAAATATAAAAAATTAAATGGCTGATTGTTATATCGTCATTTTATGAACTAATATTGACAAATGTATGTTAATAGGGGGAGTGGGTTGTGTAGCGATCGATGCACGCAGAACTACTACGCTCGGTAGGAAGTATGTATCTATGTAGTGACCCACATTGAAGCCCGATTTTGGATATTTTAATTCATTCCCATAAATGTTTCACGCCCTTTTTAGCGTTTCGAGACGAAATTCCCACATTAGTAAAATAAATTCAGTTTCAAACTATTAGAGTACCTGGGGCATTCTCACAATCTTTTGACTTTCAAGCCCCTGAATAATAATTTTTATTTTAGTACATATTTAAGTGTTTTTTATATATATATATACACTGGGGAACATCCCATTGCATGATTGCATAACAATATTAACGAGATATATAAGTTTTGGACGATGCTGGGGGTCCAAATACCAGGAAACTCCTATACCGCCCCGTGTCCCTGATGCTGAATTTTAAGTTTGTAGCTGTCTGTATAAAAATTTTTAAATAAAAGTAAATAGATGTAATTTTTTTTTCAAAACTGGGACAATTGTTTTATATAAATAGGCAGCAAAAAATTAGCCTGCACACATGTTTAGGGCTGATATTATTTTTTGAACTCTGTCCCTGGGTTTATCATCCTTACCGTCCCTCTTGCTAAACTTATACAGAAAATCACCTCAGATGCAGCCACAGAATTTTTTTCAAGTTTTTTCTCACGCGGAAGTATGGTAGAGAAAGAATGTCTAAAATTCTTTGACAGGAAATTGACTACAGAATTTAAATCAGCATTTAAATATCAATTTCAATATCGTGGCTTTATGGGTAAGTCTCCAGGGTTTATTCCTGCACTTTTCGAGGTAAATTTAAAAAAAAAAAAAATATTTTAATCCAATGTTAACAACTGTTTCTAAAAATCAATGAACATTGTGGCTATCACTTAGACTTAACATGATTTCTATAAAATAGGTGGTAATTTTCCTTACCGTTCTATCCTTACCGTCCCCTTTCCCCCCCATTTCGTCCCTTTTTTCCTATACCGTCCCCCTTTTTTTACATTGTTTTAAAGAGGTGTTAAAGAAGGGACGGCAATGTTATATAATAACTAGGGGGCTCTGCCCCCTGCAAGCTACGCTCACCAACCCCCCGTTCAGACACCGCAGAATCTGAAAATATAATGGGTTTTTAAAATATTAGAGAAGATTAAATTATACTGAAAAAGCTGTGCAGATCTCCCTGTAAACGGGTTTCCATTCAATTCCCTTTGATTGCAAAAATTTAACGAAGAATTGGTTGCTGTTAAGACATCCAATGGTTGTTTTCGTTTTTGATTAAAGAGGATCAGTTAAACATTAAAAAGAAGATAAAATAAAATTAATTAAGCATTCAGAGTCTTTGTCAACCGATATTTTAAAACAAACAATCTCTATAACAATAGCCTAAATAATGTGACTATCATCAGCAGTTCCGGGCGGAACACTTTGCTTTTTATACTCTAGGTGCCATTTTGATACTTTAATGTTATCCAGGCACAGGTGATAAGTCGCCAAATATTATTCTATCCCCATCATTTCATCTATATTATAATAGTTCAAGGCATCAAATGCCATAAACAAATATGATCTGATCCCTTCGCCTTTCATATGAAAGTTTGGAACAAATGTCATATACGCCCCATACTGGCGCGATTTTTTTCCAACGCCAATTTGGGGAACGCAACAGCATAAACAACAACATCCGGCTTACCATATCAAGCAAAATAACGATACTTTGGCGCCAGTTAAGTACCCGTTGCGTATATGACATTGGCGTCAGAAAAAAATCGCGCCAATATGGGGCCGTATATGACATCTGTGCCGAAAGAAAAAAAAGCCGGGTGCAAATCTCGGCAATATCTTTTTTTCAACTCGCCAGTTAGCATTTTTTTATTGTTCGAGTGGTAAATTAAAACATTGATTTGAAGTTGAAATTAAATGTCAGTGTTTGTTACATAATTTAATATTTCGCCAGATGTCATATACGCACCGCATGTTTGGCATGATTTTTTTTTCTTTTTTACGAAAATTTGGCGAAAGCCTCGTTTTCGAATACCAGTTACATATGTATTTTTGGTACTACTTAGTTATCCCCTCGACAAAAAATCTATCGCGAACTATAAGATAAAATGTCAATAATGCTTGATCGTAAATGTCGCATTCACTTGACTTTTAGCAAGTTACACGTGTTTACGTCATCAAGTGATTTTTATTTCGACGTTTTATTTTTATATTTATTAATGTTATACTAATTTATTTGTTCTTTCGTTATTTAAAATAAAAATTTTGTCAATCTGTTCAATTTGGAGAGTGGTTTGGCGATTTATATAATTTGCGAAATTGGGTGACGGAATAACTACTACATTGTACCGTATTTTTTAATTATTTTCTATTATTTTCAAAAGGAAATAGCAAAAAAATAATTACTATAGAACAAAATAATTTATATAAATTTAAAAAAGAAATAAAAGTAAATATACATTTATTATTAAATAAACAACAATAGCCGGGTTACCATGTCTATCAAAATAATGCCATTTGTGCGCCAACTAGGTACCCCGGTGCGTATATGACATCTGTGTCTAATATTTTTCTTTTCGTTTTTTTTTTTTTTTTTTTTTTTTTTAAGAAGTGAAAGCCATCAATTTAAATGTTTCATTTTTAAATGAAAGTTTTGTATTTAATAAAATGATAACGAAATACAAAAAAAGCATTGTTCTTAGTATAGATTTAAAGGAGTCCCAACTGTCGCCAAATTAATTTAAAATAGTAACCTTTTCTGAATTATGAAAAAAAAAATTCTGTTGAGATTAAAATTTGAGTTGCCATCATTAGAAAAAAATTATTTAAAATTAGAAAAAAATTAATATTTCGAAAACTAATTCGAATTTAAAAATTCTAATACCAATTTTGAGATCTGTGGATCAACACGGATTTTTGGTGTTAATTTCATCGCAAAGTATTCCATATTTTAAGAGAAATCGCCGTGAAACAAAATCAGTTGTTTAATCAGTCGATTCAAAGAATCTATACATTTCAGGCGTTTCATATATTCGTTTCATTAGGATTTTATATATACGAGTTGGAACCCGTCGAAATTCGACGAATTAAAATGTTTAGAATGGAACTTTTAGATCGAATGTATAATAAACCTACAAAAATAATTACAATAGAAAATTCATCTTGCATTGGTTATCTAACTCTTAAAACAAATAATGTTTTTAACCTAAAATTACCAAAATATTATTTTCAAAAGCTTCAACTGCTTAAATTATTGAAATATTAAACTATTGGAATATGTAATCAAGATGTGTAATTATGATGTTATGTAATTATGATTGAGGCTCTTACGTTTGCTTTTACAGGATCAGAAAAAAGGATTTCGTTTTGTCACATCATAAAAATTTCCTCCATAAAATCTAAACTATACGTTATTTTCACATCCTCAAAATTTACATACGCACCACTCAAATTCACAATTTAAAAGTATTTTAACGCGCAATACATTATTAATGAATGTATTTCCAAACTTAAAGTCCGTTTGTCCTATACAACTTTTCATGTAAACATTCGCATAAAATTTAAGTTCTAATCTCAGTACCCGCGAAAATTTACCATTCAGAATTTTGCCTTTAGTTGCCACAGTATTGATCATTTAGTATTGGTCAAATATTTAGTTTTATAAAAAAAATGATCGTTTTGTATTAAATATGACATAATTTTTACTCACTGAATCATTTTGCTTAGCGTCTCAAACTCAGTATCAGCGAAATGTAAAAATATTGAAATATCTGCTTCAATCTTTTAATTTATTAAGAGTTTTTTTTTTTTTTTTTTTTTTTTAATGGCTGACGTCATTTTCTGTTAAAAAATTAGAAAAAGGTTACTTTTATTTGTAATGTGAAAATGGCATCAATAAGGATATAATCAATAAAAATAAACCATGACTATTTTCCCTTTACTTTTATTAGAAATGGAGTACTTCAGTTGCCACAATTACAAAATTGGTACTAAAAACTATAAAAAAAATTAATATCTCAAAAATAAATTGAGATAGAGCTTTCAAACAAATTGCATTTAAAAATTCATTTTTTTTCCCTATTCGACGGTGTAAAAGTTGAAACTGTGCGATGTTTAGACGTTTAAAAATTTGCAGTAGCGAAAATTGCAAAACGGAAATTTCATTTCAAATTTCAAAGTGTTGCCATTCGCAGAATGACGTATGCGTTACGCACAGATATGTTTGTCCTTTATAATATAGATAGGGTAGATAAAAAAAAAAAAAAAAAAAAAAAAAAAAAAAGCAATTTATCAAATTACAACGACCATTTGGATAACGATTTTTTTGAAGACTAAAATTTAAGACATAAAAAATCGCACGGAGTTGATCATACATTATGTACGCCATGAATTAAACATTAATAGTGTTATTACACGTAAAATTTGCAAGCCAAAAATATCGCCGGCGACCCGTCAGATTTCATGAAACTTAAGTATTATCCACCTGAAACTTAAGTAAATATCCAAGCATTTCATTGGCTGTTCGGGAAAAGGCTTTTGCATCGTCCGATTTCCAAGAAATCTGACGGCCAATTTTAAATGGAATTTCATTCTTAAACTTCTAAACATCCGACAATATTACTTTTTACACTGTCGGATAGAGAAAAAAAATGTACTTTTAAATGCAATTTATTTGAAAGCTGTATCTCAATTTGTTTCTGAGTTATTAATTTTTTTTTGTAGTTTTTATTACTTTTTGTCATAGTGGCAACAGAAGGTATCCATCGTTGTTGAAATTAAAGGGAAATGCAGATTACTGTATAGACCAATCAGAAAACGAATAAAATGCGGATTAAACCAATGAAAACCTCCAGATATGCTTTTAATTTCCCATCCTGGTGAGAACAATAACCATTTTTCCAAATGGTTAAAAAAAATTCCGTATTAAAAGTACTACATTTTTATTATTTCTTATTGGAATGTCCTCTGGGTACTTTGCAAATTCATTGTAAGTAAAAATTTAGAAGAAAATAAAAAGTTAGTGGTAAAAGTGTAAGGAAATTTAACCTCGCAAGTTTAACTTAAATCTCAGTTAAATAAAACAATATTCGCTGCTGACCCTTTTTTCTCTATTTTGAATCATTAAGGCATTCGTCTATTAGATTAAAATGTTATTTTGGCAAGTTTAATTTCACCAAATTTTTATTCTCGAAAGTCAAAAAAGATTGTGAGAATGCCCCGCCTGTATTAGATAAAACAGAACATTTTTTTTCTTTCCCCTGTTATCTTCTGGTACTGGATGGCTTCGAACCTTTCTGAATCGCATAAAAATAATTTCTGGTTGGTCATTGGATTGTCTGTTTCTATCTTTCTTCCGATATCGCTCTGTGTGATTCTGCGATGTACTCTACATTTCTGAAATTTAGATTTTAAAACAGAATTCAGTCTTTTTTGCGCAGACTCTATAGCTCCGCGGTGGAGCCTCTGCCTGCTCATCAAAAGGTTCCCAGTTGGAGGCTCGGTGTCGGAGCTTGAAAATTTTTGCCCGGAATAGGTTTCATTATCCAATAGATTCCATTTTACACAATTTTTGTAATTTCTTTTGCCATTTTGAGGCCAAAATCTAAAATCTATCAATTTTTTTTTTTAATTGAATTTTTTTTTTTAATTGAATTTTTTTTTTTTTTTTTTTTTTTTTTTTTTTTTTTTTTTTTTGGAGAAACTTATAAATTGAATACATTCATTAAAGGAACTTCCCTATATTTTTTACCCTTTTAAGGTTTTATTCTTTTATCTGAAATTAGATCGGTGTCATTCGATAGGATTAACAGACAGACACATTTACAATTGTCTGAAAATCAGTTCTTGAATGTTTTTAATTACATTGTCTTCCAATGGTCACCATTTTAAAATTAAATTGAACGATGCTGCCATCTATGTTCCTATTTAAAAACTTTAAGGATTTAATCATGACACATTAAAGATTTGAATTAAAGGATAAAGTGTTTTCAGAAATATTAAAAAGCGAAACACTCATGCCGACTTGCTTTTTTTTCTTTCTTTTAGGGAAAAAAAAAGAAAAAAAATCATCCAAAATAGAGAGCGAGAAACGTGAAACACACTTACTGGGGAGGCGGTCCGACTTGTCAGAGTCATCATCATCAAGGCCAATCATCGCAGTGTCTGGAAGTAAATATATAAAATTTAATTGCTAAATCTCATAACTTATAGAACAGAGAAAGTAGATATCCATAGACAAGTAGGAAATGGCTCGTCAAACGTGGCCAATGAGGTGCGTTCGTACTATAACTAGTTTTATAAATATTTTTTGCACCGCATAGTGTACTGAATGTATATATTTTTTTTTGCTCTTCATAAGTGCATAGTCTGTCACATCATTAAAATGCACTTGCAATCATTTTTTCCTATTGGCCGTCATGTTACGGAAAACTTTGGAATGTCCCTGTCAATAAACTATACATCCGATTTTCATAAAATTTGAAATGGCTCGACAAAATTTTGCAAGAATTATATATTTAAAATTTCTGATCATTCGGTAGGGTAATTTTTGCTCTGTTATAGGCGGGCGGACAGACAGACGGACTGAACGACGACTATAGGTGCTTCGTATTTATATAATTACGAACGCACCTAAAAAATGAAATAATCCTCCGTCCAGCATGCATTACGAAACACATGTTAAATACTGTAGCAAAAATTCTCAGTTTAATGAGGGTGGGGGGATGTCTCGCTAAACAGTTTGTGGAACGCGTTCGAAAACTCCATTTCAGCAGTCCCGTTCAAGAGACGGAAAAATATTCGAATCTTTTTCGGCATCCCTGTATTATCAGCCTATCTATAAATCTGTCAGCATACTATGTATACTATGTTAAATTCCATCCGTAAACGGTATAAGGTACATAACCAGTCATACGTAAAAAAATTATTTCAATTTAAAAACGTCGAAACAGAACGCTTCATTTTCAACACTCTTTATAGCAAATCTCTTTCTCGTGGAAGTCTGAGAATAGGGACGGAAGTTAATCCTTTAGTGCGCAGCTTTGCATATACGCAAAGAACAGTGTTTTGAATGCGATAGAATTTTTGATATTCGTATATACCTCATTCACACCTGAAAATTAAAATAGCAATATCTGCTTTAATTAATAACACACATTCCATATTTAAATAAAGCGAAACGAACCATTTGAACTTTCTGGTGTCAAGTCAGATTCTCTGAACTACGACATTTCCAGATCGTATTTTATCATGGGAATGAAAGGGTTAAAGGTTAAGTTATATAAAATAATTATATAAAATAAGGTATTTGGAGACATATTTATTAAAATTTTGACTAATTTGCAATATTTTACCGTTTTAACTTTTATTGCAGATTTGCAACAGAAGAAAAGATGGACGTATTATATGAAAAATGTATCTCTGATTTTTTTCATTATTTTTCCTGTCTAATAAACCTTTCAGGAGAATCCTATATAATTTTTTCGAAACAAAGTAAAAAATCGCGCATTTAAGGGTTAAAAGAGTCCACTCATAGGGAAATGAATGGAAACGCGTTTACAGGGAAATAACCACTGGCTTTTTAATTATAATCCAATCTTCAGTCATCTTAAATCAAAATTTTCCGTCATCAAATGAGTGATTTTAGAGTCTGATGTCTGAACGGAGGTTGGCGAGCATAGCTCGTCAAGGGCAGAGACCCTTAGTAGTTAAAAAAAATAATTTTTAACGGAAAAATATTCAAAATTATGACTTATCCACCAAGTAGCATTCAAGCAGCAAAAAAATCCCTGCCGGCTCGGGCCTAGGTGGAGGTAGATTTCGAAGTTAAGTACTAAATTCACCAACAAAATTTAAATCAAGTTAGAGATAAACCTAGTTCCTTCACTAAGAATGAGCTCTAGGGAGCTAAACATTGTGAAAATTCTAATATACACGAATACACACACGCATGTATATGGAATAGGTTTAAAAAACAGCTAAAGAAAATTCAGAGAGCCTCAAAGTGTTAGAAATAAGATAATATTTTCATAGTCGGGTTTTTAGCATACTTTAATACGTTTCTTCAAACTCACATGACGTTACCTATTCACCTGCTGAGGTCCATTTTATTTCCAATAGGACGCAATATATATATATATATACATTAATTCGTCAAACTATTTATTTCATTTTGAGTTTTCATGCGGACATCTTGCTCTAGAAAACTTATGACGTAATATTCAATTTGTTTTCAATTCGTCAAACTATTTAATTTCTCACGTGAAAATCTTGCAATAAAAAAGTAATTGTTGTGGTGATACTTTTATTGTTTTTTTTATTGTTGGCAACTACTATATCGAAAAATGTTTATTTTCTCCTGCCATTGTTGTGTAAGAGCTGGTTTTATCCGAATCATGTTAAGACGGTATTCAAAATTTTTAACCCTTCCCCATTTCCACCCCTTTCGGCCGATTTTTCTCATTTTCAATCCCCGCCGAGATAGTAGCCATCTCAATGGGTTTGGCGAGTTTGAAGACGATCCGTGCATCATTGCGACTTTTATCGTGCGGACAAAATTTAGTACATACATACATTATATATATACATATAATAAATTTGAAATCACAAATATATGAAGAAATTGATAAAGTTCTAAAGATGATTTAGAAATGAACATAGGAAACCAGTATGTAAAATAAGAAACTATGAGTGACTTACAGAATCGTCAGAGGAGCTCGTGAGTTCATTCATAGAAGATGCGTTATTTCATATATATATAAACTTTTTAGGTGGGGTTGGTTTTGAGTTCCTATAATGAAAAGTTATGAAGGAATTTTTCAAAAGTCGCACCATGGTAACGACTGCAATAGGTAGTATTTCTTACGAAATCTACCTAAAAAAAACCCTCGAAGATGACGATCGCAAACAACTCCATCGAAAGATATCCAAAAAAGAAACTCGTCGAATTTTCCGGCACAAGAATGGGCACTTCCCCCATCCCATACCGAAACTTTATAAATACGGAGCCGTCGTTTGGTCCGCCTAAGAACAACCGTATTTCCGTATGACTGAATTGAGTACTCTATAGAATCGTAATCAATTCATACATTTTATATAATATATATTTTTTATATATTTATACAATAAACAGTAGAACCTCTTTATCTGAAACTCTCGGTTAACCGAAATCCATTTAATTTTTTTTTTTTTTTCACTATCAGATTCCTTGTGTGCAAAATCCATTTTGAAAGCTTTTTTTTTTTTTTTTTTTTTTTTTTTTTACTATCATTACTTGTGTGCAAGCGGTCCTTTCCGAAGGACGAGTACATATAAACATTTTCAATCCCCTTTCTTAGAGTTCCTTCGAATTTAACTTGAGCTCCCGTAAGCTGGGGAGTGGAACGAACAAAACGAACTAATTAGCCATTCTGAAACTTTTGAATGGTTTGCAAAAAGTTTGTCATGCCTGGAGCAGCAGAAACACTGTGATACGGGTGAACTCATACTATTAAAAATATCCGTGATAGAGCTTCCAAGCAAAGGCAATCGAAACGGCGACACACAAAACATTGTTTCAAACCCTTGTCTATTTTGCTATCGCTTTATTTTTATTAAGCACTTGTTACCACAATAAGAAATAGTGCATCTATTTCTCCTTAATCTTAAAATGGAACCATCCTCGATTTTCCGAAAGAGGATCGGTCCCAATAACTTCGGATAATCGAGGTTCTATTGTATATTCATACATTTTTGCATAAGAGTGCGACCGCTATGGCACCCAGATAAGACTATTTATAAAAATGAGAGGTAGAGTAGGAACGCGCCTCATTGGACACGTTTGTTGTACCTCTTTCTTGTGTTTTAGTAGAAAGAGAATAAAATGATCCGAAGTAGGAGTAGAAGAGAAGTGAAAGAGGCCACTTACCCTCTATTACTTGCTGTTGGCCCGCGGAGTCCTGGCCAGCATCACTTTCCTCTGCAAGTAAATAGGTGGAAATTAAATGGCTCATGGTTGGTTCGCATACATTCAATGATACTATTTTTTATTAGGGATGTACCGAACATTCGGCTAACTGAATAGTAACTGCTAGGCCGAATACCGAATATTCGGCTTGTCGAATAATTTTATATTTCAAAGTTTAAGGGGTAGGATACCTTTAAACCTTTAAAATTTTCCAATTTTTTAATACATATTTTGATTCCGTAATCATTTCTGAACAATATGCAAAAAACTGCATTAAAAAATTACATTAGTTTACTAATTATAACAGTTTTATTAAGACTACATATTAAGACTACAGAGGATAATTAAACTGCGTTGCGTTTATTCAAAACGATGAATTTTGATGCTGCGCGCAGTAACACTGCGCTAAAAAACTATGCATGGCAATCAAAAGAAATTTTCAAAACATTCATTTCTGTATTATCTACAACTTAAAACCAGAATTTTTTTTTTTTTTTTCTGTTTTTGTACTTAAAAAATATTTTTTTTTAAGTGAAAAAATTTAATTTTTTGTTAATTTTTTTAATTTAGTCAAAAATTTTTTCAAATATTCTGGTTTTAGTATAATGGTAACACTATTAGGTATTTATTTTCGCCAAAATTTCATATTTATATGCCTATTTTCAGATTTTATGCGCGCAAGGTTTTTTTTTCCTCTTATTATCCTATATTTTTAAACTTATTTCAATATTTATTTATGAATTTATAAGTATTTATTTATTTTTAAATATAAATATGCGCTTTATGTTCAAATGAATTCGATTTTTTATTTTTATTTTTGATTTATTACACAAGTTTTGAAGATTGGAACATGGTGATATTTTTTACTTTTTCTACGTGTTCAAAGGTATCCTACCCCTTTAAAGGCATTAAAAGGTTAAATTTTAAAACAATTTTACATAATGTTTAAAACAAAAACTTTCATTTTGATAATCAAGAGCTTTTTTCAAATAAACTTTATGCTGAAAAAAAATCTGCTAGTTAAAAAACTTTAATTATTAAAATTTTAAATTTCATGGCTTCTTCTGTGAACTGAAACAAATGAATAAAGTTTTCTTAAATTCTAAAACATTTTAAAATCAAAGAGAAATTGTGAAAAAATTGTACAGGATCCTATATAATTTGTTTGCCAGGAAGAGACTTTCAAATTTTATAGAGTGATAACTCAGCAAGAATAACTGTTCTACTCCCTTTGATTTAGCAAGGAAATTTTTAAATGCATCCTAGATCGGTGTCTGGAGTGGGCGATCATTTTCAGAGATTGTAAACGTTCTTAAAATCTGCAAAAAACAGATCATTTACTGGACAATGTTCAGGAACTTGGCATTTGTACATAATTAAATCCAATGAAAATCCTCGTGATTGGTTCATTTTCTTATTGATTGGATATCTCTGATTGGTTCATTGGTTCAATACTTAACAAATAGCAAATAAATAATGTAAAAATATTCTTTTATTTTATGATTCTGTTTTTAATTATTGTGAATATCTTTATAAGTTGACTGTTAAACGTAAAAGTGGTATAAGGTTTTTAAAATATGTTTTAAAAGTTTTTTTTAAGTATTCGGTTGGGCCGAATATTTCGATATTCGGCCAAACCGAAAATATAATACAGTAGAACCTCTTTTATCCGAAACTCTCGATTAACCGAAATCCATTTTGAAAACACTTTTTTTTCCCACCGGTCCTTTTTGAATTACCAGTACATATAAATATTTTCGATCCCCTTTCTTAGAGTTCCTTTGATTTTAACTTGAGCTCCCGTAAGCTGCGGAATGGAACGAAGAAAACGAACAAATTAGCAATCCTGAAGCTTTTGAATGTTTTGCAAAAGGTTTGGCACGGTTGGAGCAGCAGAAAGACTGATACTGGTGAACTCATAATATTAAAAATCTCCGTGATAGAGCTTCAAAGCAAAGGCAATCGAAACTGGGATAAACAAAACATTTTTTCAAACCTTTGTGATACATGTAAAAGGTGCTTAATTTCAAAGTTAAAATTTGGGTCATTTATTCTTGGTTTTATTTTGCTATTGCTTTATTTTTTATGAAGCACTTGTTACCATAATACGAAATATTGCATCTATTTCTCCTTAATCTTAAAATCGAAGCATTCTCGCTTATCCGAAAATTTCGATTTTCCGAAACAGTGTTGGTCCCAATTACCTCGGATAATCGATGTTCTACTGTAATAGTAAATATAATAGTAAAGAATAGAAGAAAGAAAGAAAATCACTCGAAATAAGAGTAGAAGAAAAGTGAAACAATGGAGAGGACACTTACCAATCACCGGCTCCGGATTGCTGGGGCCAGGCACTCCCTCAAAATCAACTGCAAGTAAATAAACGAAATTGAATGGCTTCATTGTTATATCTCACAGCTTACATATCTGCATCCATAAAAAGCAAAGAAAAATGATGCGTTCAGCAAAGTTGTGAAACACCTTCCAATACTTTAACAAACTATTATACCGCATAGTAGAGTGACATTCAGTTAGGCAACGTATGAGGCAGTTGGAAATTCCTTCTCTGCACCCCTGTCTATGCGTACACACCGAGAAATATCTAAAAGGCTCCGTTCAGTCTAAAAACCGTCCGAAATTCTACTCACTTCATCTTCAATACCGAACACACTATAGCAGGCCCATGCTCAACCTTTTATCTGCAGCCCAAGACACTTGATAGGTGCATAAGGAGTACCTAAAGAGCTCCACTGCTTTTTAGGTGCGTTCGTAATTATATAAATACGTAGCATCAAGAGTCGTCGTTCAGTCCGTCCGCCTATAACAGAGCAAAAACTACCCGACCGAATAGTCTGAAATTTTAAATATAGGATTGTTGCAACATTGTGTCGAGCCATTTCAAATTTTATGAAAATCGGATGCGTCATTTAATGAGAGGGACAGTCAAAAGTTTTCCGTTACAGGACGGCCCGTGGGAAAAAAATATTTCAAGTGCATTTGAATGCTGTGACAGCCTTTCGGACAGAATGAAATGGATAGGCACTTCATTGAAGTGCACTAAAATAGACATTCAGTACAATGTTATGCGGTGCAAAAAATATTTATAAAACTAGTTAGAGTACGAACGCACCTCATGGGACCCCTTTGACGAGCCAATTCCAACTTGTTATATATTTTCATAGAGGACAAAAACTGTCCTCTCATTTATCAAGTCATAATCCTCTCAAGTATATACCGGGTGTCCCAAAAATGACGGATGGATTTTAAAATTGAATAACTTGCATACGGGGACAGATATCTCAAGTTTTTGCAGGAGGGTTATGTAAGATGTCAGCAGTTTTTATGCTGCGATTCCCAGTTTTAGTTACAAACAGTAGCGATAGTGGGCGCTGCAAGCAATAGGCGCTCCATCCAGGCTCTGTTTTTCGGCCTCTCTTCTCCCATAAGAAAAAAAGAGATTAAAATGTTTTGAATGGATCCGGAAGTACCAAAAATCGGGTCTGGAATGAGCGCCTATTTCTTGCAACGTCCTCTATTGTTTGAAATTCGAACTAAAATCAAGAACCACGGTAAGAAAACTCCTGACATCCTGAATAACCCTCCTGCAAGAATTTTTTAAATATCTGCCACCGTTTGCAAGTTATTGAATTTTAAAATCCATCAGTCATTTTTGGAACACCCAGTATATTATATATATATCTTTAAATTTATGTTAAAATATTTTAAATTCTGTTTTCTTAGTCAAAAGTTCTTTACAAATTTGCACTCTATAATTGTACAAATAAAAAATAAAAACATTTTTGCCTGGCGCAAAGGGATTGATTTATTAGAGACAATCATCCTTTTATTCACATTATTGAGTTTTATTACAAAAGGTAATATATTTTTTTAAGTTTGCACATGGGTCGCAGAAAAAAAATGGTACCCAACAACTTTTAAAACATCTATTTCCAAAGAATGCAGCCTATTTCTACAACGTTTTCAATAGAAATCTCCCACGAAGATTGTTTGGAAATAGAGGTGTTCATTTTGTTGAACACTTCATCAGCAACACACGTGCAACTCTACTTTGCCATAATGCTTTATTTTACTGTTTATGTTATCTTGCTATTTAAGTTATTCTTTTTTATACCCTTTTATAAGTCTGTTGCGGCCCGAGACAAAACAAGTTGGAAATGGCTCGTCCAACATGGCAAATGAGATACGTTCGTACTGCAACTCGTTTTAAATATTTTTTGCACCGCAGATTGTACTGAATGTCTACTTGAGTGCACTTCCTAAGTGCCTATCCATTTCATTCTGTTCGAAAGGCTGCAACATCATTAAAATGCACTTACAATCATTTATTCCCGTGGGCTGTCCTGTAATGGGAAAACTTTTGACTGTCATGCAACTCTACATACGATTTTCATAAAACTTGAAATGACTCGACACAATTTTGCAACAATTCTATATTGAAAAATTGACCATTCGGTCAGGTCGTTTTTGCTCTGTTATAGGCGGACAGACGGACGGACTGAATGACGACTACAGGTGCTATCTTATAAAGGACAAACATCTCTCTGCGTAACGCATACGTCATTCTGCGAATGGCAATACTTTGAAATTTCGGTTTTGCAATTTTCGCTACGGCAAATTTTTAAACTTCTAAACATCGCACAGTTTCCATTTTTAGACCGTCGTATAGGGAAAAAAATTTACTTTTAAACGCAATTTGTTTGAAAGCTCTAACTCAATGTATTTTTGAGATATTAATTTTTATATAGTTTTTAGTACCAATTTTGTAATTGTGGCAACACAAGTACTTCATTTCTATTAAAAGTAAAGGGAAATTAGTCATGGTTTATTTATTTTTATTGATTATACCCTTATTGATGCCATTTTCATATTACAAATAAAAGTAACTTTTATAATTTTTTGAACAGAAAATGATGTCAGCCATTAAAAAAAACAAGCATTCTTCTTTATAAATCAAAAGACTGAAGAAGGTATATAAATATTTTTACACTACGGTGATACTGAGTTTGAAACGCTAGGCAAAATGATTCAGTGAATAAAAATGATATCCTATTTAAAACAAAGTGAACATTTTCTTTGATAAAACTAAATATTTGACCAATACTATGGCAACTAAAGACAAATTTCTGAATGGTAAGTTTATGCGGGTACTGAGATTAGAACTTAAAATTTGTGCGAATGAAAAGTTGTATCGAACAAACGTGACTAAGTTTGGATATACATTCATTAATAATGTATTGTGCGTTAAAATACATTATGGGTACACATAAATTGTGAATGTGTGTGAGTATGTAAATTTTGAGAATGTGAAAACGTACAGTTTAGATTTTATGGGGGGAAATTTTATGATGTGACAAAGCGAAATCCTTTTTACTGATTTTTCATCCCGTAAAAACAAACATAAGAGCCTCAATCGATAACTTCAACATAATTACTGATCTTGATTACGTATTCTAATAAAGTTTAATTTTTCAATAATTTAAGCAATTGAAGTTTGTGGAAATAATATTTTGGTAATTTTAGGTTAAAAACATGTTTTAAGAGTTAGACAACCAATGCAAGATGATTTTTTTATTGTAATTATTTTGTAGGTTTATTATAAATTCGATTTAACAGTTCCATTCTAAACATTTTAACTCGTCGAAATAATGACGAACGTACCTAAAAAAGGTTGAGTATAACGTAACGTTTTCAGCCCAATCCGAGACTATGGACGAAAAGCGAATTTAAAAGCACTTTTTTACTTGGTTGAAAAGGGATCAAAATTACTTTAAAATATCGGTCGTGCTTGTGTTCCTTTTCGTTGATTGAATTTCGTTTTCAGCCATGTCCGACATCGTTGAAAAGTGTTTTTGAATTCGGATTGTCTGTCGACGGGTCCATGCAGTCCGACGGCCCTGAAATGGATAGACGTTATTGAAATGGACAGGGGCCTGTTCGGAATTGGAAATGAAGTGTGTGACAGTTCGTTGACACGGACATCCAAAAGACTTCCGTCACCGGACGTTTGCAAGAATTTTCGAGAATGAAATGGATAGACATCCCTGCAAGATGCCGACTCGTTAATACGGTCTTCGTTCATTGAAAAGAATTTAATTCCATGGTACGCGTTTCGGGTTTTTTTTTTTTTTTTTTTTTTGCATGTTACCATGCATGTTGCATGATCCTATACGTGGGTGGTTTGTTCGTAGTGTATAGAAACAATTTGTACTGCGGTGGTTGTTGTAGAATATCGAAGTTTAATGTCTTAGATATCCGTAGGCTCCATTTCAGAACCGTAGCTGCTCTATTCACATAGTTTTGGAGGGAGGAGTGGGGATGAAAGACTCATTTTCAGCTCATGGGGCTCAATTGGTGACAGTGGATGAGACGTAACTACTGCCGTTTGGGCTCGGTATCCTAGTGATGTAGCCACATCTCATCCACTGTCAGAATTGTAGCCTCATAAGCTCCAAACCAGAAAGTCACCCTCACCCCCCCCCCTCCTTAAAAACTCCCTCAAAAAGAGGTGTTTAAAACTTCACCCCTTCCTCAAAAACTATGTTAATATAGAGCAATTCCACAGAAAATCATCATTTTTGGGGTGGAAATCAAATTTATAATATGTTTAATTTAACGGTATGATTCGAAAACTTGATATTTTTATATTCTATAGAAAAATCCTAATAAAAAGGTAAATGATTGTAAATGACTGTTTACAAACTAAGTTAAGTACCATTATTGTCTTTGTAAAGTCATCATGTTACGTCCGTTACACGTGTCAATGCCATTTTTTTCCTTTTTATTATTCAGAAATTAATGAAACAAGTTACTTTTATAATTTGGCATTACTGAGTGTTGTTGAGAACATTAAATCACTTTTTTTTTAACTGGATAGTTTTGATCATTTTTACACTCCCATGAAGGCAGAAAAAATGTTTGTCTATTTTGCGTTACGTCAGTTACAGAATTTTGAAATGCAATTTTGGGGGCTCAAACAGAGATTGAATTAATCTGCAGGTATATTGGTATAAAGACCTTAGTAAGAAATATTTTAAATTGTAAAAATTTGTTCTAGCTTTATGAGTCAATTTTCTACATAGATTTGAAAACGAAATTCGATGATAAAATGTTACGTCACTTACGATGGAATGGCTCTATAGCAGCTACGCTTCTGAAATTGAGCATTTAGGCATTTAAGAGATTAGGCTTCGATATTCGACATCAACCATCGCAATACAAATATTTTATATGCACTAGGGAAAATAAGGACTGATCCACCCACGTACAGGGGTGCCCAAAATATCTTAAGTTCAAATATCTAATCAGTTCTCAGTATCAAATCTGTGTTTATGGATGAAAATTGTTGAGGGGCAATTCCATTTTAGCATACTTTATAGGCTATGATAAATCTGTAGTTCATACGCACACGCAAACAAAAAGTTTTTTCGGGAAATTCTGAAAATGCTTTCAAATAGGCTCTACGTTCTAAAACCTGTTTATTAACCCTTCACTACACCACGTGCCACATCTGCCACATACCTAATAACACTCATTCCTACTATGTGCCATGGATTTGGCCAATAGGATCTCTATATCCCAGATCAAGAACAGTCCAAAGAACGGAAAGAACACTTATTTTGTCCATGTCAGAGGACTGCATTTGACAAAAAATTAGAATTTGTTTTTCGGAAACAAAAAAAAAATTCCATCAAGCTATTAAGGCAAAATTTAGTTTCATTATTTCTACTGAATACTTAAAAATATTAATATAAAAAAGTTGCAGAGTGTTAAGCAGATAAAATTAATTCATTTAAGCTCATTTAGTTGTAAAATATAGCAAGACACTATTTTAAAATCCTAATTGTGTGCATAGGGTACACTACATAAAATATTAAATTTTAGCTGAAAATTTGAATTTTTTTTTTTTTACTATTTTACCCATTATTAGACCAATATATAGATTTCAAATAATTTTTTTCATAAAATTAAAAAAAAAAATCTTGCAGTGAAGGGTTAAGACATTTTAATTAAACGGTCAAGTTTTACTATACGTTTTTAACACTTTCCAAGAAAGTTGAAAAGTGTTTATGACTTAGGTTTGTCTGACCGTCTGTCCACGCTCTCATTCGCCTATATGTACTCTGATTTTCATGGAGGTTCACCGAAGCATGTTGGGTACTGTATAGGAAGTATCTAGGATTAATAGTTTATTGACAAGGGCACTCAAAAGTATTCCATTCCATTATCGTATAGGGGGAAACTCGTTTGCAGAATATTTTAAAGACAGGGCGCTCTTTCGAATGTATTGAAACTGATATAAATCACCGAATTTTACTATGTCCCGTTAGAACAGGGCTACGTTTTAAAATTCGGTATGCGCTTTTGAATTTAATTTTTTGTACGCTACTCGTTCTATATAAATTTTATAACTCCTATACAAGGCTGCACTGTAAAAGTATTCACGTACCGTTCTCATTATGAGAGGAAATGGCTGAAGGGAAAATTTCAACTGAATTATCTCTTAAGTGAACTCCATTTTGGCATGCGTGTCGTTAATAAATACAAATCTATCTATCCTATATATACAGGGCTGATGAAAATTTCGGTTCATTTTCCGATTGTAGAGGGGAACGATGTGTTATGCGTTTCCATAGGGTTGAACGAGACGTCCTATTTTAATTTTTTAAAGGGTGTAGTTTCGTTACATTATTCTGAATGTGTTGGATAGTGTTTCATAATCTATGCTTGATGCAGGATTTTTTTATTTCTTTTTCTTTTTTTTTTTTTTTTTTCAGTGAAAACAATCTCAAGAAAAGTGAAAGAATGGAGAAGACACTTACATATCGGATGCAAAACAGCATGATGGTCCGCATCATTATTACCTGCAAATAAATTAAAAAAAAATTAACTGCTAAGGGTTACCTCAAAACAGAACAAAACATCTACATCTATTTTGGAAAGAAATAAAAAAGTAGAAAAGTAGAATTTTTTTAAAACATTAAAATTCACTAAAATGAAAACAAGTAATATAAAAATTTTGTTTTTAAAGTCAGTTCCTTCTTAGGTCATCCAAGAAAAATTTAATAGAATCCCTTAAGGTAATAGTTTTTGTTGCATTAAAATATCTCAATGGGCTGATTTTCTATAAGCAAGTAGGTTTACAATGAAGTCTATGGGAATTGGGCGAAATATCAGAGATATCGCCAAGTTGGCGACTCATTTCGACCGCCAAATTGGGAGATATATCGCCAAGGTCCTCCCAAGGACCCTGTTCGGGTCCTCCCTAGGGTAACCCCCCTTATAGATATGAAGATTCATTCAATGCAGTTCAATAATTAATGACCGCCATTTTTTCTCCCCTATAAAACAAATTTATTAAAATTTAATCAATGAATTAATATTTGAAAAAATTGAATTAACATCAAGTGTCATTCATTACAAGTTAAAAGAATGTATTTGAACTTGATAGGATGAATAATAAGTATTTTATTAGCGATTTTCTAAAAGCAAGTAGGTTTGCAATGGAAGTCTATGGGAATTTGGCGAAATATCAGAGATAGCGCCAAGTTGGCGACTCATTTTTATCGCCAATTTGGCGAAAAACTTGGCGGTATTGGCCGACAGAACAGGGTCCTCCCTATGTTAACCCCCCTTATAGATAGTAAGATGCATTCAATGCTGTTCAATAACCAATGACAGCCATTTTTTCTCCCCTATAAAACTAGAAATTAAAATTTAATGAATTAATATTTGAAAAACTGTATTAACATCAAGTGTCATCCACTAAAAGTTAAAAAAAATGTATTTGGACTTGAGTGGATGAATAATAAGTATTTTATGAGCGATTATAAATTTGAACAAGATGTATATAGGGAGAGTGTGAACTAATAGTAGGAATTGAAAAATGTATATTTTTTAAATGCACTACCCGATGGGCCGATTTTTTGTCCAGTTGGCTAAAAGGGGCTGTCGTGTGGTCACTCTGTCGCGAGTACTTTTCAACCAATACTCATTCTTAAAACGGGTATTGATTTTTCTCCATAGCAAATCAAACTATAATTCAGTCGCTCTTAAAATTAAAGAGTGTTCTCAGCTGACTAGTGTTAGTTTAACCTTAAGAATTTTTCTGATGTCTTTCAAAAACGAAGGGCACCCTAGGGCAGCTCCCCTCTTTAGGGTCGAATTAAAAAAATTAGAAACATGTTCATTTGAATTGCATTATAGGCTTGTCAAGCTTGGAGTTTTTATTTCCAATGCCTTATAAGATAGGGCGATTTTTTTTTTAAATTTTACATTTGCCCCTTTTACGGATAGAGTTTTTCCAAAATCAATGCCCCATTCAAGTACTACCCTCAGGGATATCCCAAATAGGTCAACAGGAAGTGGGTGGGTGAAAAAGGAGTCAAGATTTGACTGAAACAATATTCGAAATTAAAAGACCGTGTCATAAATAGAAAGAAAAATTTATGTTTGTGTAATGTTGAAATAATAACATTGAAGCGTAACAACTTAGTGAAATATTAACACACATGAGGTAGAAATTCACATCAGATTCGCTTTCATTCAAATTTTAACCCTTCAATGCCGCGTGTTGCTTTCCGGCAGCACACGCAATTGAGTCTTCTAAAATACTAGCCGCCCTTGGAGACCAGTTTGGTCTCCGTTAGATGTGTGCTAAGCATTGTACCATGTTATTTTTATCCAAAATTTAATCTACCTTTTCAATACTTCGCCAAATCAGAAGTTTCTGGTAGAGAAATCAAGAACTCTGTATTTTTATGGGTACTACTTGGTTATCCCGTCCACCAAAATCACCAAACTATAAGATTAAGTACCAATAATGATTGATCGTAAATGTCACATTCACTCGACTTTAAGCAAGTGACACGTGTTTACGTCATCCAGTTATTTTCATTTCGACGTTTTATTTGTATTTTTATTAATGCTATACTAATTTATTGGTTCTTCCGCTATTTAAAATAACATTATGTCAATTTGTATAATTTGGCGATATGGGTCGACGATATAACTAAGTAGTACTTTTTTATGTTAGCCAGGCACAGGTGATAAATCAAACGTTGTCTTTCTCGTCGCATTTTTTAATATTTCATTAAAATCATCTAAAATATAATAATTTCACTCATTTTATTTTAAAACACATAATTTAATTTGAAATTCATAACTTTCACTTCTTTCTTTCCTTTTTTTAAGAAAAATAAAAGAAAAAATGCCAAAAACCATGACTTTTAATTTCAAAATCAAAGCATTGTTTTAATTTACCACGCGAAAAATAAAAAATGGTCACTTGGCACATAAAAAGCGAAGCGGTCAACCCGGAATTGTTGATGACAGTCACATGACTTAGGCTATTATTATAGAGATAACATCAAAGCTCTAATGCCTCATGTTGCCCATAAAATACATACAGAAAATATTAAATTCATTTTCAATTAAATTCCTTTCATTGTAGATAGCAGCACTCGTGCTGTTTAAGAATAAAGAGATTTATTTTACATGTGCTTTTTGTGCTTTGAAGCTTGCGAAATACCCTGTTTTGTTATGCAAGTAAAATTCATTCCTTATCCTACTTCTTAGAACTCTGGTGTGTTTAATATTATAGAATTTTATCAAGGAAAATTATTTTTTCAATTAAAAGAACAGTACTGCCGATTAGAAACAACCTGATTTAGCCGTAAACCATACTTAACACGTTGAGTACCAAGTCTATTTTGTATACACTCGTGTATTTTCAATATCTGAAATGAAATGCTTTTGCAAATTTAAGCATTTAACCCTTTCCAGAGCGGTGTCCTTAAAAAAAGGACACCTAATTTTAATTTCAGAACTGAAAAACGGCACCAAGAATGTTTAATTAAAATTTTCCTATAATACTGTAACAGAATGACTCCACGCCGGTAAGGGTTAAAAAAGAAATATTATACGGAGCTCAGTCATTTTCGAAACAAATAATAGAGTAGTTTTATAAACCTGTTCAAAAAAGCAGCGCATTACAAGGGTTCATGAAAGAAAGTAAACTTTAAATGTGTAAAATGTTCGATTCATTTATAGTCTAAGAGCTAACAACGTTTTCGTCGCTTGATTATAGAAAGGCACTTTTCTCTCTAGGGTGTAGTACGTATGCGGACGGTCTGGCTAGTGGGGTACCTGCGAGAGTTGTGGTTATGCAGGCAAAAAAAAAAAAAAAAAAATTCAAAATAACCTCATAAACTTTTGTTGATAACATATGTTTTTTCCTAACTATTCGTGATATTAATTCATCCTTGCCGACGGTTTCAACAGAAAATACATATATGTATCTTTACGTCATTTTAGCAAAGGTGAAATTTTAATAAGCTATTCTTTGGCTATCAGAAAACCCATCATTCATTGGCCAGACCGAAGTTCGATTGATACATGACCGCTTTCAATTTGACAACAGCCCAACCTCGATGGTAACCCTATCAACCCTCGTTGCTTTGTATATGAATTGTCGAAGTCAATGTTTAATTTGTGTCATTCATGCATGACATAATTGTAAGTGTTATTTTGTTGGGTCAAACTTTAAAATTAAAACAAGTATCCTCAAATTCACTCTTTTTTTTTATATACAAATATATTTACTCTATACTATTTCTTATTGCCAAAAAGGTGTAAGATTAAACTTTGAAAACAGTAAAATACAGTGGAGACGCGGTTAAGACGCGTTTCAAGTGAGTGGGCAAAAGCCGCGTATTAAGCGGGTTCGCGTCTTAAACGTGATTTGGATAATGTTGCAGGAACTGGGATTATTTACACATCTAATCCTCTAAAAGATATTTATAGCTTTCATTTATATGTTTACAGTTGAAAACTGTATCTTTTACTTATTTAAGTTAAAATTTAATTGTATTCCACTTTAAATCATTATTTCTTTTTATAGCACCGACGGGATTAATAACGGAAAACAAATATGAATTCGGATATGGCTTTCTTGCTAGATTAGTTACTTTAATACAATGCAACCAAACAAAATAATTTTCTTACTAGACTAATTTGATTAAAAAAAAGAAAAATATATATCAAATCTTTGAAGCGCAACCCAGTTTTTAATGCTTGTAATAATGAGTAGAATTGTAATCTGTCCTTTTTAATATAAGAAAAATATTTCCTTATTAATCGTTGTGTAAAAAATAGTTAGCATAACAAAAAGTGAAGAAAACAAAGAATTATCTAACCGCAGTTGTACTTGTTTCATCTTTACGAGTTTCATTTTTTGTTGCCGACAATATGCATTAGAAAACATAGTTCACTAACAGGTATGATCATCACTACTCAATTTTTATGACGTATCTCCGAAACCTGAATTTGTATCTCTCTACTACAGTAAAAACATAGTGAGTGACATGGAATGTTAGGAGGCGGGATCAAAGAAGAATTGCAGTTTTGTAATTTTTGCAGGCTTTTTTTTTTAAAATTTAAATATTTATCACTATATCCGATTGACAATTTTCGCCTTAATTAATCTGTTATTAAATAAAGTAAATAATACTATTCGGAAACTGTTTTTTATTTGAATAAAAAAATGCGCTAAATTGCCATGACATGGAATTTGCATATCAATGAATTCGCCTCTTAAGCGTATTTTTTTTTTCTCAAACGACTGAAAATTTATCGCGTATGAAGTGGATTCGCGTAATAAGCGTTCGCGTATTAAACGTGATATTTTTGCATTAGCTTTATGGACGATGTTCAAGGGATCGGTAAAATCCGCGTATTAAGCGGGATCGCATATTAACCGTGAACGTCTTAACCGAGTTCCACTGTAGTTTTACTAATTGATATGTTTCGACCCAACCCGAGTCATTTTCAAAACCATTAATAATATTCTGAAATGGCACGGACTAGTATGCAATGATCTGAAACGCTATAATTTAGTTTTTCACGTAACTCACGTTATCAGCCCCCGGTGTGCTATTTCTTTCGGCCAGCCATTCGAGTGTCTCAAAAAATAACCTTCCGTTTTACAAGCCAGCCGTAAAACAAAGCAGATGTATCATTGTACGGTAGTACTTTGATTTTGAACTGCAAGTATATGTTTATGTAATATAGCGTGACATGTGACAAGAGGGGGGGAGGGGTATGGTGAAGTGTGACACTTTGTGACAAAGAGGAGGAGGGGATCAAAAATATTGAAAAAAAGTGTAGCATCATATATGGATGACCCCTTAGCTAACTGTAGACTTTCCGAAAATTTCCCGATTACTTGCTACGAAGTGTTTAAATAAAAAATAAATAAAAAAGGGGACAACTGAAAAATCTTAATAAATAAAAATGTAAATGTTCGTTTGTTCCTAATCGCTAATCTCCGAAAGTTCTTCACAAATTGCTTTGAAATTCACGGCTTGAGTTGCATTCAAATACGGAAATGTTATATAGTTATGAACCTCGCTTCCCCACCACCCCATTTGCCACCACCAACACCAGGGGGCGCTTTTTAAACTTTTTCCAAAACCCATCATGTAATATATCATTGGAAAGCCCTTGGAATACTGTTTCATATTATGCACATCGCTCCCCTCACTTTCCACACGTGGGGACACATTTCTATATAAATAAAAATATAAATGTTCGTTTGTTCAAAACCTTAAACCTCCGAAAATTCTTCACCGATTGCTTTGAAATTCACGGATTGCGTTGCATTCGAATACGCGCGTGTTTTTATATACCTATCACGAACCTCGCTCCTCCCTCCTCCAATTTCCTCGCCACCACCAGGGGGCGCTTTTTAAATTTTTTCAGACACACGCCATGTGACATATCATTAAAAAGACCTTTGACTACTCTTTCATATTATGCACCTACCATCCCACTTTCCCCAGTGGGGGCACATTTCTATATTAAAAAAATGTAAATGTTCGTTTGTACGAAATCTTAAACCTCCGAAAGTTCTTCCCCGATTGCGTTGCATTTGAATGCGCGCGTGTTTTTACATTACTATTATGAACCTTGCACCCCCCTCCCTCAATTTCATCCCCAGGGCTTTTAATATTTTTCGACGCCCATTATGTGGTATATCATTAGGAAGCCCTTTGACCGCTCTTTCATATTATGCATCTCCCCTCACTATGCCCTTCGGAGGGACACATTACTGAAATATTTCGTCAGTATTTTTTATGATATTTGTGTTTCCTTTGTTTTCTTAGTTCGTCTTTTTTCTTTTTAGCTCACAGGCTATTAAAGCCTGAGAGCTAATGTGCCCGCAGGTTCTGTATGTACGTATGTATGTATGTAACGCGATAACTCTTGATAGAAATATCCGATTTGCTTCAAATTTTGTCAATAGTTTCATTCTGATAAGGCGCTTCCCTGATTAGTTTGGTAATTCATTGGTTAAGCATAAAAGGGGCAACGGTGGGCTAATCTCCCCCTAATTTAGATAAATGGGTTTTTCATGCAGAATTATCTGATTTGCTTCAAATTTTGTAAATAGGTTTATTTTGATAAAGTGCTTCCCTGATTAGTTTTGCTGTTTTATTGGTTGTGCAAAGGGGAACGGGGAGCTAATCCCCCCCCCCCCCCCGCCCTTAATTTAGATAACTTGGTTTTACATGTAAAATTATTCGATTTGCTTCAAATTTTGTGAATAGGTTCTATTTGATAAGGCGCTTCCCTGATTTGTTTTAGGGGTTCATTGATTAAGTATAAAGGGGCGAACGGGGGCTAATCCGCCCTTAATATAGATAAATGGGTTTTTCATGCAGAATTATCCTATTTGCTTCAAATTTGGTATACCGGTTTATTCTGATAAGGCGTTTCCCTGGTTAGATTTGGAGGTTCACTGGTTAAGTATAAAGGGGGAAAACGGAGGGGGTAATCCCCCTTAATTTAGTTTTCAAAGGGCATTATTCTTTGAAATAAGAGTATAATATACAATTAGTGTGAATAGCCTGTGAGCTCAATGCCATAAGTTTAACTCGGCACATATCTTTTTAATTCACTCGATGTGCCAGGCATGCCACCGCACGTGCTGCAATTGACAATCGGCCTTCCAATTCAGATGTTGCGAAATATTCACAAGCCAAATCTTTGCAACGGCACGCGGCTTGCAGTAAAAAAAATAATGAGCAACTTTGTAGAAGAAACAATCTTGATAGGACCTTTAAAAGGTGGAGATGTCCTAATTCCTCGCATTCCTTTGATTCCAATGGATGCGCGATTTCAATTTAAGAGAATGCAATTACCTATTTGATTGGCGTTTGTGATCTCCATCAACAAAGCTTAGGGCTTTAAAAGCTTTAAAATTCTGCGGTTTAGATCTACACATGAATTGCTTCTCACGCGGGCAATTATATTTTTCGTGTTCTAGAATCGGCAAATCAGACAATTTCTATATCTCCACAGACAATGTAACAAAAATATTGTATACCCACAAGTATTGTGAAATTAAACATATTAGAAACGCGCACTTTCTTTTTTCTTTCTTTTCCATTTAACCAGACTGGGCCACAGCAACGCGTGGCCGGGTACAGTTAGTAAATACATATTTTTTTTTACATTAATGGTTTGAATATATTTGTCATAAAAAATCTTATATTTACGATTCATTTTACGATTACAACTTACTTGGCAGCTGAATAAAAATTCAAGGAAAATGATATTTTATCAAAATTATCTATTAATTTCCAAGACTGACGTAACAGTATGAGAACGAAAAGCCGGAAGATGGCGCTAATGATTGCATATTGAAGAGTGTTTTCTTGCGCATGTGCAGTGCACTCGGCGCCATTCTGAAGTAAGTGGTTCTCGTGGAAAGGCGCATTAAAACGTAGCTCTTAAATTCCTGTTGTCGAAGTGAAAATGGAGCAAAGAATTAACATTAAATTTTGCTTAAAATTGGGCAAGACAGCTGCGGAAACCTACGAAACGTTAAAACAAGTTTACGGCGAGGAAGCATTATCCCGCTCAAGAACTTTTGAATGGTTTAAACGCTTTCGGGACGGGCTGTGACGGAAATAAAATGTGATGTGTGATCGTAAAAGGGCTGAGTTCATATTGGCGAAGTTTTTTTAATAAAACTATTGATCATTAAAGAAATAATAAAAAGACTGGAATAATCTTACTTAATATGTACACAATGAAGAGGCAACTTGATGAAATAAATAAAATTCTTTATTTTTAGCTGTTAGTAATAGAAGATTAGGAAATTCTTGCTTCCGGTCACCATTTCGAAATAAAAGAACAGAATCTCTTAAAGATGAGAAAAATAACAGCAAACTAGGAATTATTAAATGGGATTCCCTTTGATGAGAGCAGCACATCTTTAAAAATTAAATTTTGAGAAAGAACATATCCACATGACTAAAATATGACCCATAGTACGGCATACTTATTCTGCCAAAAAGCAGCACGGCATTCGAACGGCAGGCGAAGCCCGCGCTCCGATAAAACTACGTTAAAAGACTACATGTTTTCAGCACAACATCAAACCAAATTCTGACTTTAAAATTAACGAGTTTTAGTATTCAAATGATGAATACGGGGTTGACAAAGTAATTAAAAGGCAGAATTTAGATTGATTAGCTAAATTAGAATTTACGGGAAATTAATGAAAATCGAATTACAAACTGCAGAATTCAAAATGTTTTCACTGATTGGAAAACGAAACCAAAATATCCTCCTGTCAGCAAACGCGCAATGAATACGTCAAAAGAGGGCGGCGCATCATTTCAATGACGTCATCATAAAGCAAGTTGACCATACCAGAGCTCCAGATGTGCTCCGAAAAAAAACGGCGTGTGCGCATGCGCAAGACTGCCGACTTGTTCCCAAAGCAGAGATGAATATCGGCGGAGATAAACGAACTTTCTTTACGGTGAGAAAAAACGTCAACATCGCGGCGCACTGACTGAATTCAAATAGACATCGATGCAAAAAAATAGCTGAAAGGAATAAACTAAATTTAAATACTGTGAGGAGTATTCTCACACGGGCGCGAAAGCGTCGAAGATGATCCCCACACAGATAGGCCGCAGTCCGTACGCACGCCGGAAGCAATTCAAAAAAGTTCTCGATAGGGTGAAATGTGATCGTCGATTGACTATTCGAGTACTCGCCAATAAATTGAACATGGACAAAGAGACGGTTCGGCGGATTTTGACGCAAAACCTAGACAAAGGCAAGATTTGTTCCAGATTCGCGTTACCTGTGAGGCTATTCTTAGCCCAGCATGGTGTCGTTGAGATGCAGCATCCACCATACTCTCCAGACCTAGCACCCGCAGACATTTTCCTGTTTCCTAAGCTGAAAAATTCGCTGAAGGGAACAAGATTTCAGGATGTCGAAGCCATCAAGAAAACTAACGTCACTATTAAAGAGCATTCCAAAAGTGGACTTTTAAACTTCTTTCCGAAATTTGTACAGCCGAGCACAGACGTGCATTACGGCTGATGGGGATTACTTCGAATCATATTGAATGGCTATGTGTTTAACCTTTTTTTCCTTCTGAGTTATTCCATGAATCCTGGGAAGCCGGACCTTGTATAAAAGAAAGTTTCACTCCCCGTGTGCGCGTGTGTGTGCGCGCGGCCGTGCGCGCGTTGGTGATGACTACCAAAATCTACCGGCGTACAAGTGAAAATTTCCATGAGACCAAGGCATGTCCTGATGCATCTGAGGTTCGTATATTTAATTTGTTGATAGTGGATATTAAATTCCTCGAAAGCGTATTCTTTTTTCCTGAAAAAAGACAAGCTCTCCGATTTTTCGGAAGCTCACAAGTAGAAAACGTAAAGTGCGAGATCGACACTTTTTCCCTTACGGTTTTTCTTAATGCCATTCGGGCGAAACTTGGGCAACTTATTTTTGTCGCCCAATTTGGCAATATTTTGCGAAATGCGCCAAAATTTGGCTGCATTGTAGTAACCTATTGTGGCTGCTATTAGTACTTTTCAACAATTACTCCCTGTTGAAGCTCATACCGATTTCTCCACAAGAATCCTAACATGGCCGGGATGAATGAGGCGGTCCAACCGGAACTGTGAGGGACACACAGAGACTTTGATTTTATATAAATAGATGTTGGAGACATTCTTAACGAATTTTACACATTAAACGTCGCAATTAGTTCGAAAAAATATTAAGGTTAAAACTTAAAAAAATTACGAAATATCTAATTAAGTCTATTTTTACTCTCCTCCATTTTACGGACCTTGTATCCGCCGAAACTAAAACACGTTAAAACCGATTACTCCAAATTTAAGACCCTACTTCGCGTTGCACACTCTACAGTTTAAAAAAATATTTATATTAACCCTTCAAAATTATTTTCCGTACGCAATTTCGTGAGGAAATCGTGAAAATTTCCTCAATCTTTAAAAATCTATCAGGGCGTTTCATCAAGCTAAAGAAAAACTAGAAGCACAAAGTCCTATCTACTTTTATTTTCATTTCTAAATCTGTATTCAGTTTCGAAAAATACGAATATTAACTATTATAAAAAAATTAGTTTGCAAAACTCATTTCAATAATTTAATTTTTGCATTCGGCTTCGCAAATGAAAATACAAACTAAAGATACTAAACCACATCTTTCAAACACGTTTAAGAGGAAACCTTTGGTTTGAAAATATATATATATATATATCAATCCTTTCAAAACGTTCGTTTTCTTAAATCACTTACCTCTGGTTTTAAAATTTGTTTTATTAGTGGGCGCAACCGGGGCCGTCGCGAAACAACTTTCTTCTCTTTCTTCTGGAGAAGAAAGTTGTTTCGCGACTGCTCCGGCGCAACAAAACTGCAAGGAGAAGTGGGACGTCAGAGCAGATTGCGACGTAAGCGCGATGAACCCACCACTGCCAGTCGCTTTCAGCTCGTATTGTTTGTAAATAAATTTAGTTAAGTTTTAAGGCGACAGTGGACGTTCAAAAACATTTTCTACAGTTTTTGCTCAATTGTTTTCAAATTTGATACACATATAATTTGTGCAATAATTAAGAAAATTTCTTAATTTCATTTAAAATTAATATACAAATGAATCATTCGTTAATAATAGGCTAATGAGTGATACAAATTAAAAATGCTCCATGCGTATTAAATTTTGTTTCAGAAACTTGTAAATTTTTTTAGGATAGCTTTATGATATCAAAAATTGGTATACATTTTAAAATTATACTAAGTACCTTGGCAGAAAAAAATTATAAACATATAGTTTCGGATACAATTCAATGATAAAATATATATATATTTTTTTAACCCTAATATGAAATAATGTACACATATTAATAGCAAGTTTTGTAATAAAGTATATCAACAACACTATTACTGAGTATTATGAAAATTGGTATAAAATTAAGACGAATGGAGCATTTAGAACTTACTCAATCGGCAAAAATTCTCATTTTGAGAAAACTGGATTTAAAGTTTTATTTTAAGTTTAGATTAATGATTGTTTACGTTAGAAAAACAGCTGTATCTCTGCAAACTATTATCGGATTTGAATATTTTTTTTTTTAGTTGAAAGTAGAAGATTGCCAGAACATTTTTTTTTTCCCAAAAAGCAAAAAAATGATTTTTTAATGTTTTTTGCGATTTTGAACGTCCACTGTCGCCTTAAGTGGAAGAATTTACTCCACTATTACACACCGTTCTACATAATACAGTCCAAGGAACCTAAGCTATCTACTGCAGTCACTTACAGGATTTTTCGCGATTTTTAATCATTCGAAACTTCCTTTCTACGCGAAAAGTGAAAATATCAATCAATATTGACTTTCATTCCTATTTCGAGATCCCCTATCTATTAAGAAAAGTATGAATACTTAAAAAACGTTCGCAAAATTTGCTTACGCGAATTTTGATTTTTTATAGGCTGTGTTCAAAAATTGGCATTCGTTTCGCAAATCAAACTACAAACAAACTAAAAGTTCATTGTAAACCTTACAACATTGCTTTCGGTTTTAAAAGAAAAATATCCGTATTAACCCTTTCAAAAACATTCGTTCCCTCAAGTCACTTTCGCGTATTCCCTATTTTTAATTCTGGATATGTTTAAGCACACATTGCACACACTTAATGAGGGCACAATCCACTTTCAAAAGACGGGTCTGTTCGTTTAAATATATCTGAAATGATTCAACCATGATTTTTAGGTATATTTTTGAAAGTGAGAACAGTAAAAAGAAAAAAATATCAGTACAAGAAAAATTAAAGAAAGGACACTTACCCGGAATGCTCCCATTATTAGGTGGAGTTGTTCTCCCGTTATTGTTACCTAAACTCCCTCTTTCAACGTTAGGATTGTCATCCGCCATATTCTGCAATTAAATGTGTAACATTTATTGGCTCATTGCCATATAATATCACAGCTGGTATAACAATTAAAAAGCTAATTAAGATTAAGTAAAATAATGCTATAAAAAGTGATAGAATATCTTTATTAAGATTGACGATCGTTTCGTCGCACAAACGGCGACATTTTCAAAATCATTCACGATAGAAAACATTTTCATAAAAGTTAAAAAAACAATAACTTGGTAAACAATGTCACGAGACATGATGCATAATGAAAAACATTGCAAACATAAAATTAAATTAAAATTAAATTAGCTATTTGCGAGCATGGATTAATTTTCAAAAACAATAACATGGTAAACAATGTCACAAGACAGCATGCATAATGAAAAGCATTGCAAAATATAAAATAAACATAAAATTATCTTGGCTGTTTGCGAGCGTGGATTAATTTTTACTGTTACTAAAATTACATAGCATCTCTTTCCAAATTTTAGGTAAATCGAGGGATAATCCCTTGAATCTTGTCTTCGAATGTCTCTTTTTACCCGACTGCCAAGAAGGGTTGTGTGTTTAACGCGTATCTGGGTATGTGGATTTCTTTATACCCACGAAACATCCCAACGGCTAGATGAATTTTAATGAATGAGTCTATCGATTCGTCTTAACAGTGATTGCTATAGGCTAGGTTTTGTTTTTATAAATTCGAAATGGCGGCCGTAAAATACAAAAGGTCAGTAGACGATTTTTTTTTTTTTTTTTTACGCTCCCTATTGAGTGGCCTATCATTGGATAGGTCTTTCAAAATGAAGACGATGTTTCATTAACTATTTTACAGCCAGAAGCTCCGTTTAAATAGGACACAACCTGGAAGTCGTGTAGATAGGACCTCTAGCTTGACTGCAACTCTAACCTTCCTAGAGATCGATAGGCCTCATCGAAACAGTGTTTATAGATAGGAATCCGCCATTAGACACAACTTAAAAGTTATCCATTCAAGTGAATAAAAAAAATAGGTTAAGTAATATAAAAAATAGTTTCACATTGATGAGAAATAAATTAATTAGTTCGCATATTACGATTTTTGATCAAGAACTCATGCACGGATTTTCATCAAACGTCAGATTCTGTTAGTCCTTGATAGGAACGGATGCTGATAGCGTTTTGGTGTCAATCGCCCAGCAGAGGGCGCTGCTGCATTTCACAAGATTTACACGATTTTCGCAATAGCTCTCTTTCACGAACTCATGCACGGAATTTTCATCCAACTTCAGATTCCGCGAGTCCTTGCTACGGATAAGTGCTGATCACGTGTTGGTGTAAATCACGCAACTGGTGGCGCTGCTGTATTGCATTTGTCACGATTCCCGTAATAGCTGTATCTCAAGTATTAATGCACGAATTTTCCCCAAATTTCATATTCAGTTAGACGTTGACATAAGTGGATGATGATTAGGCTCTGGTGTAAATCATCCTATAAGTGGCGCTGCTAGGCTGCATTTTGCTGGACGGACACGATTTCAGCGATAGTCCTATCTGAAGAACTCATGCACGGAATTGCATCTTTTTAGAATCCTTATGATGAGCATAGATTGCCATTTAATTTTGGCACTGTGATAGCGAATTTTGAAGAATTAAAATGTATGAGATAGAAGAAAGTTTTGGGATTGGTACATTTGATTAGTTTATTGATACATTTAATACTAGCTGACCCAACCGACAATGTCTGAGCCTGAGATCAGTTAAAACTAGTCGGATGTACCAATCCTAAAGCTTTCTTCTATCTCATACATGTCAGTACCTCAATATTCATTATCAGTTTGCCAAAATAAAATGGCAATCAATGCTCATCATAAGGATTCTAAAAAGATGAAATTCCGTGCATTAGTTCTTGAGATAAGACTATCGCTGAAATCGTGTCAATCCAGCAAAATGCAGCATAGCAGCGCCACTTATAGGGTGATTTACACCAGAAACTAATCATCATCCACTTATGTCAACGTCTAACTGAATATGAAATTTGTGGAAAATTCGTGCATTAATTCTTGAGATTAATTATTGATCATTAATTCTTGATAATTCTAATCTATTGCGCAAATCATGACAAATGCAGCATAGAAGTGCCACGTGTAGGGCGATTTGCACCAATACATAATCAGCAGCAATATTATTCCAGGTATACTTGAATCTGAAGTTTAATGAAAATTCGTGCATTAATTTTTGAGATAGAGCTATTGAGAAAATCGTGCTAAACGTAGCACAGCAGCGCCACCTATTGGAGGATTTACACCAACACGTAGTCAGCATAATTTCACATCAAAGACTAACTAAATCCGAAGTTTGATGAAAATGTGTGCATTAGATCTTGAGATAGAGCTACTGCGAATATAGTGTAAATCCTGCAAAATGCAGCATAGCAGCGCCACCTGTTGGGCGATTTACACCAAAACATAAACAGCATCAACTCACATCAAGGAGTAACTGAATCCGAAGTTTTATAAAAATCCGTACATTAGTTTGAGATAGAGCTATTGCGAAAATGCAGCATAGCAGCGCCATCTGCTGGGCAATTTACACCAAAACGTAAACAGCATCAACTCATATCAAGGAGTAACTGAATCTGAAGTTTTATAAAAATCCGTACGTTAGTTTCTGAGATAGAGTTATTGCGAAAATACAGCATAGCAGCGCCATCTGCTGGGCAATTTAAACCAAAACTAATCAGCACAAATCTACATCAGGGAATACCTGAATATAAATTTATATTTAATTCCGTGCTAATGCACGGAACAAGAAGTCTATCTCAAGAACTAATCCACAAAATTTGTCACAGACAGATATTTTGTAAAAACATGTTTTTTGGAATCTCTGACCCTTAAAATGTGTAAATACGTCCAAAACTGGAAGTCGAAAATTTTCATGAATCCAATAATTTCCTCTTGTAAAGATAGAAGAAAGTAAAAATTATTGGGAAAAAAAAATAAGAGGATGAAATTTACTATATTGTAGGATTGCAAAAAAGTTGTCTAAAATATAAAATTATTGGCTTTTTTTGACCGAAATAAGCTTTTAACCTAAATGTAACCTTTTAATTATAAAAACTGAACATTTTAGTTTTTTTAAATTGGTTTTAAAAGACATTTAATTTAGTTGAAATTTAATAAGCCTAATTCTTTGATAGTGAAGACATTAATATTGGAATAACACATGGCGATTTGAAATCAGAATTAACTATATGTTAATTCCAACACTTTTCCATTTTATACATGTTAATACTTCAAAATTCACTAGTTCAGGGCCAAAATTAAGGCTCTTCTCAAATCAAAAAGGGCAACTTCCTGACATAAGTTTAAATTTATTTTTGTTCGAAAATGCGTGAAACTAGCTGGTGTTGTTCAGAAACTATGTCATCGAGCTGTCTTTCCATTTTTTTGCAAACCCAATAGATCTTTCAGAAAATAGCGTCAAAGTGGGCGTTTTGAACCGAATTTCCGCGCGAAAGTAGAGAAATCACTCAAGAGCGGGCGAAAAACGGGAAATAAATTTTTTTGTGTGTGCTTACTTTACAGTTATGATGACGATTCAGTTTATACAGACGCTAAAGATCATGATTCAGCTTTATAATTTTTACTATTAAAAATAAACATTTTTTTAGGTGAAAAACTTTAAATTCCCTTAAGGTGTCACCATTCCCCCTGTCTCCCCCTATATAGTCATTAAGAACGGTTCCGAACAAATTCAAAATTTAAATAGGGTGGAGTAAACAGAAAACTTCATAAACAACTTTCTAAATCATAAGTTATTTGAATTGTTAGGGCTTGAAACTTGACGTATCTGTTATACATTTAAGGGGACGAGGGACCTTAAAAACCTTAAAAATCAATTTTTTATTTTTTGTGAATTTCACTTTAAATATTATTCAATGGCACATTATATGCATTATGGCAAGCATTTATCACAAAAAAAAATGAAAAATTTTTTATTTTTGAGGGAAAAAAAATGGAATTTTATATATTGAAAAATTTTGAAATTTTTTCGAAAACTTCACAAAATTGATTTTTTTAATTTTTATATTCAAATATATAAAATTCGATGCACAGTTTTATTTATATATATAAACCAAACTTTTATAAAAATATATTGCGAATTTTCATTGATATGGAACGCGCAAGGCGCATTTCGAAGATTTCCAAGACAACGCGTAAAATTCCATTTTTCCTTTTTTTTGTGATAAATTCATGCCATAATGCATATAATGTACCCTTGAATAATATTTAAAGTGAAATTTACAAAAAATAAAAAATTGATTTTTAAGGTTTTTAAGGTCCCTCGTCCCCTTAGGACACAAATGCTCGAACAGAACTTCTAAAAAGAATATGTTCTAAAATGTCGATTATTTTGGAACTACTTAACCAATTGAAAAATATTTTCAGAATACTACAATTACATTCTCTACTTAAAGCTGCCTATTTTTTAATTCTCTGCAACTGCATTCAAATTTAATGCAAAAGGGTGCAACAGCGACCCATGTTCTAATACTACGCTCTCAGTGAATATGTTGATGTTAGAAATATGAAATTCGACATGGTGTGTACCTTTAAGAAGTAAATGCTCGTCAAGAGTAATGCTGAATTTACTAAGAGAGGAAAAACGAAATTATTCTAAAAACTTTTGTAAATTACTAGGGTTAGAAACGTGAAATTACACATGGTAGTTACTTTTTAGACATAGGGGAGACCGGGGGAATGGCGACACCTTAAGGGAATTTAATATTTTTCCCCCTCAAAAAAAATGTTTAATAGTAAAAATTGTAAAAGCTGAATCATTATCTTTAGTTTCTGTATAAATTTAACCGTAATCATAACTGTAGAGTACCCATACATAAAAAAAAAAAAAATTCTTACAACCTCTGTATACAGTGGTGGGATTACTTAGGATACTTGGGGTTATTACACCACTGTATCGGGGTCATGACGCCACCCTTTAATGACCTAGTAAATACATAAATGGATACTAGGAAACACATAACCTACTGAAAATATTTAGAAAGCTTTGTAATTTAGCAAAATAATGAATAATTATGTTTCTTATGCAAGATTTATTAATGTGCTAAGCTTACAATTTAAGTCAAACTGGAAAAATCATCCTTTGCCAGGGTGGCGGCATGACCCCTAGAGGACAGTATAGCGGAAATCCCTCGGCAAAGCCGAAAGAAGAACCGAACATGTTCCACAAATTGCATCAAAATGTCGACGAATGCATGTAGATTGTGGTAATATTATCTTTTGTTGGCCGCTATAGTGCAGGTACATTCACTATCTCAAACCGCGGTTAGTTTTTAAACTAGGCGGGGTGGCGGCATAACCCCGAGTGGCGCCATTCCCCCGGTCTCCTCTACTGAGCAAGATAAGAAAATTTTGAAAACGCTGTGTTGGATTTTTTTAAAAGCGCTGAAAAATTTCGCTACTGTTGAGTCGCTACTTCTGAAAGATCCAAAATTGACCTTTCACTTGATTGAGTTCTAACAAATAAAATACTTTTCTAGTGTACAAAGAGTACTACTATGTAAGAGTAATTAATTCAAAATTTTGAACCGGTCAAAATGGCGTAACCCCTTAAATTCTCAAAGAAACCCTATTTTCACCGAGTTTATCGTCTTTTCCGTTGGTGATACACCTAATTACAATACTTTTAACATTCATTTTCAATGAAAATAAAGGGGGTCCGGAGATGAACACTCTCAAAAAATGAAATTTTAATTTTTCTTGCTCATAAAATAAATAAAAGCAAACCGCGTATTTCTACTATAATTACATAAACAGATGTAACAATTTTTGTGTTCTAACAGTTCTGCCCTGCCCGTAACAAACTTCAAGTTCGTTTATATCAGAATAGATTTAGCACGTTTAAAAGCATTTGGCATGTTTAAAAGGATATATCTAAATTTCCTTGGAAGATATGTGCATGAAATTCTGTACAGAGTTTGTTATATTTTTAAAATATTGTTTTCAGGATTATAATTTCATGAGAAAAAATTTTAAATATATTCCTCGAAGTAAAAATTGCTCTCAAAAGAAATTTTTAACTTTAAAATTTATTAATTTAGTATGCAATTTCTTTATAAATCTTTAAGACAAAATAACAAGAAACCCCTTTTCTTCACACAATAGTGCAAAAGTAATCAAAATTGTAAGTGATACATGAGTTAACGTAAAAAATTAAATAACTTTAAAATTTAATTTTTAATAAATAAACTTTAAAAATCTTTATCTGAAAAGTAATCATTATAAACTGATATGTTTCGGGGGGGGGGGGATTCAAATAGGCCTAAAAATAAAGAAAATAAAATTTTAACCCTTCCCCTGCCCCTTAAGACTTTGAAACAAAAACATTAGTGAAACCAAAATCACAGTATATATTCCAAACGGAAAAGTCGAAACACATTAAAATATTTATTTGTTTAAAAGACGTTACTAATAGTTATTAGTAATGTATTTTTAAGCAAATAAATATTTTAATATTTTGACTTTTCCTTTTGGAATACATATTTTGATAGGGTTATTATAGTGGACGTAATTAACACTTACTCTTATTTATACATTTGAAATTTAATTACTTACATTTGAAACAAAAATAGTTTAAATAACTTAATTAATTCTCGTAACATCTCACGCTTATTATAAAACACTTTTTATTCATGATAAAAATGTTCTGACTTTTTTAGCCATTGAAGCGCAAAATTTCAAAATCCAAATGCAAGTAAAATGAAAGAAAAAGGAATTCCCATTACAGTTGTGAAATATTTAATTGTTTTAACCCCATAATTCTCGCTCCCGTCATATTCACGGGCTGTGTCTTTTTTTTCAGATTATTCAGATTTGTTTGATTTCCACCAGTTTTATAGAATAGTGTAATTGGCTTTATTAGGGTATCATTTTACCTGTCATTAAACAAGGTGAGCATTTCTTTTTCAAAAAAGTGGTGCCAATTAACAATTTGAATTATTTAACCGTAATTTAATGCGACCGTAAGGGGTTAAGCGTACAAACTCACTATTACGAAGAAAAAAAAATCTTGTAAAAGAAAATCAAATTTTCTTATCCTATAACTTTTTTATTATTATTATTTAAATGTTCATTTAAACAATGAACATTTAAACAGTAAAGCAGTCTATTTTTCCAGTGCCCTGATCGCAGTCATAAAAACAATGAAATTTTTAAATAGATTGTGAAACGTTTCCCAACATATTCGGAAAATATTTGTGTCCCATTCATCCCTGCTATAAGGGTGATTGGGACAGCGAGGAACGTTTTTAATTTTATAATCTTTTACTGTATATTAATAATCTAGACTAAATATTGTGCACAGATGTAGTCAAATACCTAATGTATGAAACTTGATATGTAATATTGATAATAACTTCAAAAAAGTGTTAAAAATAAATATTTTTGTGAAAATGTCCTATTCATCCCCCATACTCTGCAAAATAAAAAAATTTTGAAAACGCTGTATTGGATTTTCTTAAAAGCGCTAAAAATTTTCGTTACTGTTGAGTCGCAACTTCTAAAAGATCCAAAATTGACCTTTCACTAGATTGAGTTCTAGCCAATAAAATACTTTTCTGGTGTACAAAGAGTAGGGGAGACCGGGGGAATGGCGACACCTTAAGGGAATTTAAAATTTTTCACCTCGAAAAAATGTTTATTTTTTAATAGTAAAAATTCTAAAGCTGAATCATGATCATTAGTATCTGTATAAATTTAACCGTAATCATAACTGTAAAGTAAGCATACATAAAAAAATATTTTTTAAACCTCTGCACTATGGCGGGATTACCCAGGACACTGGGGTAATGCCGGCACTCTTTAATGGTTGGTTGGTTGATTTTTTGACGGCCGATTATCTACACGAGGGCTATAGGCCCGGGGGGAGTGCCCTCCGTGGGGGTATTTCTAAGGGAACCTAATCCGTATTTACACATGGAAAATCCACGGCTCGAAGAAAACCACGAAAACTCCAAACGATTAGGCCGACGGGCGCGATTGGGATCGAACCCAGCACTTCCCGTCTATCAGTTTCGAGGGCAGAACCTCTCGGCCACTGGTGGGGCCCACTATTTAATGACCTAGTACATGCATCAAATGGACACTAGGAAACACACAACCTACTGAAAATAGTTAGAAAGCAATGTAATTGAGCAGAATAATGGTTAAGCTTACAATTTACTTCATATTGCAAAAGTTACTCTGCTGAATCGGCTCCACTACATTAAAATGAGGCCATTTCTCACCCGATTTGCATGGCGGCGGCATTACCCCGAGAGGACAATATGGCGGAAATCCCCAAGCAAAGCCGAAAGAAGAACGGAACTTGTTCAACACATTGCATCAAAATGTCGGCGAATACATGTAGATTACGGATCATATTATCTAAAATACCTAATGTTACAATAAAAGGTGCTTATCTCTACTCATTTGAAGCTCCAAAATAATAAGTAACTAGATGAAAACTACATTTTTCACTAGAACAGACGAACGACGTACAGCAAAGTCACTCTCACTTTAGGCACTGTTTATATTGTTGGCCGCTATAGTGCAGGCACATTCACTATCTCAAACTGCCCTTAGTTTTTAAACTAGGTGGAGTGGCGGCATAACCCGGGTTGACGGCATTTCCCCGGTCTCCCCTACTACTATAAGAGTAAATCACTAAATTTTGAACTGGTCAAAATGGCGTAAATCAAAAAATCCCTTAAATTCTCAAGGGAACCCTATTTTCACTCCGTTTATCGCCTTTTCCGTGATGGTACACGGTATATTACAGTACTTTTAACACTGATTTTCAAAAGAAAATGAAGGGGGTCCGGAGGTCAAAATTCTCAAAAATTGAAAATTAATTTTTCTTACTCGTAAAATACAACAGTTAAATAAATAAAAGCAAACCGCGTATTTCGACAATAATTACATAAACAGATGTAACAATTTGTGTTGTACTAACAGTTCTGCCCTGACCGTGACGAACTTCAAGTTCGTTTATCTCAAAATAGATTTAGTGATCATTTGTCACGTTTAAAAGGATATATCTAAATTTTCTTGGAAGATATGTGCATGAAATTCTATACAGAGTTTGTTATATTTTTAATAAGTTGCCTTCAGGATTTTTAATTTCATGAGCAAATTTGCATGCATGACATCTTGAGACGGATTGTTATGAAACTTGATACGTATAATAAGCACACACGTATTTTTAAAATGATCTACTCTTAGGACAGAATTGTTTCATTAACCATGTAAAAAAAGTATTTCTAAAAAAAGATTTTTATTCATTAAAAAATTTTACATTTTTTAATGAATAAAAATTGTCATAACTAAAAATCTTATTGTATATAATTAAAAATTTTATTTATTTTAAAAATATTTATATGTTTATTATCGAATTTCATAGAAATTAGCAATCCATACCTTTGTACTCAAGATGTCATGCACGCAATGATTTACGGAGTAAAAAAAACAGCTATTTTAAATTCAACAGTGCACAAATTCTGTAAAAGACTACTCAGTTTTTAAATGGTATTAGGGTCAGGTGGGGTAATTATAATCACTTTGTATATTTTCAACTTTTTTTTTTTTTTTTTTTTTTTTTTTTTTTTTTTTTTGCGTTTTTCTATTTTGAAAAGTGTTTTTAGTACATAGCAAATAACTTTGACCCTTTAAGAACACCTTATAAAAGTTTTAATTGTCAGAGCTGTTTGTTTTTTTTTAATTAAAAGTTTCAAGTTAAAAGGATGACTCCATCAAAAATTCACAATCAGAAAAGTTTGGGGCAATTAAGACCACTAGTGGGGAAATTATGGCCATTAAATTTTCTCTTTACACTTATTTGCCTATATATACAAATTTGTTTGGGGTAATTGAGACCACTTTGAACGCCAAAGTGACAAATCCGTTTATCAAAAATTTTGATACTTAATTTCAAATTGGTATTCGGACCTCAAAAACGCTTCAGAGTAGTGATAAAGAATATCTAAGATGAAATATACATTATGAGATCTAAGCTTGACACAAAATTTTGCCATACAGTTTTCTCCAATAGGGGGCTGTCATAATTACCCCCTGGTCATAATTACTCCTCCTAACCCTATATTAAAAAGCACAACCTGTTTAATTAATATCTAAAATTTCATATTTATACATAACGTTTTAAGATACACCCATTCAAACTTTGAATTTGTTCTTGATTTTCGTCGCGCATTTAAAAGATAATTTAGATTGACCAGTTTTTTTTTAATAGAGTGAAATCCCCATCTTAAGGATTCTTATTCGAATCACTATTACAAGGTTTTAAATCAATTTTGTAGTTATCTTTATTTTTTAAAGTATAGTAGAGATACGTTAAAAAATTATTGTTGCCTATAGTTTGAAAAGTACTTATTACTATTTTTTTTTTTTTTTTCAAAAAATAGGGTCAATAACACTAGTCACTGACACCAATCTTATTTTGAAAAATTAGTAACGGACACAAAGTTAACACTGTCCGACACTTTATTTTCAAAGATAAAAATATAAAGCTTTTATATTTCAAGTAATTTATGCTTTAAAAATACTTTAATCTTTATTATAAAAAACCTATAAAACTATTTTTTTAAGGGGACAAGGGGACTTCAAACTCATATCTTCCAACCAATTATTACAAAGAATAACTTTTACTTAAAGTTTAGGATGGGTGCATTGCAAATAGGTTTAAAAAATAAATAAAAAATGCAATTTAACAAATTACAACGACCATTTGGAAAATGATTTTTTCAAAGACTAAAATTGAAGACAAAAAATCGCACGGAGTTGATCCTACATTACGTACGCCATGTATTAAACATTAATATTCCTGGACCAAATTTAAATGAAATTTCATTCTTAAACTTCTAAACATCCCACACTATTACTTTTTATATCGTCGTATAGAGAAAAAAAAATGCATTTTTAATTGCAATTTGTTTGAAAGCTGTATCTCAATTTGTTTGAGTAATTAATTTTTTTTGTAGTTTTTATTACTTTTTTGTCATAGTGGCAACAGAAGTATCCATCTCTGTTGAAAGTAAAGGGAAAATACAGATTACTGTATGGACCCATCGGAAACGAATAAAATGCGGATTCAACTAATAAAACGTTTCAGATGTGTTTTTGATTTCCTACCTTGACCGAGGACAATAACCATTTTTCCCAAATGGTAAAAAAACAATTTTAGAAAGGTTGGTTGGTTGTATTTATGACGGCCAATTATCTGCTCGAGGGATATAGGCCCAAGGGGGAGTGCCCTTCGTGGGGGGTTTTTCTAAGGGAACCTAACCCGTATTAACGCTGGGAAATCCATGGTTCGAAGAAAACCACGAAAACTCCGAACGATTAGGCCGACGGGCGCGATTGGGATCGAACCCAGCACCTCCCGTCTACCAGCTTCGAGAGCAGAACCTCTCGTCCACTGGTGGGGCCCAATTTTAGAAAGGAGATGGTTGCTTCAAAATGACACTGTTTCCAAAAGTTATTTACTCATTGAGTATGTTGTTGGCCTATTAGTGTCTCAAAAATTGACCAAAAAAAAAAAAAAATAAATAAATAATAAAAAAAAAAGTTACCACTAGATAACATTACTTTGCATTTTCTAGCAAAATTCAGCAAAGTAAGATTTTTGCTGAAGTGATTTTAACCCTATATACAAATGCATACAAAATATCCTAATGACAGTTTATCTAGGAACTATCAAGGAATTGATAAACGACACTGGAAAAAATTCTAATCACTTTAACGCAATCGGATCCCATTTAATTGCTGTGATCTCATACGATTGAAATGAAGACAATAGAGTCACACTTAACCCTTAACCGGAAACGTACATCTGTGAGATGGTTGTCTCTACATATCTACCCTTAATATTTTCTCTCTCAGACATTCAAAACTTATTTTTATGCTGTTATATTAAAAGATTGGTCCTGCTAATGCATTACTATCAAAGATTAAATGTTTTTTGGCTCACTATTTGGTAAATTATTAAGTGTTCTGTTTGTGCACGGGGTTTTCACGTTTCTGGTTAAGGGTTAAAATAGAAAATTTTAAAAATGACTTTCAGCAAGTTTTTTGAAATATAAAAATATAAGTATTGGATTAAGCATACGTATTAAAAAAAGTAGTGTGCTTAAAAATACACACTGGTGTGCAAAAATTAAGGACGAAATGAAGAAATCAACAAAGCAGCGGAAATTCTGATCACTTTTACCATATTCTTATATCTTGAGGATATTATGGTACTATTTTTATCGATTTGCAGAACTTAAAAAAAATGTCCCGTCCTTAATTTTTGCACACCAGTTTATTTGAAAAGACATGTTGACAACAAAAATGATTATAAAAGAAAAAAAAAATACTTCAGTTTGAAGGCAAAACTTCAAGATCTTCAATAAAAAAACTCAAAAGCTTTGAAAGTAGACAAACTTTTTAATTAAATATGGCACACAATCAGTTATAAAACATGCGATTCAAGTGATTATCCAACTCTGTTTATGGTAAATTCAACATCCAAATTTTCCCTCAATTTGAAAATTATTTTTTCAAATTGAGATATTCAATTTGAAAGCTATTCCGTTATTGGTAGGATTTTCCCTCCACTCGAATGCTGCTTCCTTCTATTCGATTGGGGGAATTCCACCCATAAGGGAATAGAGGGAAATTGAGGGAAAATTTGGATGTTGAATTTACCATTAACAGAGTTGGATAGTCACTTGAATCGTACGTATAAACATTGATTTTGCCTAAAAGATAAAAAGTTTGTCTTCTTTGTCTTGTTTTAAGGGTTGTAAATTTTAGAATATTTGTCTTCAAATCGAAGTAAATACTTTTTCTTCTATGGTATAGTAGTCAAAGGAGATTCCAGAGTACCTTGCCAGTTTGAAGGATAGTATTGAATATAAATTGTATATAAAAATACTCCCCCCCCCCCCCAAAAAAAAAAGTAAGAAGTTTTAAACTCGCGGCTTTATTGCTATTTTAAACGTTATTTACAAATATTGAGAAACAGTAACAAAACAGGCGAAGACACAGAAACAAAATTCGCACCAGAAATGTCATTGCGTCTAAAATCCGTGCTCAATCGATTGTAACGTTTAAATGAACTTTTTTAAATAAACATTTTTGTCTTGAGATACGAAAGTGATTTCAAAGCTGAATTGTAACATTACAGAAAATTATTCCGGTTAGGATAAACTGAGTGTACGTACATACTGAAACTAAGGAGCCATTACAATTTGTGACGGTTTGTCCGACCTTGCTCCCATTCGCGTAGAGTCGTGTTGCCTTGAAATGGATATATGTTTATTGAGGTTTACTGTGGCGTATTCGGTATAGAAAATGAAATGCATTTACAGTTTGTTTACAGAGACGCTCAAAGAACATACCTTAGTGTTTGCAATGTATTTTTTAATCCTGTTATACTGTTTCAAATGTATTAAAATGGACATAAATCATTGAATTGCATTCAATGATTTATACAAAGCAGAGGTGTTTACTGCAGGGGCACACAAAACAATTCAGTAACATTATCCTCCCGAGACCCAAGCAAAATATAATGCATATATTTTTTTAATACGAGTTTTTTTCAACAAATAGGCATCAAAAACGATGTTTTAAAGAAATTAATAAATTTCGATTTTTTAATATTGTTTTACAGCACATCCATCTAAATGGATGTTCAGGCCATAACTCGCTTTAAAATAATTTTAAAAATGCTAAAAGTATGGGAAAGAATAGAATTTATTATAAATAACATAAGGCAAGTATTAACATCTGCTATTAAAATTGCAAAAAAGAAAAAAAAATAGTTTAAACAAATTAAAATAACATAAAAACGAAACTTACCAGTAGAACGTAGAATTCCAACTTGACTCATTTATTACTCCATTTTGTAAACAAAGTTACCGTTGCCAAAATCCAAAAGCTGAATGTTGATTTTTTGTTCATACATTACCATGCCAAACTGTTTTTAGATTGCTACAATGAAATTTAATGCAATAGAAGGAGAAAGCAAAACGTCCATTTAAATGGATGCCAGGTCTCGGGAGGATATATAAACATTTTAGGTGGGGGATTTGAAATTTAATGCAATAGAAGGAGAAAGTAAAACATTTGAAATGAAAATCAAATTTCAAATTTCAAAGTTGGCAAGATTTCAATCTTGCCAACATATAATAGTGAGAAATTTTCCGAGCTAGGTATCGTTCCAAGTGGTTTAGTCGGTAGAACGTCAGTGAGCTATACTGATGGCCCGGGTTCGAGTCCCGGCTTGGAATCTTTTTCACTATATTGGCCTTTGCGCCTTTTAAGCAATTACTTTGAAATTTGATTTTCATTTGAAATATTGTATGCAAGGCGAATGTTTCTCTCTGGAAAAATTTCCATGTATTAATAGTAAAACATCAATTTAAATGGATGCCAGGTCTCAGGGGGATAAAGCCGATGAGCACCCATTGCTAAAAGCGAGTTTTCAACTGAGGTATAAGTTTTTGAATGAGTTTTTTTTTCCATGTTACTGGATGTGTATCCATTCTGCAGATCCTATACAGCTCTGGACAAAAGTACTAGAGCCTATTTCGCTAATGGACGGAAATAACTGAATTTTTGCATACTTAGTAGCATGTACAGGGTGTCTCCACTCTCAACGGTGTCCAATGGCTCATTCCTAAACCGTTAGTCATAGACAGTGTTCCAGTTTAAAAAACGTTTTAAATGAAGTAAATAAATATTTGCAATAAAAACAATTCTTAAAAAATTACGACATTGAAATTTTATACGGTCCGCCGGTACTATAATTTATATTTAGTAAAATGTTCCTATTACACTGACAAGTAAGGCAAAAAAAGTCCCGTTCATATAACACTAAAATGGACCGAGTTATGAAACTTTAAAAATGTATGACTTATACCACTTTTCTACATCTGAACATAGTGTAGGACAAAGCATAGCGGAACTCATCTAAGTGCTTAAAGTATTCGAAGAACTTATTTCATGGGTATCAGCGCTTTGAAAAAAATCGAACAAGCATTACGGTTGAGTGTAGAGATTAATAGTAATTTGTTAATTAAAATGTCAGAGTTAATAAGCGAGCTAAACTTTGCTCTACAAGATTCGAGAAATGTTTACGGTTAAAGAGTCAAGAAAGTTCGCTAATTTTTTTACATGCGATGTTTTTGATGCGATTGTTTCATTTTCATTGCAATATTTTTTTTTCAAAAGCTTTACCCGAGTTCAGTCAGGATGAAACACCCTGTATTATTGTTTATTGACTAATTGTTTTGCGTTCCATAAAATCCCCCCCCCCCCCTTCTCATAGCAACGGAAACGTTGTTTTGGTATATAATTCAATTTGAATGCATGCTTGTAACCACTATTTCTTCCATTCAGCCAGTATATTAAATATTTTCCATTGAACGTTGGTCTTCATCTTTAAGAAATTAGGGGGTTCTTCTCGATTACTATATAGCTTGCCAACCACTCCAACATCGTCATACTCCGCAATATTTAAAAACATACTCAATTACTCTGTTATAAAAAGAAGGAAAATAGCTTCAAAAGTTTGAATATAAAGTATTAAATCTTCAGGTCAGAACCTCCACACGTCCATTTTGCAAGATATTGTAATTTTCCTCTCATTTCACACACTAACACTATGAAATACGCAATTAAATAATGTTATATGAATTATTTCTAAGTATATCCCAAAGATTGCGTTGATCTAATTTCTTAAGAACTTTTATATTAAAACATGTTGTCATGCTCTTTCAAAAGCGAGTTAAGTTGTTTTAAGTAATATGCAGTTTTAATGAAAAGGCAGGAATTCAAAATTAAATTAAATTTCAACCCGAAATTTTATTTTTTAAAAGTTAGAAAAAACGCGATATCAACATTTCTGAAATAAGCCCACGTATTTTGAAAGAAAACTGTTCCATTTTAAAATGGTCAAAAGGATGAACTGAAAATGGATGAAATAAAAAAGTGTCCAACTTTCAAAAGATTGTAGGGGAAAGTAGGGTAATGACGCTCAGAAGGGCAATATCGCTCACCCAATATATCTAAACAGAATAGAAATGAAAACGTGCGATCGGTACCGGCACCTAGCGAACTTCATCCTAAAGTTTCCAGTAAGGATTGAGTGACCGTCGAGAGGAAAGTAGTTTTGTGTCCTCACGTTATTAGTTTGCAGTTGTTTTATTATAAAATTCTACAACATCTAACTTCAAGGTAAGTGTACATGTACACTCTTATTTTCAAATATTAATTTACTCATTATGTCTACAAAATATATACATTTAGCTGTACTTTTATACTTTTATTTATTTTTTTTGTGCGTTGTTGCGCCCATTATAATGTATAATACCCAAGAGGGCGATAACGGGTCATGGCGCTCGCGTGGAATTCCAGAAGTGTTACCGGTGGGCAACTTTAATAAATTCAAATTTATTGATTAACACTACTTTTTTGAAATGGTAAAGTTACCCTCTTTTCGCCTTAATATGTCATTAAACAAGGAAAATTTCACGATTTCAAAAAAGTGGTGAAAATCAAAAAACCTAAATTTAAAAAATGTAGCCCACTCTATGTGTAACATAATGTGTAAAGTTGTCGCAAAAAGTCTGCAGTGGTGTGAACAGCCCACACAACTACATATGTGACTTGTCTTACTTAAATGTTGCATTCAAACTCTGAGCGCCATTACCCTACCATGTCAGGCATGACCGCTCAATGAATAGTTATTTAAATAAAATGATTAAAAAAAAATACTAAAACTTATGAAAATGAGTTGATTGCAAACTGTTCCTTATGCTTTGGAGTTCTACTTCGTTAATAAAATATTAATTTTTTTTGTCTAAATTTGACTAGCTATTCAAGTTTTCGCTTAAGTGAGCGCCATTCCCCTATTCCCCCCTAGATAGTTTGATATTTTACGATACGTCGAGAAATCAATGACAGGGGTCGATCCAGGCAAAAATTGGGGCCTCTTTAAGGCCCCTTCATAAAAGCTCATTTAATGAAACAGGCCCCCTTTACAAAATCCCTTTTCATGAAACAGGCACTTTCACAAAATTCTATTCCATAAAATATTCCTTATTCCTCTTCCTTAATTATTTTCATATTGTTATGTTTTAAAATGTGTCACTTAAAAAGAAATTAAGTTCACAAGAAATAAAAACTTTAGTAGGACTTATAAGAAGTTATTGACAAATGCTTGGCTGGGACTTTTCAGTAACTGGATTTCATATTTCAAAATTTTACTTTTCACAAAAATATAATAAATTTCACAAAAATAACCTATTTCAAATGAAAATCAAATTTCAAATTAATTGCTTAAAAGGTGCAAAGGCCAACCTAGTGAAAAGGTGCCTTTTAAGCAATTAATAGGCTCCGAAATGCACCCCCCCCCCCCCCCAAAAAAAAAAAAAAAAAAAAAACCTGCATCGAGCCCTGAATTAGAAATCTTAAAAAGATACTTGTCATGTTTCCGATTCTATTAAAATAGAAAGAGCAAATTTTATATTATTTTATAATAAATTCACATTCTTGAGCTTTCTACTAAGCATAAAAAAAACCGTAAAAAATAGTTATTCTGAAAATCGGCAAGGCTCTTTTGCCCGCAAGCTACACTCACCAACCCCTAAATAATTGGACGAGAACAGGATTCAATAAGAATTAAAAATACAATGCATTTTTACGGTGATAAAGATAAAAGAAAATATTCACGATAATAAAGTAATTATAAATGGAGATAAAATATACGAATATACGATGTTATAAAAATACAATAGGAACACAATAGATTGTAGAATGAAATGTAAAATTCCATTAGATGTTAAAACTACATCCGATTTTGGAAAATAATTGAAAAATCTTCAGGAGCATTCGGGGGCACTTTACAATCAGGTCTTAACTGACTCAAGACAGGAGTGCCCATTATAAAGCAAGTCATGTAGAGAGGAGGACTCCACTTTCAAGACGTTTGTCACGGGCTCCATGAAGAGCTGCAGACTTAACAGTCATAGGAAATTTTTAGTCTGAAATGTTTCGAATACTCTTTGAGAAAACTCAGGTATAAACAGATGATCCAATACAAAAATCATTCTAAAAGATAAATCGAGGTATAGGGAAGAGTGGGGAGGAATGGGACACTTTTTACAAAAATAAGGAAATAAACTTTGACGCAAACACAAAACTTTCGATATATAGAATACAAAGTGAACTACTTTCTAATGTCCTTGAACAATATAGAAACATAATTTGCAGAAACAGTTTCATAAATAAAGAAATTGTAAATTTCAAAATGTGTCCCATACCTCCCCACTAACAGGGAGGTAGGGGACAGCTATAAAACAGAGTATGATAAGGCACAAATAGTCTAGTGTCGGCTATATATACAGTCTAACAAAGATTGAAGGTTGATAATATCTGTTCTACAATATCAAATTCCATTATCCTCATAACTGGTAGGAAAATTCAGGATTGTCATTAAAAAGTCATCAGTTTAATTTATTTACATTTTGAGGTAAATGAATATATTTATAATGTTACAATTAATATACTACCCTCGAAAAATATTTGCATATTAGCAATTTACATTCATCTTATTAAAAAGAAAGAATTGGACATGTCCCATTCCTCCCTTTGCTGGCATGGTCCATTCCTTCCTCTACCTTTTTTTATGTTAAACTTCTTGTATAACAAAAATGCTGCTTTTAAGCATAGTTCAAATTAGGGATAATATACAGTATAATGTTCCATAAATGAGGAAACTATTACATCTGAGCATAAACAAGTCATTAATATAAAAAAAAAAAAGTATAGGAAGCAAATTTACTTTTGATTCTTGAAATAATCTTTTACTTTATGCAATCGAAAGCTTATGCAGATCAGCTACTTTTTTCAGCTGAAGTTTGGTGTACCGTTGCTTCATCTAATGTGCGATGGATGAAATGATTAGAATGATACGTAAAGAGAAAAACCTACTGTCCCATTCCTCCTCACTCTCCCCTATATATATACCTAAACGTTTTTTGAATGAGATGAAATTCGTGGATGAATTCCATTTTGTCTTGCATGAAAATAAAAAGTTTGGGGTCAGAGCCAACTTGGGTCACACGTACAATTAATAATTATGTCTATTTAATAAACACTTATAATGAATTCATTATGTATATTATAGAGGTATTCATTAGTTTTTTAAAAAGTTGCACGTTTCAGTTCTACAATAGGAAGATGACTGAAATTCGGTTTCGGTTAACCTGTTTCGGTCCATCCTTCATGAAACATGAAATAACAAATAAAATTTTGAAACTAAAAATTGCTCTCGTAGAATTTCAACGATTAACCCTTTCCGGCACGGAGTGATTCTCTTTACAAACTGATGAAATAATGAACCGACTCCAGAATTTAGAATAGAATTTATTAGAAAATACGAACTTATCACGTACATTATAAAAGGATAATTAAATATTCTGGGTGCCGTTTGTCAGTTTCGGAATTAAAATGAGGTGTTCTTTTTGTAAGGACACCGCCCACGAAAGGGTTAAAGCGCGGGGAAGATTAAGTATTCGTATACAAAATGATTCCACAATGGAAAAATGTATTCTACTACTCTTCTTTTCGCTACGATATTATTGTACAAAAGTATAACTATCGTGGCAAGTAAGATTAGATTAAACTGAGCTAAACACAAAACTGATTCTACTCAATCTTACGGCGCTACAAACTACAACCTTGTTAACCACAACATCTTAAGCGTGATGCATTCATCTATTTAAAATATGAACAGTTTAACCCTTTATCTACTGACGGTACTTATAAGTACCATTAAAATAACTTGTTATAAAATTCATTTAATACATCGATTCGTTGTCATACAGTTTAGAATGAGTTATAAATAATTACTTAACTTGTTACAAAAGCATTATGGGTTACACAAAACAAAAATAATAAAGAGTGCACATAATCCCTATAAATTCAAATTTAATGAACCCTTCTAAATCCTTCAATCCTTCTAAAACTTATTAAATTATTATGTGAATCTTCTAATGTAGTTTAAACAATTCACGAAGAATGCGTTAGAAGATAAAAATTTCATGAATTCATAATTCAGTACATAAAGGGTTAAAGTTCTGTTTGCTGCCTACTCTTCTTAAAGGATGTTTTTTCCCCCTAGCTGTCGAACTCTTTGTAAAATATAGACTTCATTTTACGTTTTCTTTCCCGTTTAGACTTCATTTTACGTTAAGTGGGAAAATCTTACAGTTCGTCAGCTTTTAATGCAAAATATTAAATTTAGAAATATTTTGAGAACTAAGGAAAAGACTTTTTAAGAAAAGAAAAAAGTAAACAATTTCCCGAGGAGATATTTCAAATTTATAGGAATGCTTTCTACGACTCTAGACTGACCGTGCTGTTACAAATATACAACTACGACTCTAGACCATTAACAGCGAGGGGATATGGAGCAATAGGGAAAAGTTTAAATTAACTTTTATTGTTTCAACATTGGGAGGCGATTGGCGCCATTTTTTGTTTCAACCACCCAAATGAGAACTTGAGCGGAAAGATGACAAAACAGTTTTTAGGAGGTCCATTAGCTGGGAGTATTATTTACCCTGAATCACAATGTGTACAAATCAAAGGATCTGAACTTTGTTGAGGAGGATCCCTTTCTGCTTTTCCTAGCAAAAGCGCTGCATTTGCTGAATCTAAGAATTTAATGTGACTGCCTCAAGAACATATGCATTGGCGCACCCCCCGGGGGGGGAGCTAAGGGTGCTGAAGCCCCTCCCAGACTAGACAAGTTTGTTTTTTTTTTGGGGGGGGGGGGTAATTGAAAGAGTTATTTTCAATAGGTCCTTAAAAAATCTGACTTTTTGTAAAGATATTCATTTTGTCACACAATTTTTTTTTCTCTTTTATAAATTTTATTATGAAATTCGAAATATTAGCATGTTTAAAATTTATTTAATTAAAATTTTAAGACCCTGTTCAACCTCTTGCTCTCTTTAACCTTCCTAATATTTTGATAATTTAATAATAAAACTTTAAATCGTTGTTTGAAAACACTTTAAAATTAACCAAATACAGAACACACCAAAAAATCGCAAAAACTAAGATACATTTTAGTACAGTATTTCATTATTTAACATGTTAAAAACACTCAGAATTAGCCCCACCAAAACTTTCCAGAGCTCCCCTGGCTGGTTATGACTCTGCTCAAGAGAGCAGAAATAATGCAAGTCGGGACCTCATCCGGCACGTTCCATCCAAACAAATGAATGAAAGAAAGACCTCGGCAGCGGGCCGGGACAATTCTTGGCACATATAGGCCTCTAAAATAGGTTAGCCCTCTTGAAAGCGTAATCCTGGATGCGCCATTTCGCTCAGAGTAAACGGCTTAAAAGTCCGGAGTAAACGGGACCCTTACGGGTCGCGTACACGAAAAAAAATTACTGACAAAACCGCCTTCAATGACATCAAATTTACTCAAATTTATTGGCTCGATACCTTTTATGTCACAAAAAGAGAACCTTCATTGAAAAACTCCGAATGACCTGTTTTCCCACACTACTGAAAGAAGAAAGTAAGAGCAAGGTGGGTTGGATGAATACAGTCGAACCCCGATTTAACGAAAAGTTCGGAGCTAGCAACTTAATTCATTAAATCGAGATTATTCGTTAAATCGGGATAATCAAAATAATATTTTTATGCAACAAAACAAAACGGGATTACCCTTCTGAGCGTCATTACCCTACTTTCCCCTAATAATGATGTTAAACATTTGTTGCTTTAAGAAAATACAAATACCCTGTATAAAAATTGATCTTTTTTTTATGCACTACTATAAATAACAAGTATTGCATTTAAGTTTGATCAAATATTATAACAATTTTTTATAGATGTTTGTTTGCTGTGTTTATATTTCGTATTCCAAACATTTGAATATTTTTTTTCTGAAGCTGTGTAAACAGTGTCACCAACATCATGAGCCATCAAATACCGTTTCAAATTATCCAAACTGCAAACTGCTTCTTTGAACGTTGCATGCTTCATTTCTATTTCATCCGATCCGCTACTACTGCTATTAGTAACTCAGTGTAATGTACATTTTCGCTTGTAGATATTTCTATGTCACAAGATACATATTTAGAAAATTAACAAGCAGGGTCATTGAAAAGTTTTAATATTAGAAAATTTCTTCATTTTTTCATTTTTTTGACATCGAAAGTTATTCGTTAAATCGGGTGTATAAATTCGTTAAATCGAAGTATTTTTGTTCCCTTTTCGTTGGGACCCTATAAAAGTTCGCTAAATCAAGAAATTTGTTAAATCGGGGTTCGACTGTAGTAGAAAGTCAGGACAACTTGAACCCCGACCTGAATAATCAGGATATGGCTGATCAGGATATGGCAGCAAGCACTGGCGAAAAGGAATGCCACTTGTGCGTGCTAACAAGTTCTGTAAATTGTTGCAAATGTGGAGAGTTTATTTGGAAAATATTTCATTCGAGACCGATAGGATTGTACGTAATTGAACGTTTTCTGTAATTTTTTGTTCTATCAAACGAATTTAAAAATAGAAATATGTAATAAATACTGGAAAGAAAAATCTTGCATTGTATTTTGCATTGCTTGAAAGTTTATAGTGATTTTTGAGGCTGAAGGATGGAACGTTTTTATTCCATAAATACAGAGAAGGTCATTCAATTCATACTCTTAGGGTTAAGAAAAGTTAACTGCAAGACACTTCCACATTAGTCACACACAAAAAGATCTATAGATAGATAGAAGGGGGCCCCCAAAGTCTAAGTCGGTCCCTGAACATAACATTGAAATGACCATGGCTTGTTTTTGACCCGAATACCTTAGAAGTATGCTAGATTGCAACACAACCTGGAAAGGTTAAGAGAGAAAAAAAAATGTTTGGTGCTATTCAAAATGTTAGTTTTTGCACATATTACAACATTTCTGAAACTACTCTCATCGCATTATGCATGCGAACTTGTATATACTTAGACATGGCAACTGAAATCCATCTTTACAATTACTAGAAAATCAATCGCAATTTTCTTTAACCCTTTATCTACTGACGGTACTTATAAATAAAATTAAAATAACTTATTATAAAATTCATTTAATACATCTATTAATTGTAATAAAGTAATGTATCTATAACGCATTCTAAACCGTATCTCTGTTCCTAAAACATTATTGGTTATACAAAACAAAAATATTTTTAAAGGGATGATTACTTTTGACGTTGCATCTTTTCAGCTTTCTTGGCGTGCGTTGGGGGGCAATGAGGGATTTTTCAATTCGGAAATATTTCTATACTAGCGAACTTGCCCGGGTACGTCAAAAAGCAGCAGGAACTACGAAAAAGCTCTGAAAATCACAATAAGATATTGCGAAAAATTTTTAAATCGCGAAAAAATTTTGAAAATAGAAAAAATTATATATTGTGTTCGAAGATTGCACGTTGATTCCTTTCACTAATGGCCCCACCAGTGGCCGAGAGGTTCTGCTCTCGAAGCTGGTAGACGGGAGGTGCTGGGTTCGATCCCAATCGCGCCCGTCGGCCTAATCGTTCGGAGTTTTCGTGGTTTTCTTCGAGCCGTGGATCTTCCATGCGTTAATACGGATTAGGTTCCCTTAGAAAGACCCCCACGGAGGGCACTCCCCCCGGGCCTATATCCCTCGTGTAGATAATTGGCCGTCAAAAATCAACCCAACCCAACCTTTCACTAATGTGGAAAAATAGTAGCAAATTCCTAAAAAACACTAAAAATCACATACAAAATTCCCGAAAAATTTGAAAATTGCTATACGAAATCCGAATAAATTTTATTGAAATGAGGGCAGAATGCACTTTAGGTCAAAAATGGAATGTCAAAAAATTGCAGCAGATCGCGAAGAAACGTAAAATTCGCATTAAAAACTTTTTGTGACAAAAAGTTCAAAAATCACGAAAGTCAAAATTTACTATAATTGGATAAAAGTTTCAAATCTAATTCCTTTGACCTGTGGGATCTCTTAAAATTTATGTTTTGGAAATCATGCTAAGCATTATATTATGTTACTTTTATTCATAATTAATTTACTTGGCCTCCCTTAAATATAATTAATATAATCCCTTAAGTTAATATTAGTTTTTGTTGCATTAAAATATCTCAATTTCTTGATTTTCTGTAAGCAAGTAATCCCTATTGTTTTACAGTGGAAGTCTATGAGAATTTGGCGAAATATTAGAGATATCGCCAAGTTAGCGTAACTTTTGGCGACTCATTTTGGTCGCCAAATTTGGCGATATATCGCCAAGTTGGCGACAAACTTGTTATTTCGCGACAGAACTGGATCCCCCCTAAGGTAACCCTCCTTATAGGTATGGAATTTGCATTACATGCTGTTCAATAATCGCATAAAGAATTCGATAAAAATTCAAAAATCGCTGTACGAATTCCGTATAAACTTTTTTGAAAAGAACATAATTTACTATATTTGGTTAAAAGAAAGAAACCGTATTCTATTTCCTAATGTGGGAAAATCGAATTAATATAATCCCTTAAATTATTAGTTTTTATTGCATTAAAATATCTCAATTTGTTGATTTTCTGTAAGCAAGTAATCCACATTGGTTTACAATGGAAGTCGATGGGAATTTGGTGAAATATTAGAGATATCGCCAAGTTGGCGTCACTTTTGGCGACTCATTTCGGTCGCCAAATTTGGCGATATACCACCAAGTTGGCGACAAACTTGGCGGCATTTGGCGACAGAACTGTGTCTCTCTACGGCAACCTCCTTATAGGTATGGAAATGCATTAAATGCTGTTCAATAATTGGATAAAAAATTCGCAAAAAATTCAAAAATCGCTGCACGAATTCCAAATACATTTTCTTGAATAGAGAACAAAATTTAATATATTGGGTTAAAAGAAAGAAACCTTATTCTTCTCACTTATATGGAAAAATCGCCTCGAAACTTAAAAAAGCGCTAAAAATCGCATAAAAAATTAAAAAAATCTAAATCAAAAAATCGAAAATCGGGCTTCGAGGTGCAAAACTTCATATATAGACGTACCTTTTCCACAAATTTTGTAGCTCTACGTGCAGTGGTCTCTTCAGAACACCGTCGACACACTCACTCACTCACACACAAACTTCTTTCCTTATTATTATAGATATCTATTGTAAGAATCTTATATTTGTACATTTCCTAATTCTACAAAATACTAAGAAAAATACTTAAGATAAAATATTTGAGTGTGGATATAAATATTGTACAAAATCCTTATTAATTTAAATTTAAATAATCTTTCTAAATCCTTCAATCCTTCTATAATCCTTCTAAAATTTATTAAATGATTATATAAATCTTCTAATGTAGTTTAAACAATTCACGAAAAATGCTTTAGAAAATAAAATTTTCATGAATTCATAATTCAGTGCATAAAGGGTTAAAGTTTCGAGGAGATTTGAAGTTTTAAAAAAAGTCTGGTATTGCAATCTAAATAGAATGAAACACCCCGGTAACGGACACCTTAAGAATTCTTTCTTATTCAAATCACTATTACAAGGTTTTAAAATCAATTTTATAGTTATCTTTCTTTTTTAATGTATAGTAGAGATACATTCAAAAAAATAATGTTGGCAAAATTTTGAAAAATGCTTTTTTAACCATTTTGAAAAATGGCTACTGTCCTCTGTCGGGGTAGGAAATCAAAAACATATCTGAAGCGTTTTATTAGTTGAATCCGCATCTTATTCGTTTTCTGGTGGGTGTATACAGTAATCTGTATTTTCCCTTTACTTTCAACAGAGATGGATACTTCTGTTGCCACTATGACAAAAAAGTAATAAAAACTACAAAAAAAAAAAAAAACTCGGAAACAGATGGAGATACACCCTTCAAACAAATTGCATTTAAAAGTACATTTTTTTTCTCTATACGACGGTGTAAAAAGTAATAGTGTGGGATGTTTAGAAGTTTAAGAATGAAATTTCATTTAAATTGGGTCCAGGAATATTAATGTTTAATCCATGGCGTACGTAATGTATGACCAGCTTCGTAGAAGTTTAAAAATTTACAGTACCAAAAAATGTAATCCATGGTGTACGTAATGTATGAAATTTCATTTAAAATGGGTCCAGGAATATTAATGTTTAATCCATGGCGTACGTAATGCATGACGAGCTCCGTAGAAGTTTAAAAATTTACCGTACCGAAAATTGTAAAACTGAAATTTCTTTTAAAATTTGTTCATGATGGGTCCAGGAATGTTAATGTTTAATCCATGGTATAGGATCAACTCCGTGCGATTGTTTAGGACTTAAATTTTAGTCTTCGAAAAAATCCTTTTCCAAATCGTATCAAATTTTGAAAACGCCAGAATGATTTACTTTTTATCTTACTTCATTTTTTTTTCAAAAAATTAACTTCAGTTCAATAACTCCAGTAACTGACACCAACCCTATTTTGAAAAACTAGTAACCGAGACAAAGTGAAACAGTGTCTACACTTTATTTGCAAAGATAAGGAAAAAACTTTATATTTTAAGTAATTTATGCTTTAAAAATACTTTAATCTTTATTACAAAAAAAAAAAAAATATCAAACCTTTCTAATAGGATATATTACAGATGCATGTTTTTTTATTCAGGTTTTAAATTATTAATAATGCAGATATCAAAAACTAACATTTACGAACTGGTCACTGACATGGGTGTCAGACACTGGTAGAACATCTTAAATTTTAATGGTGTTGGCTGCAAGATAAATTTGAATTGTGTTTTTTTAAGTGTTTAAAAAATAGGAACCAAATTGTTTTAATATAATGCATAAATTAGTAGTGTCATTGAATGTAGTGTCCAGAAATGAAATTCATGGAACCAATAGCCCCCCCCCCTTAAATTTAAATAACTATAAACCATGGCCCGAATGTATCAGGCATTTACTAATTTTTACAAAGAATAAATTTACGAAAAAATTTAGGATGAGTTATAGGGGAGCTGGGGGATGAATGGGACATTCTCAATATTTCATGCAATGAACGTTTTTTTTTTTTTTTTTTTTTTTTTTTTTGTGGATTCTATTCTCATATATGGCCCTATCATAGTGTGCTTTAGAACCAAAAGCAAAATCACATGGATCTTTTCATTTTGTTGCAAAGCTGCATTTTTTTAAACTCTGCTTAAAAATAACTTCTTAAAATTTGAAGTTCTCAAATATTTTATACAATATAAACAAATCAGATATGTTGTAGTTATTTATTTGAAGGTTCAATATTGGTAATTAAAATGAGTGCCTATGAACCAATGTGACAAAATATTTTCTCAGGCAAAATAGCGGACAATTGAATCTATGTATCATACGGATGATTGGGACAATTTAAATGGGACAGTCTTTTTCATCCCTAGAGATGTTAAAACATTTATTAACATTTATTTATTAACTAAAAAATGTTATATAGGTTTATAAATTAATGATTTATGTTAATTATTAGTATTAAACTGTATTCGTATTATATAGGTTGTTTATTATTAAAAATTATATTGAATCTTAAATATTGTATTGTAATAAAGGTTAAAGGGTTTATCAAAAAATTGCTATTGAAACATTATCCAAATAGATAAAATTGTTAAAAGTAGTACCTATATGTACTACCTATATGATCAGATGGGGTAAATTATATTGAATTTGAAACTTGTGTTTAAATAAATTCCCCACTCGCACCTCCCCTAACATAATTTCATTTGTGCATGATATCCAAGATACATTGAATTAATATTTATGAATAAGTTGTGAATGAAAAATATTGGCTATGCCGTATTTCAAAGACATTTTTCACTTTTATTTCGTATCTGAAATGTCCCGTATGTGGGAAAGGGGAACAGATAGACAGTCGAAGTTTGCATTACAAGTTAAAACTGCAGTAAAAAGAAGCGATTAGCAACGCTGAGATATAGTCATATTATAAGATCATATATTACAAATATAAATACATATAAGTTTATAATTATAAATTTTAATTTGGTAACATTAAATACAGGGAGAAAAATATTGGTGTCCCATCCAACACTTTTAGTGTCCCATCCCATTCATCCGTGCTATCGGGATGATTGGAACAGAGAATAACTTTTTTTTTTAAATTTTATAATATTTTACTGTACTAGGGGGCTGTGCCCCCTACGAGCTACGCTCGCAAACCCCCGTTCAGACACCCAAGATTCTAAAAGCATGTTAATTTCATCGGCCTTAGAAAGATTGAAATATAATTTAAGAAAACAGTGATGATCTCCCTGTAAACGGGTTTTCATTCATTTTCTTTTGTTTGGAGATTTTTAAGACGAAATCAGCCGCTGCTAAGAGATACAATGGCTATTTTCATCTTTGATTAAAAACAAGAAAGAAAAATCATGCATAGATTATGAAACGGCATAGATACGGCATAGATTATGAAACACTTTCCAACACTCCCTGAAAGCTTTAACAAAACTTCGTTATTTAGGGTAATAAGGTAAATAAGGTAACTAACTAAACATTTAAGAAACTGATTTCAGCAGTTACCTTCCATAGCCAAATATTTATTCCAATTCTTCCGAACAGCCCTGTATTTGATCTGTAGGCTGATATATATACTATATAATAGAAAATTTAGTTTAGCAAGAAAACGCATAACAGGTTGATATTTCTCTTTCAGCAATTTATACTAATAGATGGAAACATACTTGAATACTTTTGTTCAGCCCTGTTGTTTACCTAGTACCTTTATGACACGTCACTATTTAGCTAAACTATAATTCAAACTAAATCACTCTTAAAACTACTGAAATCGCATTTCCAGTATTTATCATTTATAGTCGGCCATGTATCCAAGTCTCTGCGTGGCCCTGCATATCATTTTATCTATATTCTACAAACATTTCATAGACAACTACCTGCAGTTCAGCATAACACATTTTAAACCCACCTTTCAGCAATTACGGTCATACTCAGTAACATTTACGAATTCTTTTGCGTAGCCCTGTATATCAACTACAACATTTACACATACCGTATAGTATGCATAAATATAGTGAAAAAGCGCATATAATTTTGCAGTATTTTTATAAGAATGCTTGTAAATCCCAGGATATATATTTTTAAAATCTTAGTTTGATGCTATAAGATCTTTAATATCACTACTTTCTATATAAGGTTCAAAATAGAGTTCTGTTTAAAATATTTTGGTCTACAACCATTTTAACATGATTTCTAGGAACGGAAAAATCCGGGCCAGACGGTTAAAGGGTTAAAACTGCATTCCCTGCCATCGCCGCTAATATACAGTACTTCGGATAGAAAATACTTATCTGAAATGTTTTGTATGTTCCTGTAAATGCTATGCACTTCGTATTATGCATGAAATAACTTAAGTAAGCCTCACCGACATATATCAATTTTATCATATATGAATTTGTATAATTAAAATACGCCGCAAACAATTTCCCCCTATACCATTTGTAATGGAATTCTTTTGTGTAGCCCTGTAAATGAATATTAACTATTCGTTGCACCGCATATGCTACAGAATATTCTGCATATTTTAGTACACTTCGTAAATGCATGTATTTTTTATTATGTTTGAAAGGATGTAACATCTTTAAAATTTATTTAAAATGATTTTTTCCCATTGGCCGTAATGTAACGGAATACTTTTGACTGTCCCTGTAAATGAACTAAACATGCTACAAACTTCATTTGAAATAGGGTTCGTGCTAGGCTAAACGTCAATAACCAAAAGTTTCAGTGCGATCCGAGTATATTTAAGAGAGTTAGAGCGCGAACAGACAAACCGAAATCAATAACACTTTTCAAGTTTGTTGGAAAGTGTTAAAAATTAGTTAAAAATTTGAAAGTAAGCTAATGTAAAATGAATTAAGTACACAGAGTCTTTTGTCTCTCGGTACTTTTTAACAACGCTATGAGAAAGTTCTTTTAAATGTACCGTTTTAAATCTGACGTAATTTTCACCAAAGTTCCCTTTCTCTTTTTAATATCCACATGAAATTACTTTTGAAAGGAAATATTATTTGCGCTGTCTTAGAATTCACGATAATAGTTTAAAAGATTATCTTAAAATATGAAATAAATGTCTCGTGCAAATATATTTTTTAATTTAAAGTGTTTTGTCAACTTATATTTATTTGGCCTTTTTAAATATGACGTAATTTCCTTCATTTGTGACTTTTAACGCATAATAATGAATTTAGTATTTAAAAATTTTCTTTCCCTTTTAAAATTCACGTGTAACTGTAGTTTTTATGATGTAATTTTCAATAATTTTCCCGATTTTTAACACGTAATCACTTAATTCTAATTTGAAAGTTTTTTTCTGTTTATAATAGCCACGTGTATATAAATTTTTTATTTGAAGGAAATATTATTCTTTGCGCTGTTTTTAAAATTGGCAACAGTTTAAAATAATTGCCCTTTTCTAAAATGTGTAAAAAATATCTCTCGAAATGCTGAAAATTTGAATTTAAAATGGAAATAAATCCTCAAAAAATGAGTCAAATTAAGATGATAATTGCAGCCTGCACATCGGGAACTTCCAATGTATAAAATGACCTAAAAATGTTTAAATTCCTATGTTTAGTTTTTCTCCTATAAAACTTTTTTAATGGAACGATTTTGACCATCTTTAACATTAAATATCTCTTAAAATAATTATTCGATTTAAAAACTGTCTGCATCAGCGTGTTTATCAAACATGTCTCTATAATACCACTGATTTTCATATTTTTGTATGAAACAGTTTTCTTAATATTAACGAAGAAAGACCCCCGGTCATAAAAAATATGAATGCCGATCTAGTAAAAGTATACCCGGATGATCTACAAAGATTTTCATTGGTCCATTTCCAAACCAAAACTTTTTTTTATATATAGAAGGATAACAATAATCTAGACTAAGTATTTGACTACATCTACGCACCAAATTTAATGTATGAAACGTAATATATAATATTGATAATAACTTTAAAAAAGTATTAAAAATAAACATTTTTGTAAAAATGTCCCATTCATCCCCCACCTCCCCTACATTTTAAAAAAGAACACTAACGTAATTTTAGAAAGAATATGTACTTTCTGAGCTCTCGAAAATTCCCTCCTCATTGAACATGTTGGCCTATGAGCGATGCAAAAATTGACTCCAAAATAAACTAGTCGTTGGGGGGAGGGGTGGGGCACCGTAATACTTACGCATCATGGATATGCATAATATGAAATTAAAATATGTGCAAACTATAAAATGCACTGCAATTCCAAAAAATAAAATTTAAATATTTTTAATACACAGAAATGCTCCATTACTGAATTGCAGGTAGAGATGGAAATTTTCCGGAAAATTGGAAGTGGCGGGAAAAAAAAAACTTTTTTTCTGAAAAAGTTGGAAAAATTGATTTCCTATAAATGTTTCTCAAAAATAAACTATATTTTCTTAAAAAGTATACAATAACAGACTTTTCCAATATTTATGCACACTAAAAAAAAATTATTTTCCCTTTACATGTGAATATGTTTATTAAAAGAGAAAAAAAAAAGGCCAGCTTTTAAAAGTTTATCCTTTCAGTCTCTGAATTCTGACAGCTTTTTTTACTTAATTTAACACCAGTGTTTGTAATATATCATCTGTCTGTTGACATGATTTTTCAGTAGCACTTGTTTAATTATATCAGTAGAACTAATTTAAAAAAACAATAAAAAAAATCTTTAGTTTCAACCAACATTATTTATTATTTAAAACTGTTGTTTTAAAGCAGTTTTAAACTGTATTTATTGTACATCTCATCTACATAGTACTTGGTTTTCAAATACATAAAGGATGCCAGTGTAAAAGAAACGAATTATAATAGTTCTGGTATTATTATAAATACAATTATTTTCAAATCTTACGTTGTTTATAAATTGGTATTTTACAATATTACTCCCCCCCCCCCCCTCTCTTACAGTTACAATTTTCATTTCCTGTATTGTAGTTTTGGTACAGCTTTCCAGACTAAACCCAAACAATGTTTTAGTAAGATTTAGATCCTTAATATTGAAAGCGATATTTTTTTTTTTTAATGAAACTTATAAAACAGGTGGATTTTTCCATATGTTTAAAAGTTGTTTTCAACTAGATTTTTCACAGATTTACTTACATTTTCTTTGCAAAGTTTGTATGTATTTATATTTTTTGAAAATACATTTAGACAACTCTAGGAATCTATATTGCAAGAAAAGAAAAAAAAAGATACATAATTTCAACTGCATGTTATTATCAAAAGAAATTTTTCTAACAATAGTGAAAAATCACAGCCATGCAAATAAAAATAAATGCATGTTTAAATTTTTACATTAAATTTTCTATCTTACCATTTTCCTTTATTGGTATAATATTTAAATACTTTTGCACATGAATTTTCATTTTTAACGAGAGAATTTGCATTTAATTATCTTACCAGGGATTTGCTTGGATTTTTTTTTTTGACACAATCATGTCTTTGCGAAATTGTGAACTTGTAAAAACTGAATGAAATGTAAAAAATGTTACCAGAATTTTGTAAATTAGAAATTATTATATTTAAGTTCTTATTTAGACATTGAGATGGTCTTTTGTACATATAAACAGCTAGATATAACAGATTCGTTGGTTATTGCAGCTATTACACAACAGGTTTTTTTTTTTTTTTTTTAAATCATTACATTTGTGAAGGGGAGATTGTAAAAAAATTCTGAAATATCTATTTAAGTGAAAGAATTTTGTTAAAGGTCATGTTTTAAGCAGAAAAAACTGAAGGATCCTTTAAGAGACTCAAGTTCTTTCTAAAGAGATCCCCGCTTACAGATAAGATTTTCCATGTTAAGGTTTTCATGAGGGACACTAAACATGAAGAAAATATAAATAAAAGTAACAGAATGTAGAAATTATAAAATTTTGACTACATTATTTTATAAATAAAATTTCAATTTCTCCAATTTGGAAAAATTGAAAAATAGCCCTTCGGAAAAAAACTGAAAAAAAAAAAAACAGTTTTGTTCCGAGCATTCCCATCTCTAATTGCAGGTACTACTTGATTATCCCGTCGACTCATTATATAAATCGCCAAACTACTCGCCAAATTATACAAATTGGCGTAATTTTTATTTTAAATAACGAAAGAACAAAAAAATTAGTAAAAGATTAATAAAAATAAAACGTCGAATTAAATATCACTTGATGACGCAACAAACACGTGTAACGTGTTTGTCAAGTGAATGTGTAATTTACGACAAGCCATTCACATTTATTTTGTTAGTTTTTGGGTCATCGAGTAGTACCGAATTGCGTAAAAGAAACATCCTTATAACTCCAATCCTGTTTACTGCGACGGATTGAAGCGTCTCATTCCCAATTAAAATATATCTTTGAATTGAAATTTGAATGAAATACGGGGTCATGAAAAATCGAACAGGGTGAAAAATAGTATCACCCATACCTCGGCAACTCATGATCCGATCGGCTTCATTCTTTAGGCAAAATTTGTTTTTATTTCCTTTTATATTCAGCCCTTAAAATAAACAAATTTCGAAAACTTTTATATATCTTTTATCAAAACGAATATTTCGAGAGTCCGAAAAAGAGAGTTCCAGATAATCGAGGTGACTGATATTCAATAGACTTCGTCCCTTTATTACATACTAAGTACACCCCCCCCCCCCCATTTTTAAATCTATCTCAATTTGTTAGGGAGAGAGCATTTACAGACACAGACGGCAATTTTTTTTTTATATATGTTTTTCGGAATCCCCAGTGTCTGAAACGTAAATCCGCCCCAATTTTTTTTTTCAATTTTTAAAACGATTACAAGATTTACCCTATGCTACGTATGATGGGTAAGTAAAAATCATAAGTTACCACTCGATAACATTACTTTGCCGAATTTCAGAAGAAAATGCTTATTTGAGTGTGGTTTTTACTGAAGTGAGTTTTTCACCCTATATCCACATGAATGTAACTGACAGGGACTCTTGGAAAATCCTGATCACTTTAACGCAAACAGATCGTTAACAGTTAAACTTTCATTTAAATTGCAGTTAAGGGGGTAGGATACCTTTGAACACGCCGAAAAGTTAAAAAATATCACCAAGTTCCAAGCTTCAAAACTTGTGTAATAAGTCAAAAATAAAAATCAAACTTCATTTAAATATAAAGCTAATATTTAAGTTTAAATTTAAAAATATGTAAATTCATAAATAAATATTGAAATAAGTTTAAAAGTTTATGATAAGAGAAAATCTTGCGCGCATGATAAAATTTGAAAATAGGCATATAAAGAGGAAATTTTGGTGAGATTAAGTAGATAGTGTTACCTATATACTGAAACCAAAATATTTGAAAAAAAAAATATTGACTAAATTAAAAAACAGAATTAAAAATTTTCACCTTAAAAAAAATATTTTCAAAGTAAAAAAACAGAAAAAAATAAAATATTACCTTTCTCTGGTTTTAAGTTATAGATTATACAGAAATGAATATGTTTTGAAAATTTCTTTTGATTGCCATGCATAGTTTTTTAGTAACGCTGCGCGCAGTGTCAAAATTCAGCATTTTGAATAAACGCAACGCAAAGTTTAACTATCCTGTGCAGTCTTAATATAGAGTCTTAATAAAACTGCCATAATTAGTAAACTATGTAATAGGAATTTTTTAATGCGGTTTTTGGATATTGTTCAGATATGATTACGGAATCAAAATATGTATTTAAAAAAAATCTAAAATTTTGTAGGTTTAAAAAGGTATCCTACCCCGTTATTTAAATTTAAATACAGTAAAATTTTTAGATATTTAACAGTTAAATAACTGTTGTAATCCCACAACATTGAAACGAAAAGACAAATACACACTCAAACTTTCAGTAATATTTTTAAAATATTTAAATTGTGTTGGGTGATCCTTAAGGGGGCTGGTCACTCTCCCCTCACTCATCTGAAGTGTATGGACATTGGATGCATTAGTCTATTTAAAATATCTCCTCGGGAAATGAATAGTTTTAACTTCTATTTTTTGTGTACACATTCTAAAAGAGGTCTCTTTTATTCGGAGTTCTCAAACTATTTCGAAACTATAGACTTCATTTTATAGAAAGTGTTAAAAATCTCATTCCCGGTTCTCTCGCTTTTAAGACAAAATATTAAATTCAGCCTAGATTTTAGAAATAGTTTGAAAACAAAGGAAAAAAGAGACATCTTAAGAAGAGTACACAAGAAAAAATGTTAAAAATATGAATTTCCCGAGAATATATTTTAAAGACGAAATCACCCAAAGTCCACAGACTTCACATGGAAATCGGAAGCTGATGGACCAGCCCCCTTAACCCATTTATGCCTGAATTTTTGTTTTCTCCAATTTCTTGGTCAAATCACTTTAAAATGTTGCAAAATGAACTGGAAAAATACTAAAAAAAATACGCTAAAATATTTTTGCATTTATTGGATAAAATGTTAACGTACTCAATAGGGGAATATCCATATGTGAAAAAATGCATCATTATATGTTTTGCTTAAATTTATAAAAATTAACCATTTAAATTGCATATTATATGCTATAATTAGTATTTTTATGAACTGTTAAAAAAATATATTTATTTCTTTACAGAGATTAATAACATAAGTATTATAATAATAAATTAAGAATAATTGTATTTGAGTCTAGAAAACAGTTTATTTCAAAATCATCTTGGAAAGGACTTTACATAAACCGCTGTCCCCCAACTGGCTAATAGAAATAGGTACCCAATTGTGCCCAGCGCTCTCTATTTTGTACGTTACAAACATGCTTAAAAATTTGATTTGAACCTATAATTTCTAATTTGAAAAAATACATATTTCATACTACATACAGAAGTATACAAGCTGAGAGTATGACTTATTTATTTGGATCTTTGATAGAAAAAATACAAATAAACTTACTTTTTACATTTCGCTATCTTGAAAAATGAAAAATCTATAAACACCGAAAAAAGGCCTTCATTTAAGCAAATAAATATCAATCCTATGCTGTCATCTCTCGGTAATAGATAAAGACACTTACAGACAATAACTTCATACAATTTTTATGTTACAAAGAAGAAAATTATAAAAATTTCTTAAAATTCGAAACTTCCCACAAAATGGGACACTAGGCATAAATGGGTTAAGAAAAAGATTTTCCTCTTTATGTGCGATTTAAAGTCGAGCCTGCACACACCGACCCTTGGCATAACCTGACATCGAGAATTTTTTTTTTTTTTTTTTCAAATATTTTTTCAATCAATGGGATCCCATCAATGAGGATACACCACCAAAATTTCATTTCTACCAAAACTAATCGGGTCTTAAAGGGATATTGGTTTAGAAATTATCAGAGATTACGTATAGGGCAATTCCATCGTAACTGACGTAACATTTTATCATCGAATTTCGTTTTCAAAACTATGTAGAAAATTTACTAATAAAGCTAGAACAAATTTTTACAATTTAAAATATTTGTTACTAAGGACTTAATACCCAAATACATGCAGATTATTTCAATCTCTGTTTTAGTCCCAAAAATTGCAATTCAAACCTCTCTAACTGACGTAACACAAAATAGACAAACATTTTTTTTTTGCCTTCATTGAAGTGTAAAAATTAACAAAAATATTCCGTTAAAAAAAGGGATTTAACGTTCTAAACAACACTAAGTAATGCCAAATTATAACATTAACTTGTTTAATTAATTTCTGAATAATAAAAAAGAAAAAAAAATGGCATTGACACGTAACTGACGTAACATGGTGACTTTACAAAAGTCAATAATGGTACTTAATTCAGTTTGTAAACAGTCATTTATAATGCCTTTTTATTAGGATTTTATTATAGAATATAAAAATATCAAGTTTTCCAATCATACTCTTAAATTAAAAATATAAATTTTATTCCCCCCCCCCCCCCCCAAAAAAAAAAGATAATTTTCTGTGGAATTGCCCTATGCTTATATATAAAAAATAAAATAGCTTATTTAAAAATATTTTGAAAGACATATTGAAAAGCAAAAATGAGTCTAAAAGAAAAAGTACTTACTTAGATATTAAGACTCTTGTTGTTCTTAAGACTGTAGAACTGAAACTCCCAAAATAGTGTACAGCTCTAAATATTCGTACAATCAATTTTAATATAAGATTCAAGTGATTGTGTTAGCTCTTTTAAATTCAACATCCAAATTTTCCCTAAATTTCCCGCTGTTCCCTTATGGGTCGGAGTTTTTTCCCCCAATCGAATGCGGCTTTCACCCATCGATACATGGAAACAGCTTTCGATTGGGGAAAAATCCTACCAGCAAGGGAGTAGCGGGAAATTTAGAGAAAATTTGCTATCGTATCATCAAAAGATTCCAGAGAACTTTCCCAGTTTGAAGGACAGTATTAAGCATTGCATTAGGTACAGTCGTGGAAAAAAAAAAAAAAGTAAACACCCCCTACCAATTCCTCAACAAATCCTCATAGAAGAAAGTGACTGGTACCGAACGATTGGAAATAAAGTCTACTTTTAAATGATGTCTATAAAATTTTCTTAGGGGGTCATCTACATATTAAAACGAATCCAAACTTCATTTTTTTCAATGACAATACCCAATTTTAACGAGATATTTCAAATCTTTGGTTCAAACTATGCCTAGACACCCAATTTCAAGTCATTTGAATGATAAGTTTTTGAATTATAAACATTCAAAATTGAGTGCTTCTAATGTTAAATTATATTTTCACATTTTTATTTATATCTCCCGAAATTATGCTCCTAATGTGCTAATTTTTTTTGTGGTAATAATACTAATATACCCAAACATAAATAAGCTGAATTTGCAATTTTTATAATTTTATGATATGAATTATGAAATTAATATTCGAAAAAAATATGAATTGCAACCTACAATTTTTTTGATGGATTTAGATTTATTAAGTCCTGCTTTATGGAAATTCAAAAATTTCACATTTTTCTTCCAAGTAGTTTTCAAATGATGCTTAAAAAACGGCAAAATGATGGTTTAAGGGGCCGTCTATGATGGAAGTGAGTAGCCATTTTGAAATTTATTCTGCCCCGTACTGTAATGTAACACGCTTCATTGACTCCTTGAGTGGCGCTTAAGGTGCCTTGATCAAGGAAACGGCTCTCTTGGTTAACAATCCAGTACGAACTTCAATTTGGATACAGCCCTTGAAATACGCTCGTTTTAAAATAATTTCTCGGAAACTTATGGTACGAATTGCATAAAAATTCGTTTTAGGCTAATTGAAGGGTGTAGAGTTCATTTATGCTGTCAGAATTGGGTACTGCTATTGAAAAAAACAAAGTTATGGTTCGTTTTAATATCTAGATGGCCCCCTAAGCAAATTTTATATACATCCTTTAAAAGCAGACTTTATTTCCAATCGTTCGGTACCAGTAACTTTCTTCTACGATAATTTGTTGAGGAGTTAGTAAGGGGTGTTTACTTTTTTTTTCCCACGACTGTACGTATATAACAAACTTTCTCAAAAAAAGCTTTAAACTTTATTGCTATTTTAAATGTTATTTACAGATATTGAGAAACAGTAAAAAGGCGAAGACGCAGAAACCAAATTCGCTCCATGTATGTCATTTTTCATTGTCTTCACCCTGGAAATGTTATTTTTCTCGCCTTAAATATCCGTGCTAAATCGATTGTAACGTTTAAATGAATTTTTTTAAATAAACATTTTTGTCTTGAGATACAAAAGTCATTTCAAAGCTGATTTGTAATATTATAGAAAATTATTCCGGTTAGGATAAATTGAGTACGTAGTGGAGATAAGGGCAGGAACCGACTTAGGATATGGAGGGCCCCGGAGCAAGCATCATTCTGGGGGTCCCTTTCTATCTATCTATAGAATTTTTTGGTGACTAATCCGGAAGTGGCTAGTACTAAATTTTATACGTATTGTATGTATGCATAAATTTTGAACCCGGTACTGCTCACATCTGTATACAGGGTATCGCAGAAAGAGGGTCACAAATTTAAGAAAAATACTAGTAGAACAATAGTATAAAAAATTATAGACCGATTGACACGAGTATTTCTTTGAAAATTTTTACTTTGCTTATCTACGTACGTTATAAGATGTCTAAAAGAGAATGCCCCAAATGCGTCATAATGAATGGTTTTAACTTGCTACGTTACGAGGAAAACGATCATAAAGAATTTCTTTTGAAAACAATAGAATACCAAGTTGTTATAAAATTTTAATATTAGTTTTCTAATGATATAGTTTGTTTTTGCATGGGTGGAGGGGGTTTTGCAAGCAGAGAGAGGAAGGGGACCACACTTTTTTTCTAAATGTTTGAAAATATGTCAATTTTGGTCACTTTGGGTCATTTTGGAACTTAATCATTTCCTTTCCATCGCTTTGGGAAATTCGTTTCAAAATGCCCACTCATTCCCCCCCCCCCCCCCCCCCCAACCTGTTTCATTCAGCTCTTATTGGATGCAGAAAATACACTTTGAACGAACGCACTTGCAAAGGAGAATGTTCTGATTCAAAATATCTACCACGCTTTCAGAATATCAACTTAGTAAATGTGTGTCATTGTTAATGAGCCCTACGCGAATTAAACTTTATGATGTACATCATCGATGGTCTACAGTCAACTTACAGTCCTTTTCATATTCAAATAAAAATTGAAATTTTATGTGTGTATGTAGAAACCTTGTTGAAATTTACTAAGAATTGACTCACAAATCTCCAGAAACCACCCGGAAAGATAAATTGTTAGATTTAAGGGATCCGGGACACATTTTCAATTACAGTCGTCCCCGTTTAAACTAATATTGACGGTTCCAGAAATAATATTCGACTAAGCGGAGATTTTGATTAAAGAGGGAATCATAACTAATATTTAATGCGTAATAAAAAGGCAAACTAACCATCTACGGTATATTTAATTAACAGCATAATAAATCGTTAACAGAATAACAAACTAAAATAAATATAAATGCTAATATAAAGTAAATACGTATTAACTTAATGTCAGTATATTATACATTTATATGGTTTACATCACACTTCATGCAGCTCGTTTGAATTGGGTCAAAACATTGCTACTTCTTATTTACGTTACTCATACTGCCTTAAAAAAAATCGTTCAAAGTGGTTTGTTTATAGTCCAGGCAATAGGGAATTTTACCTAGCAAAATTAATGGTAGTACTGGAAATCGGCTTTCTAGATGATTTTTTGGGTCGCTGAATCCGAGTTTGTAACTTCCCATCAAAATTTCCCCCGGCAACCCCCCCCCCCCCCCCCAAAAAAAAAAAGGTTTATTAAAAAAACAAATTTTTTCAAAAAATAAATTTTTTGGTGGGTTGCCGGGTGAAATTTTGGTGGGATTTCGACTCACTTTATGTTTTTTTGCGTCGCTGAATCCGAATTTGTAACTTCCCACCAAAATTTCAGCCGGCAACCCCCCCCCTCCCCCCCCCCCCAAAAAAAAAAAAAAATTGATTTTTTGAAAAAAATTATTTTTTGAGAAAAGCGCGCGGGGAATGTTCCGAGGCAGCCCCCTCTCTCTCCGTTTATCCTACGACATAATGTCATATCCTATTTGTTGCAAATTTTGTCTAGTTTCTGAATTTCATAATGCTTTTTCCCTAAAACAATAAGAAATTTAAGTTAATAACTATTTAGGGGGGGGGGGATTTTGGGGGTAAGTTAAAAATTCGGACTCAGTGACCCAAAAAACTTAAAGTAAACCTTATAAGGAAAGTTCGGAGGAGAGATGGGAGGGCGAATGTAAACGTGTAGTGGTTAAGTGGAATTGCGCAACTTAGTCCACGCAGCACCGCGCGCATGTTCAGAGGCAGATCCCCCCTTCCCCTTCATCCTAAGTCATGTCATATCTAATTTGTTGCAAATTTTGTCTTTTTTCTAAATTTCTAGATACTTTTCCCCTAAAACAATAAAAAAATTGATTTTTTTAATAAAAACCTTTTTTTTGGGGGGGGGGGGGCTTTTTACCAAAATTTGGGGGGGTTGCCGGGGGAAATTTTGGTGGGAAGTTAAAAATTCGGATTCAGCGACCCAAAAAACATCTAGAAAGCCGATTTCCAGTACTACCATTAATTTTGCTAGGTAGAGTCCCTATACGGTCTCTGTTGCCTAGACTATTAAGTGGAATTTGAAAGGAGTCAATATCGAGTTATTTTTCGAATGAGTGCAAAATATCAACTACCATCTCGAGTCTTGATGTGACGGCGCATTGCAATTAAAGAAGTGATGGTGGGGAGATCAACGTAGGGAAATCATTTGACTTGTCCATTATACACATGCTGGCCGAAATCATTGCAGGAAGAACTGAAAATTTGTTTTCAGCGAAAAGGAACCGAAAATGACAAAAGCTGGAAGGAAATTCCAGCTGAAACGTGCTTTCCGCGCCTATTTTCAAACATCGGTCACACAGTTATTCGATCAAGCGAGGACGTTCGTAAAAAATATTTGGTTTAAGCGGGGAAAAATAACATGGAACCAATAGGAATAAATTCGATTCCGGAGGATTCTATTCGAATAAGCGAGTTATTCGATTATCCGTGACCAGATTAAGTGGGGACTAATTTTCATTTATTGAATTAAAATTTCGAAATTTTTTATGATGGTTAACCATACCATTTGTAAGTAAGATCACATGATAAAACTTCTCATTTTTTAAAAAAAAATTTAATTTTTAATTTTTTTTAAAAAAGTGGGGTAGTTTAAAATCGTTAGCACTCGAACAGAAATACGCGAGTTTTAATTTAGATTCAGCATTTAAAAAAAATATTAACTTAAATAAAAATTAAAAATATTTATAGTAAAAATTTGAAAAAAAAAATGACGCAACTTTTTTTTTAATCATATTTTCAAAAGTAAATATTTTTTCAAATTTGCTAAATCAAAATCAAAGCAAAACAATTGAAAAAAAACATGTTCCAAATTTGAACCATTTATATTTAACGGTTCGTGACTTATAACAATTTAAACACGAGAAAAGGTGAAAAAACCCATCATGAGGAAAAACCTCATTTTCGCAAAAAGTCGTTTTCAGGACAACCATTGCTTGAAAGCTAGATTTTGAAAACAAAGCAAAACTAAAAAATTAATATTTCCTGTTCTAATTAAGATAGAAACATGATTTAAATTTCATTTTAAACAGAAAAAAGAGAAATGTTTATTGAAAAAAAAAATTATGAAAATTTTAAGAATTTTGTGCCCCGGACCACCTTAAAACAAACTTTACTGAAAAGTTTATTTAGGAAGCTTATTAAAAATAATGCATCTGCTTAAAAGAAAAAAAGAAAAAAGTCCCTTCGACTCGGCCTATAGGCGGAAGTAGATTCCGAAGTTAAGTATTCCTTTCACCAACAAAAACTAAATCAAGATAAGAGATAAACCCACTTTAAGGCTGTGCTCAACTGCTCTGTATAACTAGCGCAAAACGTTTACACATTTACAAATTAATTTTTTAATGAAAAGATATAAAATTGGAAAGCCTGACCCTGGAAGCCATTTGGAATTGAACTGTGTTTTCCATTTTTCGATCAATAAATTAACTATTGAGTTATAAGCGATTTTGATTACGTGACATGGCATTTTTCTCCCCTTATTGACTGGATTTTCTTCTTTCGTTCGAAAGTTCGGTTCAAAATGCAAACTTTGACAGTATCTTCTGAAAGATGTATTGAGTTTACAAGAAAACGGAAAAAAGAGTTCGATGACAGTTTCTGAATAACAACATCTAGTTTCATGCGTTTTCGAACAAAAATGAATTAAAACTTATGTCAGAAAGTTGACCCTTTGGATTTGAAAACAGCCTCAATTTTATCTGGCGGCTTTGGACGAGGGTAATTTCATTTTTCTGCAAGAGCTGCTTTTTCAGAATCATGTTTAAGACGATCGTTTTTTATTCAACCCCTATTTTTGTTTTTGTTATAAGAGTGGGTTCTATTAAAAACTTGTCAGTATAAAAGTTGTAGATAATATTATGAAAATTTAGATAAATTTAAGCGGATTGGATATCTTGTGAATGGACAACGTTATTCATTTTTCTTCTTCAAACCGCCTACCCCCTTTCTTGTTTGATTTTTTTTTTCTTCGGTAAGAATTGGTTCTATCAAAAACTTGTCAATATAAAAGTTGTAAATAGTATTGAGAAGATTTATAAGTTTAAGTGAATTTGATATCTCGAGAATGGATAAAATTATGAATTTTTCTCTCGCTAAAACCCTACTTTTTTTTACCTCGTGAGTCCATTTTTAATTTTAGCAAAAAATTGCGATACATACTTTTTTAGCCCTTTTCCTAGAAGTAATAACTTTAAACTGATTTGATATGTATTATAATTAAGAAGTTATGGGTTTTTTTTCGGTTTTCAACCCCCCCTCCCTATTTCCACCCCTTGGTCCGATTGTGCCCAATAGCGAATCTGATCGAGATTTTCTGCTGCTTGATTTTATGTATCAGTTTGGAAGAGATTTCTGCAGAATTATGGAAGTTATCGTGTCCATAAAAAAATGATTTATAATATATAAGTAATAACTTTAATCTAAGGTTAATTATACGCATTGAATTTTAATAACCCAGCTTTTTTTTTTGGGGGGGGGGATATTAAAGTTCAGATTAAAGATGTTATTTCCTCGCGTAATTTCAGATAATATATTGCATCAGAATACTTTTACTTTTATCCTCCTAATGTACCCTCACTATTTAGGTTTTTCTCAGCATTTTAAACAAACGAAATCTTAGAAATTGAATTAATTCAACTACTTTTCAGCCGAGAAATTACGCTTGAAATTATTGAATATTAAAAGACGTGAATTATCACTTTGCTAACTTAACATAAGAGTAAACCAACAGAGTAAAAAATGCCAGAGCCTGGAATTGAACCCGGGCCCCTGGAATAGCGCTCCAGTGCTCTACCACTAAGCTATGAGGACGATGCCCAACTTGGCATCTCTCACTCTGTTGGTTTACGCTTAGTTAGCAAAGTGATAATTCACCTCTTTAATATTCGCAGAGATTTGATAGGAATTTAATATCACCCGTGAAGTAGCGTTTGGGGACAAGAGATTGATTTCACTGTGCGACTCAATTTTTGGGGGCGCCAAAAATGTTTTCTATAGAAAGGACTCCCTAGCTCAATAAACGTCACTGAATTCTAAAAAAACTGAATTTTTTTTTTTATAGAGCGGGGGCGGTTGCACCTCGAGTTTTGAATGAGAGACTATTAACCCTTTAACTGATGTTACCGGTCTCACAGACCACTATTTTTTTCAATTTTTAGGATTTAACTTGTAACTTTCAGCTTAACTACAAACACTACCGAAATTTTGTTTCGTTTCGAACTTTAGTAGGGGAGAGTGGGGTGGAATGAGACAGTAGGGTTTTTTTTCTTTATGTATCATTCTAATCATTTCATCCATCACACAATTAGATGAAGCAATGGTACCCCAATCTTCAGTCGGAAAAAGTAGCTGATCTGCATAAGCTTTCGATTGTATAAAGAAAAAGATTATTTCAAGAAACGAAAGTGAATTTGCTTCATATACTTTTTATGGTTTTTGAATACTAATGACTTGTTTATGCGTAGATGTAATAGTTTCCTCATTTATGGAACATTATACTGTATATTTATTATCCCTAATTTAAACCATGCTTAACAGCAGCATTTTTGTTTATACGAGAAGTTTAACATAAACGAAGGTAGAGGGAGGAATGGGACATGCCAGCAAAGGAAGGAATGGGACATGTCTAATTCCTTCTTTTTAATAAGATGAATGTAAATTGCTAATATGCAAATATTTTTCGAGGGTAGTATATTAATTGTAACATTATAAATATATTCATTTACTTCAAAATGTAAATAAATTAAACTGATGACTTTTTAATGACAATCCTGAATTTTCCTTCCAGTGATGAAGGTCATGGAATTTGATATTGTAGAACAGACATTATGAACGTACAATCTTTGTTAGACTGTATATATTGCCAACACTAGACAATTTGTACCTTATCATACATTATTTTATAGCTTCCCCCTACTTCCCTGTTAGTAGGGTGGTATGGGACACATTTTGAAATTTACAATTTATTTATGAAATTGTTTCTGCAAATTATGTTTCTGTATTGTTCAAGGACATTAGAAAGTGTTTCATTTTCTATTCTATATATCGAAACTTGTTTTTGTGTCAAGCAAAGTTGATTTTCTTATTTTTGTAAAAATTGTCCCATTCCTCCCCACTCTTCCTTACTATCACCAGAGATTTTTGAATAGGTGACTTTGAATGATAACAGTCCTGTACAAAAAGTTTAGTACAAAATACCATCCTATGAGTGTATCGCGCCTTTTATTAATCTTTCGATGGAGCGGTCTCACAGACCGCTTCACACTACGTGACAATTTTTCTCACATCAGTTAAAGGTTAAAATGCCAAGTCCTAGACTACCTTCAGATCCGATTTTAGTGATTGACTCTTCGGTTTATCATTGTGTTCTACTGCACCCAAAAGGTATGAGAACTGGGGGCAGAAAAACAAGGGTAAACCTACTCGACCACCACTCCAATTGGGTATGCCGGTGTTTTCCACCCAGATACGACTTGGCAGACTCGTTGCATTTTAATAAGCGAATCGAATTTGAACGCATCCGTCCACTCGATTCTGTGAGTAAGGGGAAACGCCAAAAACAGACAAAGGATTCAAAGGAGGACGAAAGAAAAAAAAAAAGACTTAGTAGACATTAACGTGCACAAAAGAACCGATAAGACGGAAGACCGAAAGACTATAAGATGCAATCATGAGAAAATTAACTAGTAGCCAAAAGAACTATAAAAAGGGTTAAAAAAGCGTAAAAGATAAGTTTATTACAAATTTCGGCTGTCAATAAAAAGAAAGAAAAGTTATTTTGCAAGTCACCTTTGTAAACTCTCCAGAAAGCATTTGAATTAAACTGCCGAAAACTATGCATTAGACAAAAATATAAATTAATTGACCAGATTACAGTGAAAGTTTTCCAACTATATAATTCATTAGCGGGTTCATTACCAGCACCAGATTTTCACAGCGCACTACGTATTACAGAGCATTACAGAGATATACAACGGAAAAGTAAGTCGAAAACCATAAAGGAAATTCAATAATTTGAATATTTTGAAATCAGAAAATCATAAGTTTAAACCGGTGTCATAGATTATAATATTTCGAATAGAGAAATATCTAGTAAGGAATATGAAGTTTTAGTAAAAGTTCCTAAATATATGTTTCAGAATAATGTAAACACCAAAAGCATAATCGCTGATTGTGAAAGAGTTACCCTGTCAATAGACCCAGAGAAAAGAGATGTTGCGAGAAGTGTTATGCATAATAATGTGCAAGCATTCGTTACAAAATTAAGTATTAAAAATAAAAATAATCTGATAATTAATAGACTTAAAGCAGATCAAAATATTATTATTATACAGACTAAACAAATAAAATCGCAATAATGAACCGTATGGATTATATCGCAAAAATGGAAACGTGCATCACAGATATGGTATGCACACCGCTTGGCAAGGATCCGAACAACCAAATCCAGAGTAAAACTGAAGCTTTAATCAATAGAGGATGTTGGCCACCAATAATGAAAAGCAAATTGAGAGTAAATAACACCGCCACCACTCCAAGACTATTTGGGAGACTAAAGGACCATAAAAATAATTGTCCTTTAAGGCCGATAGTTAGAAAATGTGCATGCCCAACATATTTCCTTGAAAAAGCATTTGTTCCTTTTCTGAAACTTTCCTTCCACCGTCTAACCATAGTTAGACGTCGACCACTGATTTCCTTAACCAGATTAAAGATTTGAAGCTCAATAAAGAGAGTGTTTTATCAAGTTTTGACATCATTTCACTTTGCCCATCAATAGACGTTGACGAAGTAAAATTAATCACTAATAACTTTATTGAAAACAAGCCATCATTAAACTCAGAAATGAATACCACCGTAAAATCTGGACTTAACCTAGTAACTGGAAATAATATTTTCATTTTTAATAAGAGGATTTATAAGCAGACTAAAGGAGCACCAATGGGTTCCCCCATCTCAAGTATTTTAGCCGAATTCAAATTACGTCCATTTGAAGAAAGAATTTTGGCAGACAGCGTTTTAACTCCGTCAGTATGGTATCGTTATGTGGACGACATTTTCATAGTATGGGATCATGGCTTATCTGAATTGTACGCATTTCTTAACAGAATAAATAATATGGACCCTAACATAAAATTTACCATCGAAATAGAAAATAATAACGAGTTATTTCTTGACGTAATGCTAATTAAAGATTTATCAAACTTAACAACTGAGCGCACAGTCTACAGAAAAGTAAATAAGTCTAACAGCACCATTCCTTTTGAAAGTACCTCACCTTTTAAGTACAAACTTGCTCTTTTCAACTTTTATGTAAGACGAGCTTTTAGTGTTTGCTCTATTAATCACCTTGAAAATGAATTAAATACCATTAGAAACATTGCAGTTGAGAATGGTTTCCCAATACACATTATTGATAATCTAATCAAATCGCAGAAGAACCCTATGAAAATACAAAAAACTCCATTGAGTAATATGAGATATCGCAAGATGAAGTACATACCAGGACTTTTCGAAAAACTCAGACATGCACTTTTTCGCTTTGACATAAACTTAATCGCCACTCCTCCAGCAAAACTGAAAAATCTAATTAGTGCCAAAATAGACCCGATCCCGGAAGATGAATTTCTGGAGTATATGTAATTCCACTGAAAACAGAAAATATTTATCTCGAATACACAGGAATGACTTCACGTAAACTTAAAGTCCGTATTAAAGAACATTTGAGAGATTTAAAGTATAACCGACCTACAACAGCCCTGTCAAGACTTAACCAGAAGCAGAATTTACAAGTTAATTTCGAAGACGCTAAAATTATATATCCCTCAAAGAATTATCATGATTTAATCATCCGCGAATCAATAGAAATTATTACTAAAGAAAATACTGTTTGTAATGACGCTTTATCCTACAACATACCCAGAATTTGGCTCAGTTTGCTTAAAGAATGATAAAACGAGTAATTTTCCACTTCCTTATATCCATGTTTTATTTTCGCAATGTTTCCGGATCTGTAAATTAACTTCCACTTTCACTCCTTTCGTCACAATCTACGTGGATTTTGAAAATTAGGCATCAATATCTGCTGTATTTCTTATATTCCTCTGAAGAAGACTGTTTTTATAGTTGAAAGCTCTAAGGTATTAAAATAATTTAACATTTTTTAAATACTGTGTCACCTTTTACGTAATTTTGCACCAAGTGTAAGTTTAAATTACTTTTCTATTGCAAGATTTTCACGTGAAAAATTAAATTAAATTAATAATTTGACGAACTGAAAACAAATTGAATATTACGTCACAAGTTTTCTAGAGCAAGATTTCCGCATGAAAACTCAAAATGAAATAAATATTAGTTTGACAAATTAAAAAACAACAACAAAATATTGCATCGTATTGTAAATATAATGGACCTCAGCAGGTGACTATGTAACGTCATGCGAGTTTGAAGAAACGTATTAAAACATGATAAAAACCGGACTATGGAAATATTAACATATTTTAACACTGAGGTTCTCTGAATTTGCTTTAGCCATTTTAAAACCTATTCCATATACATGCGTGTGTGTATTCGTCTATATTAGAATTTTCACAAAAAGTTTAGCTCCCTAGAATTTATTCTTAGTGAAGAAACTGGGTTTATCTCTAATCTTGATTTAAGTTTTGTCGGTGAATTTAGTACTTATCTTCGAAATCTCCCTCCGCCTGTAGGCCGAGCCTGCAGGGATTTTTTCTTTTATTATTGCCGTTTGTCACAACTGCATCCTCAGGTGGCATCCATTCAGTTCATTTCGAACGGAGCTTGTCTTTAAGTCATTCATTTAAAAAGAAAGGTGACAAGTTTAACGAGGAGTCAGCCGTCCTCAGCCAGCCTTAGCCATGTCTAAAAGTAGAAAATGCATTATGCATTTGAAAACCGAAAGAGTCAGTAAAATAGGTGAATTTCTTTTGTATGTATGATAGAATTGAAAATTCCCATTTAGCCATTTCCTGTCAATAAACTGAAATGTGCTCGAGATTCGTTTGTACAGTCTTGTATCAAATGTAGGCAAAAAAAAAAGTTACATTTTAAAAAGGAGTCTCCAGCCATTCTAGTCAATAGGCAATAACATTCTTTTGGGTGTCCATGAGATTCTAGGTACACTAGATTCTACATGAAGTGATAGATACATTTCAAACATGTTTAAAATAGTGCAATGTCATTTAAATATACAGCAAAAGATCATAGACCGTTCTCTATCTAAATTCTTTTGAGGGTCCAACGAACCGCCAATGCTTCCTTTTTGATAGACCCTAGTACATAATATTATTTCATGGCAATAAGACTCGTGAGGGCACTGGACAGAATTCATAAGCACTTTCCAACTTAGAATCACTCAACATATCCGGTATTCAAATTGGATACTTTTAAATTAAAAGTGTATTAGATCAAGACTTTCCATACAATAAACATTGCCGCATTTGTGAACAGACTCTGAAAATCGCTTTGCAGATGTCTGCAGCGGCCAGCGTATCACGAACCCTAGTACGAAAGAAACCGCAGCTACGCAACCTGCAAACTCGTTAACCCGATAGAACCGCCACTACAAAAAACACTTTTGGAGCAACATACAGGGAGTCATTCTACAAGGAAATTTGTACAATTGGCTCATACTGTTTAAATTTTGAAAGAAAATTTTTATATCACTTTCTGTGGTAGCCCTTATACAAATACTAGTGTAGTAGTCAAGATCGTACATTTCAATTTCAAACAAAATAAAGATCCACAGACGTAATTGTGAAGTGCACAGACATGATTTGAATAACTCATTTTGTTCATTATTGAAATTCATGTTCACTGCAGTGGCTCGCTTAGAATCCAAAGAACTCCTTAAAGATGTAACACAGAAAAGCATTTTGAAAAATAATTAACTTTTAATATTCAAAATACAGGAACCTTGAAATAAAGGATACGAAAAAAGCTTACTAGTCAATGTACTGAAATGAATTTAAAGAGAAAAAATGATCAATAAAATGTAATGAGCTCCAGTGTGACTCACTATAATAACTCAATAAAGTACCTAAAACAAATTTTTAGTAAATAATATAAGAGAAAACGTAATTTTAGTACATCTTACTTAAAAGGCGACTCATGTAATGAAAAAGATATTACAAGTTTAAAATAGACATTTTATTTAAAACTTCTTAGTATTACTTTTATAATCATAATTAGTACGTAACATTCAATTATTACGCATCCACTATAAGAGAATCAATAGAAATCCTGTTTGTCTTGGGTCTCTGCCGTTTGTCTTGGGAGAAAAAAAAAATTGCATGTGACATTTTTTGCCAAAAAATGTTCATTACAGTAATTCATTTGCCATGGGCCACCGAACTCCGAACTCATTGAAAAAAAATGACTGCTCTCCCCCCCCCCCCCCCCACGTTTGTTAAAAAGCGAGAGAGTCATTTTTAAAAAAAATTGTAATTTTTTGTTCCATTCCTTTAAGATAGAACAACAGGAAAGGTTAAAAAATATTAAAACTACCTTTTTAGGATTTTTAAATTGATTTCCCAACTTCTAATCATAACGTAATATGAAACTTAATGAATGAAAGCGTATTTAAAAAAAAAAAAAAACTTTTTTTTTACTTTTTCCAACAGAGTTGAAAAGCATTTATGAATTCGTTCCGTCTGTCTGATTTAATTCGCCTCAATAGAGTCCGATATACAACAGTATAAATTGTATAATTAAGGGGACTTGAAAACTTCTCAGAAAATCGATTATTTTATGATCTATTTTGATTGTTCAATTAATTGTTAACACAGTGCCAAAAAACGCATAAAAATATTTGCATTTTTAGCAGAGTTATAAGCATTTATGTAAAAATCACCTTTCATAGTCGCACCCACTTAATTGCAACTTTAAGTCGCGTTTTCTCAAAACTTTATTTTGGACGACTATCAGCAAGATTGTAAAAAAACTATTGGATGGAATGGCTTAAAATTTCTTTTGCATGAATATAACATCATTAGCTACAGAATGAATTAATATATTTTAGATAGTTTTATATTTTCAATATTTTTAATGAAAAAAAAATTGTATTTTTCAGGTTTTTTTAAATTTTTTAATTTTAGTTTTTTTAAAATAAGGTTTCCTTTGAGTGATAGTTGTTATATACTTAATTCCTTCTGTAGAGTAAAGTTTCCTGATCCTTTTAAAAGTAAAAATGAGGTTCTTACGTCCATTCAACATTAAGATATCTTACGGAAGGTAACAGGACAGCTACTTTTTTTTACTTTTTTTTTTTTAATTGTGTTTTATAAATTTTGCTATATTTTTTATTTTATTACATTGAAGTACTTCATTTTATAATTCTATAAAAACATACCTTAAAAACATAAGAAAGTTTAAATGAGTTAAGTTGAATACTTCTGTTTTTATAGGGACTAAGAGAAGCTCTGTTGACATGTTTTTCGGTATCTATGAAGCGCTGAGCCCCCTTAAATGGATATATGCTATTGGGGGCATGTTCGGTATTTAAAAAAAATAAATTCAAGTTCCATTACGGTGCATAGGGAAAAATGGTTTGCGTTAAAGTATTTTAAACATACTGACATTGACATACCTCACAGAGGTGTTCTTACTCTAGAATAAGGTGTACTACCTATTAGAGAAGAAAATGAGACATCCTTGAATTATTGAAGCCTACGAACCCTAATGGCTTTTTTAGGGGTGCTATGCGCTTTCAAATGTAACTATTTTTTAAATATTATTGGGTGTATAAATTTTATAGATACTATACAGGGTCGCACAAAAATTCTCAACAACATCCGTTTAGGGGAGGAAGTGGCTGAATGGGCATTTTCAACTGTGTTACGCGTTTAAGGGGGCACAGGACCTGTAGAAACGATCCAAATCGCCTTTTTCAAAGCACAAATAATTCGGATCTTATTCTTCTCTTTCTGCCTAAAGTATATATTCTTAGGTATATTATACAAAAAATGTATGTACAAAATGAATACTTAAATTTGAAATTTAAAAATTCATCTCACTCATGCGTGAATTAAAATCAACAAGTGCCGTGCGCATGATAAAACTCTAAAGGATGCCTATAGAAAACAATTTTTGAACAAAATAGATTCATAACATACCTACTTCTAAATTAAAACCAAAATATATACAAAAAGACACACACACACAGATATATATATATATATATATATTACACATAATTTTTTTTTTCAAGTGAAAAAAATTAAAATTAATTTTTTTGGTTTTAGCATGAACAGTATAAAAAAAAAAACGCATGCCTATTGGGTTCATTTTTTTTTTTAAAGCTGTAGCTTGTATAGTTTGAAAGAAACAGTGAGCGCACTCAGAGAAAACGTTTTTTATAGTTTCAATAGGAACGAACTTTCAATTGTACTTTATAAAAGATCAAGAAATAATGCAGATTTTTGAATGGGGTTTATTGCATAGTGTTTTTTAAAAATTCAGGATAAAGCAAAATCCGAAAACTGATTTTTTGAAAAATTAAAAAGGTCCTGTGTGGTCCTTTAACCGAGCTCACTTTCAGATCGTCTATTTTAACAACTATTCGCATTAGGTTGGAGGTGTTATAATAGGAGAAATCTGATGAGTTTTCCCAAAGAGTTGAGGTTTCACTTCAGTTAACTGTCAAGTTTGGTTAGAGTATTCTGAATGGTACGAATTGAATATTTCCAACTGAGCGAAAAAATGCCCAGGCTGGGAATAGAACCCAGATCCTTGGCTTAAAAGGCCAATGCTTTTCCATTTAAGCTAACTGGGTCGACAACCAGCCAGCCTATTTCGCTCAGATAACCTTATTGGTAGGAACATCTGGTCTGTCATGTAGACAGCTCAACAGAATAAACCGCAGGTAAAGGAACAACTCCCTATAAACGATGGATACGTAGATGAACTATTATTTTAACACAGTCAAACTGACTGGTAAAGTTTTCATACGAATTGAATATTTCCAACTGCGAAATATTAAATTGGAAATATTCAATTCGTATGATAACTCTACCAGTCAGTTTGACTGTGTTAAAATAATAGTTCATCTACGTTATCCATCGTTTATATGGAGTTCCTTAACCTGCAGTTTATTCTGTTGAGCTGTCTACATGACAGACCAGATGTTCCTACCAATAAGGTTATCTGAGCGAAATAGGCTGGCTGGTTGGTTGTCGACCCAGTTAGCTTAAATGGAAAAGCATTGGCCTTGTAAGCCAAGGATCTGGGTTCGATTCCCAGCCTATGCATTTTTTCGCTCAGTTGGAAATATTCAATTCGTATGATAACTTTACCAGTCAGTTTGACTGTGTTAAAATAATAGTTTATTCTGAATGGGTTCAAGAGTTTTCCTATTCTATGCTGTGCACATGACTTTTCGTTCTTGTTTATTTTTTCAACATTTCAGCTTTTTAAATACAGTAAAACCTCCCTGAAAGACCACCTCTGATAAAGACCGTTTATTTATGGTCTATAATTTTCGGTTATAGGCTCAATGTTAATTTTCCTCCATTAAAAGACCACTATTTCCCGTCTCCCTCCCTGAAAGACCAATTTTCAGTCGAAGAGTAGGATTACTTTCCTTTGCATGGGGAAATTTCAAAATTCCACTTCTCTCCAGGAAACACGCTCAGCTAAGTCTACTTCCTTAGACCTGGCGAATCAAAGTCATCTCCCCCCCCCCCCCACTTCCTGGAAGATGAAGTGATTCAGCTAGCAAATGCAGCTAACGTTGATTATGACACAAAATCATATAAATATGAAGACACTCTCTAGTGTTACGATGATTTATCTGAAGATTGGGAGAATCGCATTAAAGAAAATCCAAGACTTAAAAATTTGTGTATTAAAAAATAAATTCTACAATTATTTACAAAAACAAATGATACTGCAATCAAGACTTTTTAAAATCTATTTTAGAAGCTCATTGTGCTTTAGACTACGAGCTTCTGCCCATTAAAGCTTCTATTTCATGTCACACACTTGTTGAAATCAATAGATTGATAGAAAGTTCGATACCTGTTACAGATGATGTATAAATAATTTGTTTAAATGAATCAAAGAATGTTTAGAAATAAAAATTGTTAAAATCAAAGCAAATTACAACCAATTCCTTCTTTAAAGCTGTATAGACGAAATATAATAAACTAATTGAATGACAATTGTTTTTGTAGTACGTATTTCATGAAACTTCGCTTTACCCATCACCTCTATTCAGAGACCACCTCTCTGAAAGACCGATTTTTTATGGTCTAATGAGTGGTCTCGTTAGAGAGGTTTCACTGTATTACTTTGCTGTCGTTTCACAGGACGTCAGCTTTTTTGGCGAACAAGGATGGGCGCATCACGAACCCCCTTGAGAGGCTGTGGGATAGATGGATATCCCACATCATTTTAATCATGATTTGCACCAGGAACTTAATTAAAATTTACTTTTTAACTTGGGTAGAAAAAAGTTGAAAAATGGCTTTTCCTTATTTTGAAACACTTTTTCCGACATCCCGGTGTGATTTCAACATGAGAGAAACGCAATCGCCTGCCCCTGACAGGATTCAAGTCATTGTTGTCACTTTTATACAATTTGAACTATAAAATATCCTTTGCTGATCGAGCACTTGCGGTCGACTCATGAAAAAGTGCCTTAAAATGAATTCATTCGTTTAGAATTAAGATCTAAAAATATTAAAATGATGTATTGTCAGAAACACGTGTGAATATAATTTGTGAGATAAAAAACTTGTTATCTATTGTTAAAATTAATGCACATTTGCGTACCCATACAAGGGAAAAACTTTGCGAAATAGATTCCAAAGGATTTTCCCGAAATTGTGATCTGAAAGTACACCTGCAAACTCGTACAAAGGAAAAACCTTTTGTTTGCGAAATATGTACCAAAGGATTTTCAAAAAATTGTAATCTGAAAGTACGCCTGCAAACTCATACAAAGGAAAAACCTTTTGTAAATTTGAAAGTTCTCTAATCTGCAATATGTTACCGAGGCCGGCACTATTTGATATACATCTTTTTTCATTTTGATGTATGATCCTCATTCACACTGGTGAGTATTCATGGGTGAATATACAAACGTGCAGCTTTTAAACACTTTCCAACATAGTTGAAAAGTGTTTATGAATTCGGTTTGTCTGTCCACCTGTCATCAATTCAATCTTGCAAAGACAGAAGAAAGTTAGAAAAAAAGAGAAATTAACATTCTAAATGAAGGTACTAGCTCAGGGGGAAATATTATAAAGTCTATTTCCCTATAATTTTAATAATCAACTTTTAAAAACTATTCATAAAACTTAAAATTTAATTTTTACATGCCTATACTTATTCTGTTATACATGTTTCATGTCGCACGCTAAAGATAAGTCAGGCCCAGATACGGATCAGAATCCGTTTCGGGCTCTGTTTACAGACCCGTCTTCAGGGCTCAGGGCTAGGGCTGGTCACTCAGCTTCGGAATTCTTCTCCGTAATGTCTATGGACTTTTGATGCATTCGTCTATTTAAAATATCTCCTCGTGAAATTCAAATTTTTAACATTTGTATGTGTACTCTTCTTAAAAGGATTTTTTTTTTTTTTTTAAGTTTTTAAACTATTTCTAAAATCTATGCTGAATTTAATATTTTGTGTGTTAAAAGCGGGCGAACTGCGAGTCAGATTTTAACACTTCCTATAAAATTAAGTATACTTTAGAAATAGTTCGAGAAGTAAGAAAAAAAGATCCTTTAAGAAGCACACAGAAGGTAACAATATTATTTTCCCGAGAAGATATTTTAAATATACAAATGCATCCAATGCCCACAGACTTCACATGCGTGAGGAAAAATCGGAAGCTGAGTGAACAGAACCCTTAAAGCGAAAATTATGCATTCACAAATTGGAAATTGCTATTTTAGTCCAGGCAATAGGGAATTTTACCTAGCAAAATTAATGGTAGTTCTGGAAATCGGCTTACTTTGTTTTTTGGGTCGCTGAATCCGAATTTGTAACTTCCCACCAAAATTTCCCCCGGCAACCCTCCCCCCCCCCCCCCCAAATTTTGGTAAAAAAAAAAAAAACCCAAAAAAGGTTTTTATTAAAAACCTTTGTTTTAGGGTAAAAGTATCTAGAAATTCAGAAAGTAGACAAAATTTTCAACAAATTAGATATATGACATTATGACTTAGGATGAAAGGGAAGGGGGGATCTGCCTCGAAACATGCGTGCGGTGCTGCGTGGACTAAGTTGCGCAATTCCACTTAACCACACATACGTTTACATTCGCCCTCCCATCTCTCCTCCGAACTTTCCTTATAAGGTTTACTTTAAGTTTTTTGGATCGCCGAATCCGAATTTTTAACTTACCCCCAAAATCCCCCCCCCCCTAAATAGATATTGACTTAAATTTCTTATTGTTTTAGGGAAAAAGCATTACGAAATTCAGAAACTACACAAAATTTGCAACAAATAGGATACATGATATTATGACGTAGGATAAACGGGGAGAGAGGGGGCTGCCTCGGAACATTCCCCGCGCGCTTTTCTCAAAAAACAAATTTTTTCAAAGAATCAACTTTTTGGGCGGTTGCCGGGTGAAATTTTGGTGGGAAGTTAAAAATTCGGATTCAGCGACCCAAAAAAACATAAAGTGAGTCGAAATCCAGAACTAGTATTAATTTTTCCAGGTAAAATCCCCTATTGCCTGGACTTCATAACTTAGTGCACGTAGCGCCGCAGTGCTTGTTCAGAGGCAGCCCTACCCCTCCCCGTTCATCCTACGTCATAATGTCATATATCCTATTTGTTGCAAATTTTGTCTAATTTCTGAATTTCGTAATGCTTTTCCCTTAAAACAATAAGAAATTTCAGTTAAAAACAGGGCTGTCCTTTTCTCCCTCAGACCTTTGAATTTTTGCGTCATTTTAATCATTTTGTTAAAAAAATAAAAAGAAAAATCTATAAAACCGTGCGAAATTATTTTCATCCATCAGAGCTCTTCCAGGCTCTTCAGAAGCACCCATGGATGAGTGTGTACTTTTAGGTAGATTTCGTATGAAATAACTACCTAATACATTCTCTCTTATGTTGGAATTTGAGAAATTTTTGCAGATCTACATCGTCATGACCCCTAGAAACCAAAACCACACTCAGTAAAAAACTTTATAAATATATATATATATAAAATCACTTTCTTCTGGACACGATAACTTCCACTATTCTACACAAATCTCTTCCAAACGGATACTTAAAATCAAGGGCATAAAATCTTGGTCCAGTTCGTGAATGGGCAAATATCGGACCAAGGGGGTGGAAATAGGGAGGGGTTTTGTGAAAACCGAAAAAACCCCATAACGTCTTAATTTTTGTACATATCAAATCAGTTTAAAGCTTTCATTACTTTTAAAAATAAGGCCAAAAATTTCTGTATCGCAGATTTTTGGTCAAATTAAAAATGAGCTCAAAAAATCAGAAAAAATAGGGTTTTTGGGAGAAAACAATTCATAACTTCGTCCATTCTTAAGATATCAAATCCAATTAATTTTATTATAAATCTCCTTAATACTATCTACAACTTTTATATTCACAAGATTTTGATAGGACCTATTCGTAACGCAAAAGAGTAAAAACGAAAACAAAAAAAAAGGTGGGGGGGGGGGTGAAGAAGAAAAAAATCCATAACTCCGTCAATTCAGAAGATATAAAATCCCCATGAATTTATCATATATCTTCTTAATATTGTCTTCAACATTTATATAGAAAAGTTTGATAGGGCCCATTCTTACAGCAAAAACAAATAAAAAATACATAGCGATTGAAGAAAAAAAAATCTTATTAAGGGTGTATTCAAATCCAAAATGCTTATTTCCTGACTCATTTTTAAATTCATTTTTGCTCTCAAACGCATTCAATTGGTAGATTCTCTTATTCAGAAACTATATAATGTTCCGTAATGATAGATTTTTTGATACAGGCAGACTATATTTCAAAAAAATGATGTCAAAGTGGGCATTTTGAACAGAATTTCACGAAGCGATTGTATTAGAAATGAAAAACATTGTCCTACTGAGAAAATAATTGTTCATAAGTTTTAATTGAACGAAAAATAAAAACACAGGTCGCATATAGATCTCTTCAAAAATCACGTCAGCAAGTTTCATATTTTTTTCTATTAAAAATTAATCTGAAAATGTGCCAGAAAATTTCGAGTTGTTGAGCATGGAAAAGTATTTGTTTAAATACCTCCTTAACATGATTCTGATAAAACCAGCTATTATATAAAAATGAAATAAAAACTCGTCAAAAGCGGCCAGATAAAATTGTTAAAGTGGATAAATCTCTAATCATGATTTAGTTTTTGTTGATGAAATTAGTATACTTAACTTCGAAATCTACCTCCGCCTGTAGGCCGGGCCGGCAGGGATTTTTAAAATGGCAAATTTGCACCCACCTCTAAAATAAATCAAGGAGTATTTATGCGTACCAAAAACACAATATTTCTCCGATTACCATTTTATCTTAGTAGCAGTGGCGTGGCGTGAAAATTTTCGGTGGTCATTGCAATTATTTAAGTTTGTGGTGAAAAATTAACTCTAAAATTCAATGCTTGAATGTTCAAAAAAGAAACTTTAAATCTTACCTTCACTTATACATGAACTCCAAATGTTCTGCTAAAACTGGATCGTAGAGTTTTAAAAGCTTATTAAGAGTTTTAAAATATTGCTTGGTCATCGCCGCATCCAGCGATGACCGGACGCCACGCCACTGCTTAGTAGGCAAAATTTAATTTTTTGAGATAGCCCCTCGCAGAAAAATGCATAAGTCGAAATTGACAACGATTTAAAGAAAGTATAGGAGAATGACGCTGACTTAAAGTAAAACATGAATAGCTAGTCAAATTGACACAAAAAATCAATATTTTATTAACGAAGTATAACTCCAAAACAAAGAACAGTTTGCAATCAGCTAATCTGCATAAAAGTTTTAGAAAATTTTTTTATCGTTTTATTTAAATGACCCTCGATTGAGCGGTCATGCCCGACGTCGTAGGGCAATGGCGCTCAAAATTTGAATACAACATTTAAGTTTATTTTTGTAGTGCTTTTTTACGCCAACTCTAAATAAAAAAATGAGCTAAATGTATATACTTTTTTAGAAATAATGAGTCCATTAACATTTGAAAATAAGAGTGTGCACTTACCTTCATGTTAGATGTTGTAGACTTTTATTCTAAAACAACTTCAAACTAATAATGTAAGGACACAAAAATACTTTCCTCACAATGGGCACTCTATCCTTATTGAGAACGTAGGATGAAGTTCGATAGGTGCCAGTACCGATCGCACGTGTTCAATTGTTTTTAGAGATATTTGGGTGAGCGGGATTGCCCGCTGAGCATCATGACTACTTTCTTCTACAGCTATTTAGAAGGTTTTTTTTTTTAACCTGGAGCTTCAGGTCCATAGGGCCCTAATGTCTTCTACAGCGAAATGCACTTGCCTATGGGCAGTGTATCGCTACTCTTACCGCAAGATCATTTTGTTGCCTATTTTGAGCCCCGTTCCTCATGACGCCTTTCATTGTTTGCCAAGAGCTGAGATGCGCGTCTCTTTATTGAGAGGTATAGGGAAGAGGGGGGTATCTTTGAACTGGGGACACCTTTGAACACTGGAAATATTTTCCTTTAAATAAATTATATTTTAAAAATATATACGGCAGCACAGTACTACTGCTTCAGTGTAACAAGAATACAAAGCTTTACTATTTTGCATGCACACTATTGTCTAAGCAAGATATGTATATTTTGCTTTCTTGAATCTAAACTTAACAAAATAAAGTTGTAAGCTTTTTGTTGATAATCTGGTATCCCTAGAATTATAATTTACTATTTAATACCTAAATAACGATGTTAGCTTTAACTTATAAGGTTTGTTTTATTCAAATTCTGAAACCTAATTGGGTAAATAGTTGTAATGCTAAACTCCAATGTGATGGGACACCATTGAACAATCAAAACTATGCAGTAAAGAGTTATAGATGCATTTAAATATTATTGTTGATTTTTTTTAATGTGAAAATTAAGAGATTAATTAAGTGTTAGTATACTTAATATGAAAGTTGTACTGATGCAGGGCTTCACTTCAACTACAGGCAAATTCAGGACACAACAATAATTCATGATTTAAGATTTGTCTAACAAACCCATACTGTTTCATTTACAATGGTAAACATTATTTCTAGATTTCATAAAACAGGGTTTTATTCATTTTCTATAACAATTTGAATGTAAATGATTTCCTTTTAGTTCAGTTTTATGCGAAAAGAACTCTTCATTACGTCGGTCAGATTAAAATGCTTAATGTCGGGTTTCTTCATAAAAAAGAGCATAAGATATATTTTCCAGAGTCATCAGATATCAGTTTGGTGGATTTTAAGGATATTACATAAAAAAGTTGCCACAATTAAACATAATTGAAGGGATCCTCCGTTCTGTCTCAACAATGTGCTTTGATGGATACAAATTTGGTTAAATAATGAAAAAAAATAGTAATCTCAGAATCTAAGAATAAAATTACACAATCACATTTATTTTATATTTTGGAAAGATGCAGGTTTTAATAAAAACTCAATATTTTCATATTTTGTTTATTTGTTCAAAAGGTGCCCCTAGCTTGTTCAAAGGTACCCCTACATGGGGCAAAACTTACAGCTTTTTAAAGCCTCACAACATATTTAACTTATCTGAAAAGCTGTCATTTTTATTTCATATGATGCAGAATTACATTCTTTCTTTCACGAAATATTTAAAATTCAATAAATATAATCCAAGTAAGAAATATGTGGAATTTTTTTTTTAAATGCTCAAAAGGTGCCCCCCTCTCCCCTATTCTATACTACTATCACCTGTGCTTTGAAAGAGGAGTTTTACAATAGCTTCAAAATTAACTGAAACATGTCAAAATAGGTCACAAAAATACATATTTTTAATTAAAAATGACCTTTTTTTTAAAAAAAAAGATTTGAGCACCTATAAAATAACTACATGATAACACAGAGCTTCCCTTCTAGGCCAGACCCTAGTTACATGGAAATTATTCCGACCTATTTTCACCGATATAGGTTTAAAATATTTTATGGAATGAAATTCCTCGCACATGGCCAAAACAGAAAAAAATGTTTTGCCAGAAATTGCCTTTAAAGATTTCTTATCTATAAAATTAATCTAGAAGTGTTCATTAAGGTTTATCAGTATTTTTATGTAAAAGAAACTCAAGAAAACGACACTATTTGATAAGAAAATCTGACATTTTTAACCAGTTGACCGCCGTCCAGTTAAATTTGTTTATGGAGTGTGGATCGTATTGGATTCAGTTTTGTATTTGTGAATGAAAATTCTCATTATGTATAGGGGAGCTGGGGGATGAATCGGACAAGGGATGGATGGGAAGAAATTAGAAAAAATATTTCTCAATATTTCATGCAATGAACGTTTTATTTAGTTGATTTCTATGGCTCTACCATAGTGCGATTTAGAACCAAAAGAAAAACCACATGGCTTTTTTCATTTTTTTTTTTTTTTTTTTTTGAAACTGCTTAAATGCAACTTTTATTAAAATTTGAAGTTGTCAAATATTTTATAGAATATAAACAAATAAGATATGTTGTAGTTATTTATTTGAAGGTTCAATATTGGTAATTAATATGAGTGCATATTAACCAATGTGACAAAATAATTTCGGAGGCAAAATAGCGGACAATTGAATCTATGCATCATCAATGTACGTAACATCTATGTATCATAGATTGGGACAATTTAAATGGGGATGAATGGGACAGTCTTTTTCATCCCTAGAGATGTTAAAACATTTATCCTTCTATATATAAAAAAAAGTTTTGATTTGGAAATGGACCAATGAAAATCTGCGTAGATATTCCCGGTAAATCAGCAGCCAATTTGAATGCTTAAGCATGGCTTTTCTTCGTTAATATTAAAAAAAAACTGTTGCATACAAAAATATGAAAATCGGTGGTATTATAGAGAAATGTTTGATAAACACGCTGATGTAGACAGTTTTCAAATCAAAGAATTATTTTAAGAGATATTTAATGCCAAAGTTGGACAAAATCGTTCCATTAAAAAAGTTTTATAGGGGCAAAAACTGTACATAGGAATTTAATCATTTTTAGATCATTTTAGACGTTATAAGTTCCCGGTGTGCAGATTGCATTTATTTTTCTTATATGACTCATTTTTTGAGGTTTTATTTCTATTTTAAATTCCAATTTTCAGCATTTCGAGAGATATTTTTTATATATTATAGAAAATGTTATTAATTTAAACTGTTGCCAATTGTATAAACAGCGCAAACAATGTTTACTTCAAATTAAAAATTTATTTACACGGGACTATTATAAACAGAAAAAAAACAACTTTAAAATTAGAATTAAATGATTGCATGTTAAAAGCACGAAAATTACGTCATAAGAACCATATTTACACTTGAATTTGAAAAGAGAAACAAAATGTTAAAATAAAAGAATTATTATGCGTTAAAACTTGTAAATGGAGGAAATTACGTCATATTTAAAATGGCCAAAATATATGGCAAAACAATTTAAATAAAAAAAAATATATATATTTGCGCGAGATATTTTGAGAATCTTTTCAACTGTTATCGTGAATTCGAAGACAGCGCAAATAATATTTCCTTCTAACAACAAAAGTATTTTCACCTTGAATATTAATAAGAGAAATAAAACTTTGGTGTTAATTTTCGTCAGATTTAAAACGATACATTTAAAAGGAATTATTTAAAAGAACTATCTTATAGCGCTGTTAAAAAATACCGGGAGACAATGACACTATTTACTTAATTCATTTACATTAGCTTATTTTCAAATGTTTAACAAATATTTTAATTAAATACGAAAACATCCATTGTATCTCTTAACAGCAGCAGATTTGGTCTTAAAAATCCCCAATCCAAGGAATACGAAGGTAAACCCATTTACAGAGAGATCGCTACGTTTTAATTCAATATTTTTAAAGCCGATCAAAAGCCGCATGCTTTTTGGATTTTGGTGTGCCTGAACGGGGGTTGGCGAGCGTAACTCGTAGGGGTCAGAGCCCCCTAGTTAACTAAAAAATATTATATAGGTTTATAAACTAATGTAAATTATTAGTGTTAAACTGTACTTGTATTATATAGGTTGCCTATTATTAAAAAATACTTTGAATCTTAATTATTGTATTGTAATAAAGGTTATCAAAAAATTGCTATTGAAATATTATCAAAATAGATAAAATTGTTAAAAGTACTAGATGTTTATTGATCAGATGGGGTAAATTATATTGAATTTGAAACTTGTGTAAATTCCTCCTCTCGCGCCTCCACTAACATAATTTCATTTGTCCATGATAAGATACATTAGATACATAACATACATACATTACATAAGATACATTGATTTATTAATAGGTTGTGAATGAAAAATATTAGCTATGCCGTATTTCAAAGACATTTTTCCTTTTCATTTCATATCTAAAATGTCTCGTAAGTGGGAAAGGGGAACAGATAGACAGTCCAAGTTTGCATTACAAGTTAAAACTGCAGTAAGAGAAGTGATTAGTAACCCTGAGATAGAATAGCCATATTATAAGATCATATGTTACAAATATAAATACTTATAAGTTTATAATTATAAATTTTAACAAGGTAACATTGAATACAGGGAGAAAAATTTGGGTGTTTCATTCATCCCTGCTATAGGGATGACTGGGACAGAGAGTAATGTTTTTTAAATTTTATAATATTTTACTGTATAACAACAATCTAGACTAAATAGGGTGCATAGATGTAGTCAAATACCTAATGTATGAAATGTGATATATAATATTGATAATAACTTTTAAAAAATATTAAAAATAAAATTTTTTGTAAAAGTGTCGCATTCATCCCCCACCTCCCCAACTTATATATAAAAAATAAAATAGCTTATTTAAAGATATTTTGAAAGACATTGAAAACAAAAATGAGCAAAAGTATATCGATGCTTACTCAGATTCGAAGAATAAATTCAACAATCTTAAAAACAACAAGAAATACCTAAACTTTCAAAATAGGAAAAGCTCTATATCAAATATTCGCAAAAGCAATTTCTAACATTCAAGTGACTGTCCAGCTCTGCTAAATTCAACATCTAAATTTTCCGTAAATTTCCCGCTGTTCCCTTATTGGTCGGAGTGTTTCCCCAATCGAATGCAGCTTTCCTCCATCGATAAGCGTCGTTTACACGGAGCGAGTTTACTAGCTACAAGCCGGCGAATTCACTAGCTGCTAATAAACTCGCCCCGTGTAAACACGTTGGCTAGCGAACTATCTGGCAGCTCAGCGAGTGCGAAAAAAGTTGAAAGCTCGGCTACTTTTCTCGCTACTCGCTGGCGTGTTAGCTATCTGGCTAGTAAACTCGCTGTGTGTAAACGTTGTTGCTAGTGAAATCGCTGCGAGTATTCGGTGGTTTGGGGTTCTGTAAATGTAAACAATGTCGACTGAAGTAGTTCGTGTCGGCGTCAATGAACAAAATATATTTTTCGAATAAACTTAATTAGGATACACTTAGGATACCAATAATTAAAATATTTTTGAGAATTATTCACTGTTTGAAATAACTACCGTAATTATCACAAGGTGAATATTTTAATTATTTTAGATAGATAGTTGAAAATACTAATGTCGGGGAATTACAGTTATCAAATTATTGAGACTGTACAGGGTTTAGAGGGCAATAATTGAAAAAAAAAAAATCGAAAAAAAAAAGTTTTGGCGTATTAGTGAATAGATTCGTATATTTTCCACTATTTTTCTCAGTTAAACTACCTGAAAGTACTTTTAGTAATTAGTATTACAAATATGATAGGAATGATACTGGGGGTTGAATGTTTTAAATACTAAAAAAAATAATTTCAAAATAAAACTGCAGAACTATGATGGCGTTTGAGGCTACTGATCTGCAGATTTACTAGTTCAATTATTACCATAGATTTTATTAATATTACAATCATTTTTTGTGAGAGATGAATAAGTAAAAATGTTTAAGACAGAAAATAATAGATTTTTTAACAACTTCCGTAATTTTTTTTTTTTTCTTACGAATTTAATATTTCTAACTGGGCGAAAAAATGCCCAGGCCAGGAATCGAACACAGATCATTGGCTTACAGGGCATCTAATGCTTTACCGTTTAAGCTAACTGGGCCGACAACCGGTGAGCATATCTGCAAGCCAAGGATCTGTGTTCGATTCCCGGCCTGGGCATTTTTTCGCTCAGTTGGAAATATTCAATTCGTATGATAGCTTTAGCAATCAGTTTGATTGTGTTAAAATAATAGTTTACCGTAATTTCCCGCGTATCCGCTACAGCTTCGTTAAGTCTTTTCAGACCGGAAATTTTACTGAAAAAAAGAAGTCAAAATCAAATAAGTGACAAGCTGAAGCAAGTCACATTTTATTTAAAATAAACTCTGGTAGGAAATTGAGTTATCCGAAGTGCGGCAAATGGACGCGAAATTACGCGCTTTAGTTTTTATTTAAATGGGGAGGGGCTGAGCCCTATGAGCCTCTCTTTTCCATATGCCCTTAAACAATATATGCTTTACTTCCTGGTTTGTTTCATTGATTGGCAGATAAACTAAACAGGGCAGAGTTATAAAAAAAATGTGATTAAAATATTGAAAATTTTATTAACCACAGGAAATTAATTAAAAGCAGCACTATTTATAAAATTTTGGTGTTCCTATTAAACATCAGTGAAATTGCAGTTTTAGCAACGATTACATGAAGGTTCATTACTGAAAATAGACTAATTAAACGTTACAATAATGGACACGGGTCTTAAAACCTTAAAAATTAATGAAATTTTATAAATGATCATTAGAATATAAAATTCAAATTTCATCTTTTAATTTCGTATTGAAGTAATCTGTGTGTTTTATTTTTTATAACACAGGGTACTCTTGGTATACATTTAAAAACTCGGCAATATCATTTGCGTTCCACTTCAATTTTCCAAGGACACACACACACACATTAAAAAAAACAGACAGGAAAACTCGGCACTCAGAAAAAACATAAAAGAAAGCTTTAGAACGCAGCAAGTGACGCAATAGCGAGTTGGCTACTGAGCGAGCAAACAAGTTCGTGTGTAAACGATCACTATCTCGCTAGCTGACTCGCTCACTACTTTTCTCGCCGGCTTGTAGCTAGTAAACTAGCTCCGTGTAAACGAGCCTATACAGGGAAGCCGCTTTCGATTGGGGAAAAATCCTACCAATGAGGGAATAGCGGGAAATTTAGAGAAAATTTGCTATCGTGTCATTAAAAAATTCTAGAGAACTTTCCCAGTTTGGAGGACAGTATTAAAGATTGCATTAGGTATGTATATAACAAACTTTCTCAAAAAAAAAAAAAAAAAAAAAAAGCTTTTAGCTCATATTATTGCTATCATTATATTGCTATTTTAAATATTATTTACAAATATCGAGAAACAGTGAGAAGGCGAATAAGACGCAGAAACAAATTTCGCTCCAGAAATGTAATTTTTCATTGTTTTCACCCCGGAAACGTGATTTTTCTCGCATCTGAAATCCATGCTAAATCGATTGTAACGCTTAAATGAACCTTTTTAAAGAAACATTTTTGTCTTGATATACGAAAGTCATTTCAAAGCTGATTTGTAACATTGTCAAAAATTATTCCGGTTAGGATAAATTTAGTGTAGGTAGGGGAGATAAGGCAGGGCCCGACTTAGGCTATGAGGGCCCCTGGGCAAGCATCATTCTGGGGGTCCCCTTCTATCTATAGAATTTTTTGGAGATTAATGTGGAAGTGGCTAGTACCAAACTTTATACATATTGTATGTATGCATAAATTTTCTACCCGGTACTGCTCACATCTGTATACAGGGTATCACAGAGGGTCACAAATTTCAGCAAAATACTAGTAGAACAATGGTAGAAAAAAATTATAGACTGATTGACACGAGTATTTCTTTGCAAACTTTTACTTTGCTTATCTACGTACATTATAAGATGTCCAAAAGAGAATGCCCCAAATGGGTCATAATGAATGGTTTTAACTTGCTACGTTACGAGGAAAACGATCATAAAGAATTTCTTTTGAAAACAATAGAATACTAAGTTGTTATAATAAAATTTTAATATTAGTTTTCTAATGATACTTTGTTTTTGCATGGGTAGAGGGGGTACTGGAAGCAGAGAGAGGAAGGGGGACCATACTCCTTTCCTAGATGTTTGAAAATATGTCCATTTTGGTCACTTTGGAACTTAATCATTTCGCACCTTTTAATGAAGATCCTGATTACTCTCATGGGGGCCCCCTAAAAAGGGGGTCCGCGGCAGCTGCCCGCATGCTTCTGCATAAGTCGGGCTCTGGGTAAGGGTCATTAGGATCAGGATTCAGGAGTCATTAGGGTGAGGTGCACTTTCAGGGGCAGTCCGTAACAGATAAAAAAAAGGCCATGCTCATTATGAAGTGAGACTTTTTGGAGTGAAAATGTATGCTCCTGTATAAGTAAATCCCTGTTTTCTCAGAACAAACTGAAAAACGTTCTTCGTCAAAGTGAGAATGCTATGTTCGTTTGCTAATGCTATTCCTATGGAAAAATTTTTTAAAGATATGTCGGTCGAATTTCAATATTTTTACATGATTTTTTTTTTTTTTTTTTTTTTGGCAGTGGCTAGCTGAGGTCAATCTGTAAAAGGGGCGTTTTTTTACTTCTTCGATTTTCATTGGGGAAGTCATTCTCAAGGTGAAGTCATCACCCGTTTTTTCAAGAAGATGCTTTCATTTTAGGAACCGGTTCTGAAAATGAAAGTGTCCTGATTAAAAATATTTGTAAACGAAATTGAAAAAGTAGAAAACGTCCTGCATACAGATCTACCTCAGTTAGCCATTGAAAAAAAAAAAAATCATCTAAAAATACTGAAATGCGAGACCGAGATATCTTTATAAATTTTTTCCATAGGAATAGCAATAGCGAACGGGTCTTTTCGCGTGACTGAAGAAGGGCCTTAAAACGGTCCTGTGTAAAAAATTGTAGGAATATTAAAATATAGCTATGGATTTAAATTTAGAAAAAGACTTTTAAGAGGAAATGGTTATGCAACAGACGAAGCATACATGTTAATAATCGGCATGATTCTAATGACTCCAGAAATAGCATTTTCCGGGTAACATACGATCCTACAGTTTTTGGGTTAAGGGTCCATTGGGATCGCAAATTTCATTTTCTATTTAAATCAAATTGTGCATTTTTTAATCTTTTCAGACCCTGTGAAATGCCCCTAGTTTGGTTTACATGACTGCACATTGTGTTAGCGAAACATTTTACCATTTTATTTTGCATTTATTCCAAATGTTAGCCTTATCTGCCTGTTTTAGGCCTCAACACTTTCAATGTAAATGAAATTTTCCACCCTCACAACATATGAGCTTTGACTGATTCTTTTCCCCTCGTTGCTTAAACAAAACAATCTTTTTTTCTTTTTTTTTTTTACTTTGAAAATTAGTTTTTTAGTAATACAAAAAAATCCCTGCCGGCTCGGCCTACAGGCGGAGGTAGATTTCGAGGATAAGTACTCATTTCACCAACAAAAACTAAATCAAGGTTAGAGATAAAACCCACTTAAACAATTTCATCTGGCCGCTTTTGACAAGTTTTTAATTTCATTTTTCTGCAACAGCTAGTTTTATCAGATTCATGTAAAGGCGGTATTAAAAAAAAAATATTTTTCCACGGTCAACAACTCGAAGTTTTCAGATTCATTTTTAAAAGAAAGAAACATGAAACTCGCTAACACGATTTTTCGAAGAGATTAATAAGCGACCTGTTTTTATTTTTCGTTCAATCCATTTGAACTTGGTTTGCTATCAACTATTTTCTCAGTACAACCCTTTTTTTCGTTTCCATCGCTTCGGGAAATTCGGTTCAAAATGCCCACTCATTTTCCCCTATCCTGTTTCATTCAGCTCTTATTGGATGCAGAAAATACACTTCGCACGAACGCACTTGTAAACGTTGCAAAGTTGAAGAATGTTTTTATTCAAAATATCTACCACTCTTTCAGAATATTAGGTTAATAAACGTGTGTCATTGTTAATGAGCCCTACGCGAATTTAATTTTATGCATCACCGATTGACTACAGTCAACTTACAGTACTTTTCATATTCAAATGAAAATTGAGATTTCATGTTTGTATGTACCTTGTTGACATTTGCTAAGATTTTACTCGCAAATCTCCAGAAACAATCCGAAAAGATAAATTGTTAGATTTAAGGGGGTCCGGGACACATTTTCAATTAATTTTCATTTATTGAGATAAAATTTCGAATTTTTTTGTGATGGTTAACCATATCATTTGTAAATAAAATCACATGATAGAACTTCTCATGTATATATTTTTTAATCTAAATTAAATTTTTTTTTTTTAAAGTGGGGTAGTTTAAAATCGTTATAACTCGAAATATTATTTGTAGAATTTCAATATTTTTGCATTTAAAGAAACAGAAATATATAAGTTTTAATTTAGATTAAGCATTTTAAAAAATATAAATTTAAATAAAAATTAAAAATATTTAAAGTAAAAATTTGAAAAAAAATGACGCAATTTTTTTTTTTTTTTAAATCATATTTTCAAAAGCAAATATTTTTTTTCAAATTTTCTAAATCAAAATTAAAGCAAAACAATTGAAAAATACGTGTTCCAAATTTGAACCATTTACATTTAACGGTTCCTAACTTATAACAATTTAAATACGAGAAATGAAAAAAAAAAGCCCATCATGAGGAAAAACGCATTTTTGCAAAAAGTCGTTTTCAGGACAACCATTGCTTGAAAGCTAGATTTTGAAAACAAAGCAAAACTTAAAAATGAATATTTCCTGTTCTAATTAAGATAGAAACATGATTTAAATGCCATTTTAAGCAGAAAAAACAAAAACTTTCATTGCAAAAAAAAAAAAAAAAAAAAAAAAAAAAAAAAAAAAAAAAAAAAAATGAAGAATTTTTTGTGCTCCGGACCCCCTTAAAACAAACTTTATTGAAAAGTGTATTTAGGAAGCTGATTAAAAATAATGCATGTGCTTTAAAAAAAAAAAAAAAATTCCTTCCGACTCGGCCTACAGACGGAGGTAGATTTCGATGTTAAGTACTCATTTTACCCACAAAAACTAAATCAAGATGAGAGATAAAAGCCAATTTAACAATTTTATCTGGACACTTTGGACGAGTTTAATTTCATTTTTCTACAAGAACTGGTTTTATCAGAATCATATTAATACGATCATTTTTTATTCAACCCCTATTTTTGCTTTTGCTACAAGATGGGGCTTTTAAAAACTTGTAGATAATCTTAAGAAAATTTAGATTAAATTTAAGCGGATTGCGTATATCTTGTGAATAGACAAGGTTATTCATTTTCCTCTTCAAACCGCCTCCCCCCTTTTTTTTAGTTTGATTTTTTTTTCTTCGGTAAGAATTGGTTCTATCAAAAGGTTGTCAATATAAAAGTTGCAGATAGTATTGAGAAGATTTATAAGTTTAAGTGAATTTGATAGCTCGAGAATGGATAAAGTTATGAATTTTTCTCTCGCTAAAACCCTACTTTTTTTTTACCTCGTGGGCCCATTTTTAATTTTATCAAAAATCTGCGATACATACATTTTTAGCCCTTTTCCTAGAACTAATAACTTTAAACTGATTTGATATGCATTATAATTAAGAAGTTATGGGGTTTTTTTTTTCGGTTTTCACAAAACCCCTCCCTATTTAAACCACTTTGGTCCGATTGTGCCCATTACCGAATTTGACGGAGATTTTCTGCCGCTTGATTTTATGTATCAGTTTGGAAGAGATTTCGGCAGAATTATGGAAGTTATCGTGTCCATAAAAAAGTGATTTATACTATATAATCCTTAAAAAACATTACAAATCACCATCTGACATATAATAAAATAAATAAAATTAGCAGATTTCTATTGTTTAGTCTATAAAAAACAAACCATTATGTTGTCCTAAAAAAAAAAAAAAAAAAAAAAAGTTAAGGTTTTATAGACTCGTGTGTTCGAGATTCGTTCGAAAAATATGTTTTTCATTCTAAGGTTAGTTATAGGCATTGAATTTTAATAACGCAGCATTTTTTTTTTTTTTTTGAAATATTAAAGTTTAGGTTAAAGATTTTATTTCCTCGCGTCCTTTCAGAAAATATATTGCATCAAAATACTTTTACTTTTATCCTCCTATTGTATGCTCTACAGATTATTCAGGTTTTTCTCAGCATTTTAAACAAACGAAAGTCGCAGAGATTTGATAGGAATTTAATATCGCCCGTGAAGTAGCGTTTGGGGACAAGAGATTGACTTCCCTGTGAGACTCAATTTTTGGGGGCGTCAAAAAGGTTTTCTATAAAAAGGACCTCCCCCCCCCCCCCACCCCCTGGCTCAAAAAACTAGTCACTGAATTCTAAAAAAACTAAATTTTTTTTATAGAGCGGAGGCGGTTGCACCTCATCGATTTTTGAATAACTGATGTTACCGGTCTCCCAGACCACTGCTTTTTTCAATTTTTATGATTTAACTTGTAAATTTCAGCTTAACTAACAACACTACCGAAATTTTGTTTTGTTTCGAACTTTAGTAGGGGATAGCGGGGTGGAATGAGACAGTAGGTTTTTCTCTTTATGTATCATTCTAATCATTTCATCCATCACACAATTACATTAAGCAATAGTAGCCCTAACATCAGCTGAAAAAAGTAGCTGATCTGCATAAGCTTTCGATTGTATAAAGAAAAAGATTATTTCAAGAATCAAAAGTAAATTTGCTTCATATACTTTTTATGGTTTTTGAATACTAATGACTTGTTTATGCGTAGATGTAATAGTTTCCTCATTTATCGAACATTATACTGTATATTATCCCTAATTTAAACTATGCTTAAAAGCAGCAGTTTTGTTTATACAAGAAGTTTCACATAAAAGAAGGTAGAGGGAGGAATGGGACATGCCAGCAAAGGGAGGAATGGGGCATGTCTAATTCCTTCTTTTTAATAAGATGAATGCAAATTGCTAATATGCAAATAATTTTCGAGGGTAGTATATTAATTATAACATTATAAATCCTTTACTTCAAAATGTACATAAATTAAACTGATGACTTTTTAATGTCATCTCTGAATGACAATCCTGAATTTTCCTTCCCGTCATGAAGGTAATGGAATTTGATATTGTAGAAGAGACATTATGAACCTACAATCTTTGTTAGACTGTAAATATAGCCAACACTAAACTATTTGTGCCTTATCATACATTGTTTTATAGCTGTCCCATACCTCTCTGTTAGTGGGGAGTTAAAAAAAAAACACATTTTGAAATTTACAATTTCTTTATGAAATTGTTTCTGCAAATTATGTTTCTATATTGTTCACGGACATTAGAAAGTGTTTCATTTTGTATTCTCTATATCGAAATTTTTGTGTTAAAGTTGATTTTCTTTTTTTGTAAAAAGTGTCCCATTCCACCCCACTCTCTCCTACTACCACCAGAGATTTTTGAATAGGTGAATTTGAAAGATAAGTCCTGTACAAAAAGTTTAGTTGGAGCGGTCTCACAGACCGCTTCAGAGTAGTTATGTGACAATTTCTCTCACATCAGTTAAAGGTTAAAATGCCACGTCCTATACTACCTTTAGATCCGATTTTAGTGGTTGACTCATAGGTTTATCATTGTGTTTTACTGCACCCAAAAGGTATGAGAACTGTGAGCAGAAAAACAAGGGTAAACCTCCCCGACCACCACTCCAATCGGGTATGCAGGCGTTTTTCACCCAGATACGACTTGGCAGACCCGTTGCATTTTAATAGACGAATCGAATTCGAACGCATCCGTCCACTCGATTCTGTGAGTAAGGAGAAACGCCAAAAACAGACACATGATTCAAAACGAGGACGAAAAAAGACTTAGTCGACATTAACGTGCACAAAAGAACCAATAAGACGCTTTAGAAAGAATATAAGATGCAATAATGAGAAAATTAACTAGTATAAAAAAAACCCTCTAAAAAGGGTTAAAAAGCGTAAAAGATAAATTTATTACAAACTTCGGCTGTCAATTAAGAAAGAAAACTTTTAAATGTCTTTTACATTCTCACTGAATAAAATGGATCGTTTGTATATACCCGTCGCCCCCCCCCCCCCTCCCACCCCTTAGAAATGAAAGAAAAACTTGCAACAAAAAAGAAAAAATCATGCCTCAAGCATAGATTGACACTTTCCAGCACTTCCAAAATACTTTAGCAAAATAATGAATCTAAATAAGATACCCAAGATAAGCACATTTGAAAATCAGATTTCTATAAGGAGAGTCGCGAGCCAGGAAAGTACTTTAAATCTTTTAGTATAGGATCTATTTAAAAATAACACAGTTAAAAGTTTACCTCAGCCATTTCTACCCATAGATCAAAACATACTTTATTTTGTACAGCCCTTCGTATTACCTAGAGGTTTTTTTAGACACGTCACACAGGAACCCTTTCGGGACCGGTGTACTATTTATAGTACAATGAAACCTCCTTGAACGGTCACCTGTAAACAATGACAACCTCCGAACACCGGCCACACATCGATGGAACCAAACACATTCCATAGCATTAACATGAGTACGAACCTCTAAATAAGGCATTCTGAACAACGGTCCCTCAAAAGTCACAAGAAAATTTTTTTTAACAGTTCCTGATAGTTTCATATTTATTTGCAAACCGAAATCTGAAGCAGATCAAACAAAATTTACTAAATATGCCAACAAAAATCCACTTATTCTCTTAAACACTTAAGCTTTTCCCCAAAACTAGTCATAGAAAATGAAGACATACATGATGATGGCAAAATTTAAATAATATTCTTAAAACGACAGACATTACTAACACGAAGGCCAGTAAGTTTGTATGTCTGGACAGAGACTTGGCAGTTACTACCACATTTCATTCATACAGCAAATGGTGGAAGGTAGGAGAGATGGAAGAGAAAACTAAAATTTCCAGTATTAATACATACACCAAATTTTTGACGAACCTTCGTTAAGAGGCCACACTAGTCACGGCTTGAAGTTCGAACGCTAATGATAAGTCTATGGCAACAATGTTTTCAAATATCTTGCTTGATTTTTAATATTTTTAAATGATTTTTTTTGCACAGGATAGCTGAGGACTATCTGTTTACGGGCTATTTTTTACTTTTCCGATTTTCGTTGTAGTTTTAATTCTCAGGATCCTGTCAATTTAGGATCCAGTGAAATTCGAGGTATTGTGTCCTTTTTAGTCTTATAACATTCATATCAGCAAAATTCAGGAAAATTTTTTTAATAACAACGAAAATATAGAGTTTAAGCTTTCCAATAACATGCTTTCAATAGTTCTACTACAATTAGGCTGAGCAAAATATGCAAAGATTTTGATGAAAAATGTGTCAAAAATGGCCTCGTAATATTATGCTCTCCGCCTCTACCAAGACGATGAAAACCACGCCTATTAAAAATATGATTGGCTAGTATCCAAACATTTTAGCAAATGGAAACGATTTAATTGTGATTGGATTATTGTATCGTGTTAAAATAGATCACTCCTATTTCAAACCTTGGATTTATTTTTTTTCTAAAATTATTGTTTAATTTCAACAAAAGACTCTTGAAAGAATGAAATATTTTAAATTCTATATTTCTATGAATAACGAAGGAAATTATACATTTCGTTTATATAAACAATTTCAGAACCACACAGAGGGAGTTACAACATATAGAAGTTATTAAGGAATCAAATTTCAGTCCTAGTTTATTAAGTAAAATGGTAAAAAAATAGACGAGTATTTTTTAAATTATTTTTTAAGTTAAAATAGTTAACAAATAATTACGAAGTCATAATTTGTTAGAACATATTTGTGGCCTGGCCAGGAGACTGGTTTTCAAGCCTCCTATTCTTGTATATGTATAAAATATTCGACAATTTAACATTTTACGTTCGAAAAACAGTTTTTTTAATTAAAAATCAGCAGAATTTAAAGTTAATAAGTTTTAAAGATTGTTAACTTTAAAATTGTAAATCAACTTGTTCAAAATTTTAAAGAAATATTTTTATAGTTCATTACTTTAATATTTATTATTTTTAAGGGGACAGTACACCTTTAACAGTCGGAGAACGAAATTTGTCCTGTGTAACAGATATATTTTTTAAAGAGCCCACGTCAGACACGGAGAGAAAGTAAAACGAAGTCTATGGGGGCGTTAATTTAAAATTTCTCGCTTTGTTTTAATATGATGTTTTTTACATAGGATAGCTGAGCACGATCTTCAACCAGGCTAGATTTTACTTTTTAGATTTTTATTTTATATATATATATTGAATGTTTTCCATTGAATGTTTTCTTTTCGTTCATGGTTTTGTTAGTAAGTTTTTTCCATGGTTATTTTGTTAATTTTCTCTGTAGTTCAGTAGTTTTGGGATTGGATGAGTAGTGTGTGTTTTTTGATTGATATATATATATATATATATATATATATATATATATATATATATATAAAGCCCAGTGGTGTAGTGGTCAGGGCATCTGACTGCCGCACCGCAGGTCGAGAGTTCGACTCCCGACTGGGCCAGGTTCACTCAGCCTTTCATCCCTTTGGGGTCGATAAAATGAGTACCAAGCTTGCTTGGGAACTAAACACCGAGGGTCTCGCGTTAGGCTGACCACCTGGCCGGGACGCATGCTGTATAGCACCTCGGGCCTAGGGTCAAGAAAACAGAGAGGGGCACTGTCGGCCCTGATCCTCATGGATTATATAGCCGCAGAGTTTAGTTTAGTATATATATATATATTAGGAAAGTTTCAATTTCAGAAACGATTCACCCCTGTTCCGAAATTAAAAGTATTTTTTTTTAAATATCTGAAACCAAAATCGAAAGAGTAAAAACTAGCCCGGTTGTAGATCGTCTTCAGCTATCCTATACAAAAAAAAATCATTTTAAAATGTTAATAAGGAAGTGAGATAAAAAGGAAGTGAGATTTGAAAATAACGCTCCCATATATTTAACATTAGCGTTTACATTTTTTCCCCGTAACCTGCGTGGGTTCTCAAATGTAACGCAAAGATATTTTTTTTGCAACGGTTAGGAAACGCGAAAATTTATCATTAACTTTAATAATGTAAAACTAAAAGTTATGAAACTGCAAGATAAAATATAGCATTTTATAAAAATATACTAGCTAGCAATTTTTTTTTCTAATACGTATTACCTTTTAATATTTTATACTTCACTTACATGGACATTCAAAAGTATTTTATATTATGGTCTATGTGGGAAAATACATTTGCGTGTATTTTAATGACATAAAACAATTTTAAACATACAATTTATTCGCATTATTGAAGAGCATAGGTACTTGTACAGGGGAATTAAAAAGTATATTTCGTTACATTATGGACTACGAAGAAAAAACGTTTGCGGGGTATTTTAATAACGTTTTCTGTTACAACATAATGAAATTGATATGAATTTATGAGGCGCAGTAAAACATGCTTTCTGGAGGGATAGCAAAGCATTTATCATTCATTTACAGGGTCACAGAAAAGGGTTCAGTTTTATTACAGAAAAAACTGCTTGCAAAGTGTGTTTTAGTTATGTTTCACGATTTCAAACAAGATGGAATTCATATACGTTACTGAGGTTTACAATATGATGCTTACATTATAATATGATGTGCATCACATTTTATTTAATTTACAGGGGCACATAAAAGATATTGGATACAATATTGCATATGAAGTATTGTCTATTAGGGATGATTGCTGAAAGTGAGATTTCAGCTATGATATACGTTTTTAACTAAATTTCTGCATACTAGATTATATATATAAATTCGATAGACTACGTATAGGGCTACGCAAAAGAACTAGGAAGAATTGTTGAGAAATTGATTAATTTTATTTTCAAATTCAACTACATTTAGAAAGATATGTTTGGAAAATAAAAATATAATAATATACAAGGCTATTCAAAGAATTGGATGCATGCACGCCTATTTCAGACACGGGAAGGAATGAAAACGCTAATTTTAAGTCTATGGGGGGGGGGGGGGGGGTCATTTTCATATTTCTCGCTTTGATTTTAATATTTTTGAATGATTTTTTCTTTTTCTTTTTTTTTTCTTTTTTTTGCATAGGATATCTGGTGACTATCGACAGTGAGGCTAGCTTTTACTTTTCGATTTTGGCTATAGTTTTTTTTTTTTATATATAATAGGATAGTTTAAATTTTAGAGCGGATATGAAAGTAAAAGTAATTTTAAAGAAAAATATCTGAAACAAAAATCGAAAAAGTAATAACTAGCCCGGTTATAGAGCGTCCTCAGCTATCCTAACAGTTTCTTAGCAACAACGAATGATAGCTTAACACTGTCATGATCGGTAAGGTCAAGTAAAGACTATAAACTAAAAGCACTGCTAATTTACCAAATTCCGATATAGGACACAGATTGGTAAAGGATATTACGGCAACTCCTCCTGATTATTAACTGGGAAGTAGAGGAAGAAGATGGAGAATCTCTGGAGATATTTGACTGTGAGCTTTCAACTGACAAGGTAAAAAAAAAATCTCTATCAGCAATGCGGGGAAAATAAAATTGTAACTTAGTCTAAAGAAAGATGTAGAAAAATAAATTTATTTTCACTGATTTCTGATAAAGAAAAAGAATGCTTTGGTAAAATTGGAAGAAATTCGAAATATTGCTTTGAAATGGAATTCTATGAAATTCATTATCAGAATTGCATATCAATGTAATGAAAAATCCAAGCAGTTTTCAGAGAAAATAAAAACAAAGTCTTTCTCAAACAATTGTAAAAAAAAATACAGCTGTATTTGTTAAAAAAATCTCCAAATTCAGAGTAATGAATTAAAAAAGGTTTTTATACACAATCTAGGTATAAAAACACAGATAGGATGTTTTTGTGCCTGTCCACAGATTCCTAAAGAGTGATACAAGATTTCACAGGAAGGGATTTGTTCGACGGGTGGCAATTGCACAGACCATCAGCTCATCAAGTTGAAGGCTGAAATTTTAGGATTAGATAGAACTCAATTAGCATATTAAAATGCAAATGGTCTGCTAAGTCATATCTTGATAGAAAACACCTGCACACCGGAGTTTAGTTTTTGATCGATATGTTTATCATTGTATTTTGCAGCACCCAAATGTATGAAAATATTGAAGTTTGGGTGCATGAAAACACAATGGTAAACCTGCGGATCAACCACTAAATTGATGTTCTGCAGATGGTTTCCACCAAGATACGACTTGGCAGACCAATGCCTATAGCTTGTATATAAAATAAACGGTCAAGTACGAGTATTACTCGCGCTCAGAGAGTTCCGTACAATAAATATATGAATTATTAACTGTATTATTTAAAAGAATAATGAAACTTTGTAAAAACCTATACAACGTAGAGTTGGGTATAGCTGTATATATTAGAAAAGTATGATTGAGTATACCACAAAGGTTCAAAGAGATATGAAGCCGAAATAAAATTAAATATTGCTATTTTGTATAATTCTTTTTTTAAACGTATCTTAATCTGGATATGGTGAACTTAATTTGGTACTAACAATAAAAGTACTGCATATTTAAATTTCATTTGGCATTTCATAAAACTAAATTCAACATAGAAATATTTTTCTTTTTACAGTGTAGATGAAATAAAATCCTTGTTCAAACTTTAAACTTGGCGTTGTACTACGCGCGTTTCGAAAGGAGGTCGCAAAGATGCAACTCGACTTTGTCCGTGCCGCGTTTTTTTCAAATAGGTCTTTAATTATCATTTAAAGACACGGGAGGCGTATTGAGAGATCCACTCAACGCAAACTAGTCGCGAATCCCATAGTATTTATGCGATTAATTATAATTAAATTGGTCTGTTTTTAACAATTTGATGTTTACTGCTTTTATGCTGCTACTGGGTATTGCATTACACATATATATCATTAAAAGTTGTTATCTAGTATTTAAAAACCGATGGTATATAGAGTACGCCGCCTCTGCCATTATGTATGTCCAAACCAACCGTGTCTTTAAGGGTTACGGCTCCTGCCCCTGCCAGCGAAGACAATCACGAGCTAATGCTAATCGTATAGGGAAGGATTTTTCTAATATCTATTTTGTATTTCGATATTTAAAATTTTTTTTGGCATTATATAGCCGAGATCCGTCTCTACATCGCACCTTTCTTTACTTTTTCCTCCCCATCGGATTAGCATTAGCTCGTTAGTGTCTTCGCCGGCAGGGACAGGAGTCTTAATATCTCGGCGAGTTACCGACGATTTTTTTTCGAAAATCATTATAAACAATGCTTTTATACTTTTGATACGATAGGTACCTTTAGCGCTCTTCGATACCTTTGCTGAATGCCCGCAAATAGAAATCTGTATGAAACAGAAAAATGCGATTTTATGAAAAACTATGCCACCTAGGGCAATCGCTATAATTTTCCTGCGAGTATTAAATTAACCTCTACTACCTCTAATTTTTTTCATAATTTTAGTTTCAGTAGATTTGAAAATAGATTGGGGGGGGGGGGGGGGGGCGGGGGGGCACATTTTTGCACTACATTTTCGACGATATCTCTGAAAATATAATATCTAAAATTAAAAGAAATGTATTTTTGAGTTATGCGTTACGGAATCTTTTAACCGATACCCCAAACGATACACAAAGAAAATATATTTCTTCTTTAAATAACCTAATTATCCCCTCTACGTTTTTCCCACATATATTTGTGAATGTTTAATAATCTGTAAATATGTGGGTCAATAGTCTTTATTACATCTCCCAATTTGAACTTCCCACGTTCCGTAGTTTACGAGTAAAATGGCTGTGACAGACAGACACAGGAGTGATCTTATAATGATTCCGTTTTTACTTTTTAAGTACGGAACCCTAAAAATCATGATTATTGCAACTGAGAAATACAAAAACATAAGAAGATGAATTATTGAAAATAAATAAAACAAGAAAGGAAAACCATGTGTCAAGTATGGATTATGAACCCTTTCCTACATTTTTAGTTCAGTTAGAAAAACACATAACACATTTGAATATACACATTTATTAATTCCTAACAATAGACGGAAACGTACTTCAATTGTTTTGTGAAGCTCTGTATGTTCCTTATAAATTTTTATACACGCCACATACTGAGCTGAAATTTAATTCAGAAATAAATACGCTGAAAATTACTGATATCACACTTCTAAGGCTAACATTAGCTTAAGAATTGCTATCCATGGACGGCCATGTATCCAGTTTTTTGTCATATCCCTATTTATTTATATGCTACAATGTCACTTAGCCGACGGGACATTTAGCAGACAGCAATTAGACGACAGGATGTTTAGCCGACAGCGACTGTTAGCCGACAAGACAGTTAGCCAACAGAGGACAATTATTCGACATGGACATTCATCCGACAGGATATTCATCCGACTTAACTGTAACGTAACTGTAACCTGATCTTAACCTAATTATAACCTAAGCATAAACTAACTGTAGCGTAACTGTAACCTAACCAATACCAAACTGTAACGTAACTATAATCTATCTGTAACCTAAACGTAACCTAAGTGTAAGATAACCGTAACCTAACTGAAACCTAACAGTAACCTAATTGTAGCCTAAATGTAACCTAACTGAAACCTAACAGTAACCTAATTGTAGCCTAAATGTAACCTAACTGGGACGTAACCGTAATCTAACTGTAACTAACGTTTACCTAGTTATAACCTAATCGTATGCTAACTGTGATGTAACTGAAACATAACTTTACCATGACCAAGCTCTAACCTAAGCGTATTCTAATTATCACCTAAACGTAACCTAACAGTTATTTAACCGTAATCTAAACGTAACCTAACGGTAACCTAATTATAAAGTAACCGTAACCTAATTGAAACCTAACAGTAACCTAATTGTAGCCTAAATATAATCTAACTGGGACGTAACCGTAATCTAACTGTAACTAACGTTTATCTAATTATAACCTAATCGTATGCTAGCAGTAATGTAACTGTAACACAACTTTACCATGACCAAGCTGTAACCTAAGCGTAATCTAATTATCACCTAAACGTAACCTAATTATAACCGAACAGTTACCTAACCATAATCTAAACGTAACCTAAGTGTAACCTAATTATGAAGTAACCGTAACCAAACTAAAACCTAACAGTAACCTAATTGTAGCCTAAATGTAACCTAACTGGGACTGAACCATAATCTAACTGTAAATAACGTTTACCTAGTTATAACCTAATCATATGCTAAATGTTATGTAACTGTAACATAACTTTACCATGACCAAGCTGTAACTTAAGTGTAATCTAATTATCACCTAAACGTAACTTAATTATAACCTAACCGTAATCTAAGAGTAACTAATCGCAATTGTAACCAAACTGCAAATTAACTGTAACCTAGCGGGAGGTGCATAATATGAAAGAGTGATCAAAGGGCTGCCCAGTCCAATGATATATCACTTGAGGGATGTCGGAAAAGTCAGAAAAATGCTCCCGGTGATACAAATTGGGGGAGGGGGAACGGGAGGTACATAATATGAAAGAGTGATCAAAGGGCTCCAATGCGATGTATCTCATGAGGGGTGTCGAAAAATGTTAGAAAAGTACCGGCTAATTATACTATCAGCTAAATGTCCTGTCGGTTAATCGCCTTTTCGGCTAAATGTCCTCCCGGCTAATTGCCACGTTCGGCCAGTTGCCTGTCGGTCAATTGTCTGTATTGCTAAAATTATTACTATATGTCCGTTTCGATCAATTGTCCTGTATGCTGTATGTAAATTTCAGCTAATTGTGTTGTCGGCTATATGTACGTATCGGCAAAATGCACGTCTCAGCTAACTGCAATCTGCTAAATGTCTTGAAGGCTATTTGGTTGTCGGCTAAATGTCTGCGACCGGCTACGGGTCAAACATCTATACTAAAAGTAGTTGAGCTTGAAAATGCATAAATCAAATTAAAAAACATCTTTAAGTAATTCATAGTCATTCTCGGTACTACTGATGAAATCTTTTGTGTAGTGTCTATGCAACGGAATAGCAATAATTTCAGCAATACAGACAATTGGCCGACAGACAACTGGCCGAACGTGGCAATTAGCCGGGAGGACATTTAGCCGAAAAGACGATTAGCCGACAGGACATTTAGCTGATAGTATAATATGCCGGTACTTTTCTAACATTTTTCGACAACCCTCATGAGATACATCACATTGGAGCCCTTTGATCACTCTTTATATTCTATGCAATTCATATACACCACCTATGTGCCTGTGCAAAAATATTAGTTTAACTTAACTTATACCATAACTTATCATAAATCAAACATATCATAATTTAAAACTCACTATCAGCAATCATCCCTTATGTTTCCCTGTAAATGAACAATAAATTCGATGCACACCATATTCTTATCCAAACATCTTGCACTCTTTGTCTCCCCTTCTTCCGAAATTTCGTTTCCCGTTTTGCTCCCCTTACAGTATCAAGGTTTAAAATCTTTAAAATTCCTTAATATTTTCTTTAATTTTCTGTTTTATTTGTTACTTTAAACTAACAATAAATAGTCAGTCATAAATTTCGTTATCAATTTATTTCACCATATTCATTTCATTAAAAGTTCTTGTAAATTGCCTCCATCGAAAATGTCATTTCTCCCTTTTGCTCCCTCATCCACGGTACCCATATTTTAAAATAAAAACCCTTTAAAACGCTTTAATTTTTTTAAATCTTTTCTGCTCAATTTGCCACTTTATTTTAACAATATACAAACGATCATAAAAATTTCTCCTCCCCCCCCAACCCCAACTGAAATTGGTATTTCCTCCTCGCCTCTCCCTCTTACCAAGCATCTGAAATTTAAAGTCCTTAATTTTTTTTCGTTTATTATTTTTTTTAACTTATTTGTAAATATTTTCTAAGGTAAGTAAATAATAAGTCGCCGATAAACTTCCGCCCCCCCCCCCCCGCAAAAAAAGAACTAATTCTGCTTATTCCTCTTTTTTTTTCCCTCAGATCACAAAATTTTAACCTTAAAAGTCATTGCTTTTTTAAAAACATTTTGTACTCTATTTCAAATGAAAATCAAATTTCAAATTTCAAAGTAATTGCTTAAAAGGCGCAAAGGCCAACATAGTGAAAAAAAATTCCATGCCGGGACTCGAACCCGGGCCATCAGTATAGCGCACTGACGTTCTACCGACTAAACCACTTGGAACGATACCTAGCTCGGAAAATTTCTCACTATTATATGTTGGAAAGGCTACAAACGCAGCACAAGATGGAATATTTATCGTGAGTCACCGACCTGGGACAAACACGAAACATAATTAAATCCAGCATCGATAGAAATTATATTAATACATGGAAATTATTCCAGAGAGAAACATTCGCCTTGCATACAATATTTCAAATGAAAATCAAAATTCAAATTTCAAAGTAATTGCTTAAAAGGCGCAAAGGCCAACATAGTGAAAAAGATTCCAAGCCGGGACTCGAACCCGGGCCATCAGTATAGCGCACTGACGTTCTACCGACTAAACCACTTGGAATGATACCTAGCTCGGAAAATTTCTCACTATTATATGTTGGAAAGGCTACAAACGCAGCACAAGATGGAATATTTATCGTGAGTCACCGACCTGGGACAAACACGAAACATAATTAAATCCAGCATCGATAGAAATTATATTAATACATGGAAATTATTCCAGAGAGAAACATTCGCCTTGCATACAATATTTCACCGACCTGGGACAAACACGAAACACAATTAAATCCAGCATCGATAGAAATTATATTAATACATGGAAATTATTCCAGAGAGAAACATTCGCCTTGCATACAATATTTGAAATATTGTATGCAAGGCGAATGTTTCTCTCTGGAATAATTTCCATGTATTAATATAATTTCTATCGATGCTGGATTTAATTATGTTTCGTGTTTGTCCCAGGTCGGTGACTCACGATAAATATTCCATCTTGTGCTGCGTTTGTAGCCTTTCCAACATATAATAGTGAGAAATTTTCCGAGCTAGGTATCGTTCTAAGTGGTTTAGTCGGTAGAACGTCAGTGCGCTATACTGATGGCCCGGGTTCGAGTCCCGGCTTGGATTGGTTGATTTTTTGACGGCCGATTATCTACACGAGGGATATAGGCCCGGGGGGAGTGCCCTCCGTGGGGGTCTTTCTAAGGGAACCTAATCCATATTTACACATGGAAAATCCACGGCTCGAAGAAAACCACGAAAACTCCGAACGATTAGACCGACGGGCGCGATTGGGATCGAACCCAGCACTTCCCGTCTACCAGCTTCGAACGCAGAACCTCTCGGCCACTGGTGGGGCCCCGGCTTGGAAACTTTTTCACTATGTTGGCCTTTGCGCCTTTTAAGCAATTACTTTGAAATTTGAAATTTGATTTTCATTTGAAATATTGTATGCAAGGCGAATGTTTCTCTCTGGAATAATTTCCATGTATTAATATAATTTCTATTGATGCTGGATTTAATTATGTTTCGTGTTTGTCCCAGGTCGGTGACTCACGATAAATATTCCATCTTGTGCTGCGTTTGTAGCCTTTCCAACATATAATAGTGAGAAATTTTCCGAGCTAGGTATCGTTCCAAGTGGTTTAGTCGGTAGAACGTCAGTGCGCTATACTGATGGCCCGGGTTCGAGTCCCGGCTTGGAATCTTTTTCACTATGTTCGCCTTTGCGCCTTTTAAGCAATTACTTTGAAATTTGAAATTTGATTTTCATTTGAAATATTGTATGCAAGGCGAATGTTTCTCTCTGGAATAATTTCCATGTATTAATATAATTTTGTACTCTATCTGTTAATTTATTGTAATCATAAATAATCATATAACTATACTCCTCCCCCACAAAAATTGACGCTTGCTCTGACTCTACCCTTACCAAGAACACAAAATTTAGTCTTTTTTTGTCCTATTTCTTATTCTTTAGTAAGGTAAATAAATAAGTCATCAAATAAAATCCCCCCCTTTTTTTTTCTTTCCCCTATTTAAGTTTAAAATCTTTGAAAGTCTTTTTTTAATACATTTTCAGCTTTATCTGTTTCATATTGAACAATAAATAATCGATTATATAATTTCTTCCACCCCATATAAAATTGACGTTTTCTTTTCTCCCCCCATTATTTCCATGCTCATAAAATTTAAAGTCTCTAAAACTCCTAATTGCAATGTTTTTGCCCTATTTGTAAATCTTTAATAAGTTACATAATCGGTCATCTATTAAATCCCCCCCCCCCCCCCCCCGCCAAAAAAAAAAAAAAATCTGTTTCTTGATTTGTCTTACCCTCAACTCATGAAGCTAAAAAATCTAATTTACAGTCTTTAAAACTTTTTAATCTTTACTTTTTTTTCGTCCTAATTATAAATCTTTATTATCTATAATATTAACTAAATCATTTCAACTATGTACGAAAGTGTTAACAATAAAGCGATAGGTGTACATTTAATTGTGCATAAAAAACATTTTAACTGTATTTTTCAAAGGAAAATGTCTTTAGAGAGATATTTGTAAGGAAAATATTGTGGTTTCTCGTCAACGTGCAAGTAAATTCTCAAACCTTTCGAAATCATTTTATTCCGACTAGCTCAGAAAGAACCATCAAACGTAGATACCAAAGGTGCCTGAGTAATCGACTGAACCGAGTATGTCCATAAAGAAAAAAGAAAAATCATGCGTCTACGTCGATACTTTCCAACACTTACAGAACACTGTAACAAAACTTCGCCGTTTAATAAAGTAAAGAAGATATCTAACTAAACATTTGTAATACCTATGACACGTTTGAAAAGCAGATTTCAACAATTGCACCCATAACCTGGAAGGTACTCAAATTCTTTTGTGCAGCTCATATGATATATGCAGCTCATATGAGGCAGTGTATATGATATATTTGTACTGCATATATTTGTACGGATTCTACATACTATGTTAAAATTTAGTTTTGTAAGAAAATACATAAAACAGTTGAAAATTCACCCTCGGCAATTTCTACTTATAGACGGAAACATACTTGAATTCTTTTGTGCATTTCTGTATATAGAAATTTTTATACACGTCAAACAGTATTAAGCTGAAATCTAATTCATGCAAAATCATGCTCAAAATTACTGAAATCACACTTGCAGGAATTATTTTCTATCGGCGGCCCATGTATCCAGTTTTTTGAATATCCCTGTATAGGATTTTATTTGTATGATACAAACATCTCTAAGCATATTAAATGTAGTTGAGCTTGTACATTTATAACTAAAAAAAACCTAACACCTTTAAGAAATTCATACTCATTCTCAGCAATGGTTACGAATTCTTTTGTGTGGTCCTGTATAGGGTTTGTAAAATATGTGCACACCACGTAGTGCGCAAAAATTTAGTTAAACTTAAAAACGCATTCTGTAATTGAAAATGTACTTTCAGCATTAATTTTTAATAGCTATATCGGATACAGTATTGTATCAAAATATTTTATGTTTCCCTGTAAATGAACGCTAAATGAAATGCAGACCATATTCGAATGTAAGCATCTTGTAGTAAATCAAAGTAATGTGTATCTATTTCGTCATGTTTGAAATAGTGTAACGTGATCAAAATACGCTACAAACAGTTTTTCTCGTAGACCATATTGAACCAAGTTCTTTTGTCTGACACCGTAAATAATTGTTAAATGCTCATGTTGTACAGAAAGTAGGCTTAGGACACCTCAGAAATTCATATCAATTTCATTATCTTTGTGACAGAGTAATATCAATCAAATACGCCGCAAACGATATTTCTTCATGGGCTATAACATAACGGAATACTTTTGAGTCCCCTATACTCGTACTTTAAGCATTACACATAACATAGTCTATAGTAACAATTTTAAAGTGTGTCTCAATGTACATAAATTTAACTGTGTTTAACATTGTGTAACACTATTAAAATACATCCTAAATAATCCCCCCCCCCCCCACATAGACCATAATGTAGCGAATACTTTTGAGTGCATCTGTAAATGAACCATGAATGGTGCACCGAACATACCATGATGATTTTCAATATCGTATATCAATTACATGGCAATCCGACTATATTTACGCTAGTTAGAGCACGGATAGACAGACAGACGGACGGACAAACTCAATCCATAAACACTTTTCAACTTTCTTGGGAAGTGTTAAAAATGGAAAAATGTAATGAAAATAAAAGTATTTTAGTGTTATTTAGATTACGAACCGCTACAAAAAACATTCTTATTTGACCGCATCATTTAAAAAATATTTAGTGCTCAGAAATCCCCCCCCACACACACCTGAATTTACTCCTGTGCACTTAAAATTTCAAATTGTTAAAACTCCTTTATGTTTTATAACATTCTTGTAAAAATAATCCATAATCTAAATTTTCTTCTGCCTGAAAATTTCACTAAAATTTTGGCCATCCTTCTTTCTGCTAACATCACACAAAGTTTTTAATATTTGGAAAACTTTATTTTTTCTGTCGCATATTTTAGTGCTAACAACAATAAATTGTGTACTATATCTATAAATGGGTACGCTGGGATTTAGATTTATACCCCCTCTACAGATGTACAGTACAAAATATACAGTTTATTTGTTTAACTTTTCCTCTCCTAATTTTATGAACATCTTATTTTTAACCTTCAATGTTATTTAGCTTTTATAAATCTCATAAATTTTATGTTCTAAAAAGAATTCGCACAAAAGATAGTTATTTTAGAATATTTGTACCTGATATATTTCCCCCCCTCATTCAATATCTCCCCCTTGATTTTAAATGTAATTGCCTTATGTGAAATAAAATAGTTTTTATACTGCACTAATTTCAATTTTATGTTTGTAAAAGCTGTAAAATAAACCTAAAAAAAAAAAAATTGAAAGTCAAATCGTTTTAATTTTTGCACTTTTATCATAAACAGATTAAAATTCTTTTTACGGCTTTTACCGTTATCGAGTCTCCACAAAACAGTGGGCTTTGATCTACGCTTGTAAAGCGAAGACAATTGAAAAAAAATCCTTTACACCTGAAACCTACTGGAAATTATCACATGTAGCGCTCAGCCGAAGTGGGGTGGGGGTTGGAATCGTGCCAGATAATTGGCCATTTGCTGATTGGAAGAGCTCGCTTGTCAATCATTTGAATTTAGACCATCCTTTCAATTCAGCTAAAATGCCAGCGGCCATCTTTATTTCTTTTTATCTGTGACTGCAGTGAGCTCTTAAATCCAAAATTTTGCATTAAATCATAATGATGATGAGTTGTACAGCAAAACAACCCATACTTTTATTTCTTTGGCGAAAGATAGTTGCAGAAAAAAAGCAACTGCAAATCTGTGATTTATTTTAAATGTATTAAAACAATGAGGATTAATTAAAATGGCTGTGTATTTCCATTAAAATTTATGCAATTACGATTTTTTTTTTTTTTATGAAACCTCTAAAGAGCGGTCATCTTTCACCGGTCCAACTGGTAACCGTTATTCAGATGTCACACTGTACATGCCTTTTTATGGAGTATTATTTTGTCTTAATTACTTTTTTTACTATCTACCTATAGTCATGATAGTATAGGGCTATGTCTTTCTTATTATGACTTCCTGTATGTTTGGACCTTTAGTAATAACAATGATAAAAGTTTGCTTCATTCTTTTTGCGCTGTTGGCGATTCTTTTATTTTATACATACTTTTTACACACTCTATAAATTTAAAATAGAGGTTACTTTTCTGAACGAAAGTTGTCCTATCTGCTCAACCCCGTTGTCATAAGATATTCTCCAAAAACTCTTCCTTAACCTAGTATTATCCTATACATATTGGAATAGTGCACAAAATAAGTACACTCGTTCGATTTCAGACAATGAGATTATCTTTAAACTTCGGTCAATCTATTGGGATAGCTACGATTAACATTGTTAAAGTAATTTTGTTCTCAAATTGAAAGGGTTCAGTTGAAATTGAATTCGGGAAAAAATCTCAAAACTACTGAAATCCTACTTCCGAAAAGGATCCTCCCCTCTCCGGCCCTGTATGCAGTTCTTTGCATTGCCCTGCATGCTATTTTATTTATATTTTACAAACCTATTAGAATACTCATGACTCAAAAGCGACTCGCTTCAAAATGTATATCTCCAAATTAAAAACCCCTTTTAATTCATGCTCATTCTCATGAATTCATGTGTGTGGCCCTGTAGGGGGCCTATGAAATGTATGCACACCCCCCATAGCCTGTCAACATCGAGTCAAACTTAAAAAGAGGCATACCCTAACTGAAAACGTACTTTCAGCAAAATTTTTTAATAGACAATACTTCGGATACAACGAAATTTTTTGTGTGTCCATCCACGATCCATTCTATTCTACCCCAAGCATCTTTTAGTACACCCTAAGAGATGCTAAATAGACGATATCCATTTCACAGTGCAACAAATTATTAAATACGGCCGAAACTAAGGGGGGGGGGGTTGTGCCCGGGCGCCAGAACGAAGGGGCGCCCAATGAAGGATTATAACTTTGGAATGGATCATTTTCTTCTGACGGACTGATGGCTTCCTTTATTATGAAACAGCCATTATAAATGAAGTGTTAGATGAAGAGGAAAGAGCAGTCGTAAAAAGTTAGAACTCTGATTTTCTGGTCAGAATGGAGGAAAAAAATATGGCCATATTTTTTTTTAATTTATAATGGCTGTTTCATAATAATGGAAGCCATGAGTCCATCAGAAGAAAATAACTCGGTTAAAGCGAAAACTCGGATAATCAGGACTCTACTGTTTATTTTTTAAATCTTTAGAATATTTTCGTTGGTGTTCAGAGGGGGTTCATGATCATCGTGACCTGCCCTTCGATCCGCCATTATAGATTACGTAGTTCAGTATTATATTAAATTTTAAAACAAGTAATATAAAAATTTTGTTTTTAAAGTCAATTCCTACTTAGGTCATCAAAGGAAAATTTAATAGAATCCCTTAAGCTAATACTAGATTTTTTTGCATTAAAATATCTCAATTTGTTGATTTTCTATAAGCAAGTAGGTTTACAATGGAAGTCATGGGAAGTCTATTTGGGTCGCCAAAATGGGCGATATATCGCCACGTTGGCGACAAACTTGGCAGTATTGGGCGACAGAACAGGGTCCCTCCCTATGGTGAACCCCTTATAGATATGAGGAAGCATTAAATGCTGTTCAATAACCCATGGCCACCATTTTGTCTCCCCTATAAAACTAAAATTAATTAAAATTTAATGAATGAATTAATATTTGAAAAAAACTATTAACATGAAGTGCCATCCAGAACAAGTTTAAAAAAATGTATTTCAACTTGATAGGATGGATTAATAGGAGTAAGTATTTTATTAACGATTGAAAATTTAAACAAGATATATAAATAAATATAGGGAGAGTGTGAACTAATAGTAAGAATTTAAAAAATACTTTTCCACGCTCAACAGCTCGAAATTGACATTTTCAGATACATTTTTAAAAGAAAGAAACATGAAACTTACTGACGTGATTTTTGAAGAGATTTATAAGGGATCTGTGTTTACATTTTTCGTTTTTATTAGAATTTGATTTATAAACAATTATTTTCTCAGAAGGACACTAGTTTTCGTTTCCATCTCAATCGCTTCGGGAAATTCGGTTCAAAATGTCCACATGGACAGCATTTTTTGAAATATATTCTGCCTCTATCAAAAAATCGATCATTACGGCACATTATATAGTTTCTGAATAAGAGAATCTACCCATGAGATGCGTTTGAGAGCAAAAATGAATTTAAAAATGATTTAGAAAATAAGACGTTTTGGATTTGAATACACTTTTAATACGAAGTGCACTTTCGCATCCAGCTAACCCAAGGATTCGCATTGCAAAATGAGGGAAAATACAGATTTTATAAGGGGGCTCAGGGCTTGAAAATTTTTAAAAAATCGATTTTTCTTTTAGTATCTATTATGATTAATTAATTCTGAACACATTGCAAAAAACCGCATAAAAATATTTGCATTTTTAACGGAGTTATGAGCATTTATGTAACAATCGTTACAAAGCCGCACCCACTTAATTTAAAGTTTAAGTCGCGTTTTCTCAAAACTTTATTTTGGACGACTATCCGTAAGATTAAAAAAAAAACTATTGGATGGAATGGCTTTTTTTTTTTTGTTTTTTTTTTTTTTTTTTGTTTTGCATGCCTATAACATCATTATGTATAGAATGAATTAATATATTGTAGATAGCTTAATATTTTGAGTATTTTTGATGAAAAAGAAGTTGTATTTTTTAGGGTTTTTTACATTTTAAAATTTGAGTTTTTTTGAATAAGATTTCCTTTGACTGATAGTTACATCCTTAATTCATTCTATAGCGTAAAGTTTCCTGATCATTGTAAAGCAAAAATTAAGTTCGTATGTCAAATTAACGTTAAGATATCTTACGAGGGTGATAGGACACCTAATTTTTTTCCCGAAAATTGTGTTATATAAATTTTGCTATATTTTTTGTTTTATTAAATTGAAATACTTCATTTTATAAGACAACAAACATACCTTTAAAATATCAGAAAGTTTAAATGAGTTACATTGAATACTTCTGTTTTTATAGGGACCCGAAGCGAGAGCTCTGTTTACACGTTTTTCGTTATCGATTATTTTATGCCCTGAGCCCCCTTAATTTCTAAAAAAGTGCCGAACCCATTTGGATGAAATTTAAAAAGGGGACCCATCCTGTTTCAATTAAAAAAAAAAAAATCGCATGAATCGGTCGCAGTCATTTCTGAACATACATAAGGGACACTTTAAAAAAAAAAGACTTAAAGTAAGATTTCATTGGAAAATAAAAATAAGGATACGAAAAAAAAAAGACAACTGAATGTTAGAAAACACCGATTAAGGAAGTATTGAAAAATTATTTCAAACAGGAAATCACGGTTAACTGATACACGGTCGAACCCATTTTTTAATTCATTTTTATTCGGAAGCTCATGAAATGGGTAGATAGTCTTATTCAAAAAGTAGGATCGAAAGATGTTTTCCGTTTTTGGGTCAAGATCTTTTTTTTTCAGTTATGGGAAAATGGCAACAAAAAGTATAATCTACTATTTTTCAACTATTTTTTTTTTACTTTCTACAGAAATGGAGTACTTGAGTCAGGGCCATCGCGAAGACTTTTTATTGGTGGGGGAGACGACCTTAATTTGCCAAGTCAAATTTTAGTATTTGCCAACTAGTTTTATAATTTTGCCAAGTTACCACAATTAGAAAATGTAATATAGTTCTCATTTGTAAAAAGTTTAATTATATTTCCAATTATATTTGTAATTTTTGGCAAATGTATCAGAGATAGAAAGTGTATTATAGTTTTTATTGAAGTTTTAAACAAATTTGCCAACTAAGTTTATAAATTTTCCAAGTGTAACAGCATTCGCTTTGGGGGGGGGGGAGTCCCCCCCCCCTTAGCGAGGCCCCTGACTTGAGTTGCCAACATTCAAGAGTTGGCGTTAAAAAGTACAAAAAAAAAATCTTGAGTCAAGGAAGATTTTTCAGAAAATACTGTCAAAGTTGGAGTTTGAACCAAATTTCCTGACTAGACACACAGAAATGAGAAACATAAGCCAAATCGCTCATGACTGAACTCATTTATTTATTTAAAAAAAATTGAAAACTCATTTCCATCCCAAATCTCTTTCATTGTCAGCCACGCTCATTATAAGCCTTTAAAGCGGAGTTAGAAAATGTGTCAAAAGAGAGAACCGCCTTAGTTAGATGGATAAGGGACATACACTGTTCATACAAAAACTATGCTTTAACCCTTTATCTACTGACAGTAGGGACAACTACGGTAATGACGCTCAGAAGGGTAATCTCACTCACCCAATATCTCTAAACAAAATAGAATTGAAAACGTGCGATCGGTACTAGCCCTTAGTGAACTTCATCCTAGGTTCCCAGTAAGGTAGAGTACCCGTCGGGAAGACAGTATTTTTATGTCCTCACGTTATTAGTTTGAAGTTATTTTATTATAAAATTCTACAACATCTAACTTGAAGGCAAGTGTACATTTTTATTTTCAAATAATAATTTACTCATTATGTCTATAAAATATATACATTTAGCTGCATTTATGCTTATTTATTTTTGTAGTGCGTTGTTACGCCCATTATAATGCATTAAAACCCAAAATGGCAATAACGGGTCATGGCGCTCGCGTGGAATTTCAGAAGTGTTGCCAGTGGGCAACTATTTTTTAAAATTCAAATTTGTTGATTGACACCACTTTTTTGAAATGGTAAAATTCCCCTGTTTTCGCCTTAATTAATATGTCATTAAACAAGGAGAATTTTATGATTTCAAAAAAGTGGTGAAAATCAAAAAACCTAAATATAAAAAAAACCGCCTGCTATATGTGTAACAATGTGTGCACACTATGTGTAAAGTGGTCGCAAAAAGTCTGCAGTGGTGTGAACAGCGCACACAACTAAATATGTGACTTTTGTCTTACATAACCGCTCAATCGATGGTTATTTAAATAAAACGATAAAAAAAATTCCTAAACCTTTTATGCAAATGAGTTGATCGCTAACTGTTCCTTATGCTTTGGAGTTATACTTCGTTAATAAAATATTGATTTTTTTGTCTAAATTTGACTAGCTATTCATGTTTTCCTTTAAGTAAGCGCCATTCCCTTACTATGAGTACCATTGAAATAACTTGTTATAAAATTCATTTAATACATCGATTCGTTGCAATAAAGTTTAGAATGAATTATAGACGCATTACTTTATCTTAATCCAAAAGCATGATGGGCGACACAAAACAATGTTTTTAAAATGATCATCTCTTTTGCCTTTGCATCTTTTCAGCTTTCTTGGCGTTGGGAGGAGGGCGGATTTTTCAATTCGGAAATATTTCTATATTTCCATTGTAAGAACATTCTGTTGGTACGTTTCCTAATTCTACAAAATACCATGAAAAATATTTAAAATAAAAGATTTGAGTGAGGTTATAAAGAGTACACAAAATCACTATCAATTCAAATTTAATGAATGCTAAAATGTATTAAATGGTTATGTAAATCTTCTAATGTAGTTTAACCATTATGTCAATGACCGGGTACCCGGGTACCTTTTTTCTCTTTTCATCCCGTTTTCAGGGTGTTAATATCATAAGAAACTAAAAGCAATTTAGATCCCCATTATTTGTAGTATTCACTATCCATTGCTATAATTAATTTAAAATTTGGAATTTTTTTTTATTACTTTTTCGGGGCATTAAACATTTTATACCTGTCATCAATGACCGGTGTGCCCGGGTACCCATGCCAATTTTCTGTGGAAAAACACAAAAATTAATAAATTATTTAGATTTAGATCCATAAAACTTGAATTTAATTTGAAATAAAGGGTTAGACATTTTTTTATGTAAAAAATATTTCATTTATGTGAAAATTTGTGGACAAGCTGTAGAAAAGCAAAAGGTGTACGAATGTGCATCACATACTGGCTTTCCACATTGTTTACATGATTTTCTGATTTTTTTCCCCTGTTTTTGAGATTCTAATAAGCACATCTGACACAAACGGCTTTTATCCTTCTTGTTTCATCTCGCCTTAAGCTTTCTGGACTGGGTTCTGAACGTTTAGCAGCTTCAAATACGTTCAAAGATTTTTTTCCAGTTTACTTTCAATTCCGGATTGGGTCGAAAAATGTCGGATAATAATGTACATTTTGCGGTTGATCTTGAATTGCTGGAAGCCTCAAGGTCTCACCTAATTCCTGCAATAACAGGCGACGATTGTCTGTTTTATTAATAACCATATCATTATTTCCAGTATGTATAATGTAAGTAGCAAGTGCTGCTATATCCACAATGTAGAAAAATAATGCAAGTGGCCATGTGGTTGTACGCCTATGTGTTGTATATTGCCCCATTAACTTATTCATTATATCCACTCCATATTTCGTTTTCTTATAAAACTGAATCATTTCGAGTTTATCATTCGGTCCTGTGATAGTTTTATCATGATGCGTAGAAGACCTTAGAATAACAGCTTTGTTTCTTTTTAGAACATACGAACAAATACTTATGTCATTATGAAATCCAAATTCTGTCGATAAAACACGCGCGATTTACATGACCTTATTTCTTGGGGAATATAAGGTTTGTTTCTTTTCAAAGTGCCAACGATTGTGAGATTCCATTATAATAAATGCTTGGCCACAGAAAAAAAAGTTGTCCATGGTGATGTTTTGCCCAGAAACCTCCAATAGAGAGGCGAAGTCTTTCACAACACTTTTATCTTGATTTATTTCACGGTCTGTGCCTGTTTATCGGGTGCATAGTTTGCCGTTAAAAGGTTAATAATTGTTTGCATCACATACCCACCATATTTTGATCCCATACTTAGCCAGTTTTGATGGAATATGTTGGGGGAATCTTTCTTCCTCGAAGCGGAAATAACTGCTCATCAACCGTTTACTCTTCCGCCGGTATATATTTTTTCAATAAATTAGGACTTAGCATAGTCCATAAATCACGAATTGTTGCAGATTTAACATTTTGAAATCATTCCACTCATGTGTTCTGGTTATCAAAACGAATAATTATAAATAATTAATTAAGATAATTATAAATAAAATCTAAGAATATTTAAGAATCGGTCTACACTCATACGTGCGCTCGGTAAAACGGATATAAATTTTTCATATTTCTAACGTATGATCTTTATTTGAATTGTTGAGACTTGAAGTACAGTAGAATCCCGCTAATCCGAAATTCCGGTTAATCTGAACCAATTTTATTTAACGGATAAATGTCGGGAAAAACGTGTAGACGTTAGAATTAAACAAAAAATGGCAGTAAAGCATGTTTTTTTTTTCTTCTTTAAACAGCTTGAATAGAATTAACAAAATACTCAATAATGTAAAAGTATATGTGCACAGATATAAAATGAAAACGTGCACTGTAGGCCTACTGGCAGAAACCCATCTTTAAAAAAATCTCGAATATTTGTTTGTTTGCAAGTACTATAAAATTATTTTCTAAAATGCAAAAAGTAAAAATTTATTTTTTCTTTCAACAGTTTGATTTCGAAAATCTAATTTTTTTTTTCATACCCCTCGTCGACGTGGTGACTGAGCTATTTTCAGATTCGCGATTTTGAACCGTGTGTAATGGGTTGTTACGTAATTCCTCATCCTGAAGTTCCATTGGATTATTATAAACATCAGGAGTGATTAAACAAGGAATAATATTTTCTTTCCGAAAGTCGTGCCGGACCTTAGGATACCGGATTAGAGGATGTTTACTTTACTACTGAGTACTGATAACTCACATTTTTTTTTAGCAAGCACCTTTTCTTTTCCATTTTTATCGAGATTCCGGGTAATCCGAATTTTTTGTAATCCGAACAGGCACCGGTCCCAATTAGTTCAGATTAGCGAGGTTCTAGTATAATTAACATTTATAAAAATGCGTCAAATTCCTCTTTTCTAAAGGCAAGCAGTTACACTGTATGGAATAAGAGTGTTTTATTTCTCGCGTATGTTAAAACCGCAGCAGGTACCCAGGTACCTCGGGTCATTGGACAGAAGGGTAAATTTTGGTCATTGACATAAGGGTTAAACATTTCACGAAAAATACTTTAGAAGATAAAATTTTCGCGAATTCATAATTCAGTACATAAAGGGTTAAAAACTTTTAAATGGAACCGGACAGATTTTTTCCAACTATTAGTATAGTGTGTTACATGTTATTAATGATGACATAATAGAAACTGTTTCTCGATGCGAAATTTCTTCTAACGTGTAGAGTTAGAATATCAATAAACCTTAATCCTAAAGTTTTGTTTTCAGGGGGTGGGGGGGGGGGTAGGGATATTTAACCGAAATAGGTACTTTTCGGTTAGCCGGGCGCCAGTGTTATATATACACATGTATATACAGATGTATATATATACATCTATATGCATACAAAAATATGTGTATGCACATGTATATATGTGTATATATACAATATATGTATATATGTAAATATAACACTGGCGCCCGGCTAACCGAAAAGTACCCCGAAATATATTTGACAATACATAATGCTAGTAAAAGGCCACACTAAATGCCAACCTCGCAATTTTTTTTTTATTTTTTTTTTAATGGATGACTCACTTCCCTCCCAACTCTCTATGCTTCGAATAATTCCCGCTTTCTTTGCATTTGAACTTCACGTTTAAAATCTCTTAAGACTTCTTTCAGAAATTTTTCGCGGAAACCAACTTTAGCAGAGTTCAATCGCTTCATTCTCAAAACAAAATGCTTTTCAAATACACTGAAATACGGCCACTGTTTGGATGGATCCGAAAAAAGGATTTAACCCATATTGGACCACTGTCCTATAAATAGGACAGCTAATAAAACATTTTTTTAAATTAAATTGGTAAGGGTTTTCTGGATGCATTTTGTTACGACGTCTTTAAAAGACATAAAAGTATAACATATAAACAAAAAAAAATGTAACCAATTAAAATTTAATTGAAAAAAATCTATTTCAAAAATTCTTTAAAAATTGTGATCTTATAATCTAGAATTTTACCGTTATTATTATCTTTTTATTGGAGAAATCATAGAGTATTTTTGTACAACATAAACAGTATTTTTAAAGTAAAAAAAAAAAATATTTGCTCATAAAATTAGTTTATGTATGCATTTTGTATGTCCTTACTATGTGTCCTGTTTATAGGACAGCTAGTTGCTTAAAAAATTAAAAACTTTTTTTCAAAATTTTGCTAGTATCTACACTCAGCAGCGATATATACATAAAAAATTAAATAAAATTACTTGCTAACACCCTATCCAAATAATAAAAAAAAATTCACCTTATGTAATCCCTGAAGTCTTTTGAATAAGGCGAAGAGATACTGTTTAAAATTTGTGGTATCTAAACCTAAACCTAAGCATAAAAAAAAACATTCTTCCAATAGAACAATGCGTACAGCGTAGGGTTAAAAATATATGGGTAACATTTCATGTTATACTTAAGTAATTAAAACTAGTAAATCTGCAGATCAGGAGCCTCAACGTCAGCTCTGCAAGTCATTGTTTTTAGACACACATTGGTAATATTCAGTTTCCTGCCAACCGCAATTTAAAGTTTTCAAGTTATGTAATTATTTATAAGACTAAAAACTACGAAGTTTTCAGACATTAGAAGCATTAAATTAAAAAAGTTGTTATGGAAGGATATTTTAAAATTTTCATGAGCTACTAATTCTGGTATTTTTTTTTAAATAATAAAGTAGATTTCTTCCCCCGTGGTCTCATTAATTTACATATGTGGGTGATTCTACGCAAATAGGCCATAATGATGAAACTGGAGGATATTTAAATTTTTTCAACAGAAAAACCTAATGCATTTTTTTTAACATGTAGTTTAGACATGGTTTTATCATATTAGCTCATGAAATTTAACTATTAATTAAAACATATATTTAAAATAAATGTTTAAACCTATTAAATATCATTCCCTCACATGCAACTACTACCACCCAAAAATATAAATAATACCATTTCTTACTGAACTATTTTTGAAAAAAAATTCTGACTTCTGTATTTTAATATGAACACATAAAGTATTATTTCTTTGTATTACATTATTTTTTTGGTCTGCACATGCACTTTTTATTTGGCAAAAAAGTTTGCAACTCATATTTTGATCATTCCCTCCCTCATTAATAATTCTGGATATTTGAGATAAGTGGTACTACTGTAGACTGAAACATTGCATATGTGCTCAGCACATGGGTCTTACCTGTCCGTAAAACAATTTTTAGCCATCCTGGGAAAATAGTTCAGTGTGTAAGGAATAATTTAATGGACAGATTGGGCAAATGTCAAGATGATGTTATCATTCCCTCATTTAAATTTATAAAAATAATTTATTTTCTAAAAATGTATTAATGGGTGGTTTAGTTTTCTCTGAAGGGATAATTTGAGTACATGTATTGTTTTTAAAATTTACTTTGAGTACAAATTTTAAAAACTAATAATGTACGTTTTATCATTCCCTCACTAGTCATTCCCTCATGTGAGGGAATGATTCTCATGTGAGAGAATTGTTCTATTATTTTTAAAAACTTGTAGAAAAGATATTTTTGTCGAAAATTTAATGCTTTTGATGAAAATGAATGCTTATTTTTAGGCAAATCAATGTATAAAATATTATTTATTATGCAAAAGGTAAAAGAAAAGTCAGCAAGGAAACCACAAAAAATCTCGTGAAGAAATTTCATCAAAATAACTTGTGTAAGAATTTAGCGTTCAGTTGAAAATATTCCTGGTACACAGCAGAAATGTAGCTTATTAATATGAAGCAATTAAGAAAATAAAGTCATCTTAAGCACAAAACTATATCTTATTGCATATAGATTTCAGCGAAAACTTTTTTTGTATATTCCTTGAAGAAATTCAGGCAATACATTTCAAAAGAGATTGGCAACAAGGGTAATATGCATACAAACAATGGGGACTCAATAAATTTTATTTAACAGTACCTTTAGATCATTTGGATTTGATAATTTTGGAGCATGAAATTAAAATGGAGAACTATTGGAAATTGATGACAAATCAGTCAAAGTAAATTCTGTTGAACCTACAGGCAATGGAAAGTTTAAGTGGCATATGAAAGAGGATATTTATGACAACATGTGACTTTGTTTTAAAAAAAAAATTGAACCTCTAGAGCCTCTTAATAGCAGAGAATGTAGATTTAATCTTTCTGGACAAAAGCTTTCTTAAAAATATTATTTGAAATTGTTTTTCACAAAATTGTCATTTCCTCACATTGTAATCATCCCCTAATTCTAATAAAAATCTAAAAATTATATAGAATTTCTTAATATTAAGCCTGACGGCTATTTTTTTCCCAATAAGGAGCTTTTCTAGTGTCTTGTTACAAAAAATTAGAAACTTCTGACATGATTTATTTTTTCTTCATCACTATGATGAAAATGGCCTATTTGTGTAGAATCGCCCATTGTATCTTTTTATTGATTGCGCTAATGGTTATCGCAAATCTTTTTACCTTCCGAGCCTTATTTTTCATCACTGGTGGACAGAAAACGATTTACATTGACGCAATTATATTAAAAGTTTGTTTTATGAATGAAAATGTAATTTCCTTTTAAAAATAAAATAATTTTCATTCACATTTTCTGAAATGAGGCGGCATTAAGAAGTAACACTCGTAAAAAAATATTTTTTCAGGCAATCTAGTTAATGTTTGGTTTTTAAAAATGGAAATATTTATTTCCTGATACAATGACGTCATTTTCGACAGCGATAATTTTGATATTTACTATATATTTGCTTTTCAAAAAAGTTTTTTTTCTCTCATTGAAATTTTAGATTAAAAATTAACATTTTTGTTAACTGTGTGCAGACGATAAACCATGAGATATTAGTAACATTTTTTTAATAATAAGAATTAATATCATAACACAAGCCCCCTTCATTTCAACCTCAAAGTGTATTAGTTTTATTTTTGATATATGCGATCAAATTCACCTTTTCGTATTTTCGTTTTTTTTCCAATATGAAGACGTATTCAAGTCTATTTTTTATTTCATTTTCCTTTTGCACATGAAAATCTTTCAAATCAAAATTAAGTGTTTAGGATAAATTATTATTCCATGATCGGATTTTCTTAGCAAAGGTTAAAAAAGTGAAATTTTATAGCAAAATATCGATTTATTTCTTATGAAAAGAATTAACTTTTTAATTTAAAACAAAAATATTAGAACAAAATAAATAGAACATAGTATTTCTTTATTTCTGGGGTAAATTCCATCTATATGTTAAGACACAAAGGCATTAATTCGTCCCTTTTGACTTTGATTTGACTTCAAACAATTACACATACTTTCACATTTACGATATTTTTAGGTGTAGTTCCGATGCTATAGGTAACAGTTAAAAGAAAATAAAAACAATGAAATATGTGCTTTTAAAAAAAGTAAATTTATAAAAAAATATATTTTATATTATTGGAACACATATATAAAATCCCTCCATAAGTTATACACCGAATTTAAAAACACAAAAATGTATACAGAAAATTTCAAACTAATATAAATAACATATGGTTCTAATTAGGAAATTTCATAGTCCATAATTTACCATTTAAATCCTTCAATCATATGAGCCATTTCCTTTCAACAAATAAAAATGGAAAAATTGTCTCAATTGCTATAGGAAAGCATTAAGTCGCAAAATAAAATGTTCTATATATTCCGAATGAATGAACCAAATTTAACCCAAAACTATACAGCTAAATCCGCGGATTTCACCAACATATATCCTTAATTTTAAGCTAATCGGATGCTTTTTACGGCAGTTATCGCGGAACAGACAGACTAACAGACAGACAAACGGAAACCAAAACTTTTCGTGTCTCCGCGGTAAGCCTTCACTGACGTTTCGGCAAATATAACGTATATACTCGTGTATAAGTCGAAGAATTTTAGACAAAATTTGGGAATTGAAAATGGGGGTTCGACTTATACACGAGTAAGGGAGACCGGCGGAATGGTGCCACTCAGGAGTATGCCGCTCCCCCCCCCCCCCCTAGTTTTAAAACTAACGGCAGTTTGAGATAAGGAATGCACCTGCACTACAGCGGCCAACACTAGAAACAGTGCCTAGTGGCGTGGGAGTGATTTTGTTGTACGTCGTTCATTTATTCTAGTGAAAAATTTACTTTTCATCCAGTTGCTTCTTATTGTGAAGCTTCAAATGAGTAGAGGTAAACAACCCTTTATTGTAACATTAGGTACTTAAGATAATATTAACCGTCATCTACATGTATTTGCCGACATTTTGATGCAATGTATTGAACAAGTTCGGTTCTTCTTTGGACTTTGCTGGGGGATTTCCGCGATATTGTCCTCTGGGAGTCATGCTGCCATCCTGGCAAAGGGTGACTTTTGCAATTTGAGTTAAATTGTAAGCTTAGCCCATTCATAAATCTAACTTATAGGAACATTGTAATTATTCATTATTCTGCTAAATTACATTGCTTTCTAAATGTTTTCAGTAGGTTATGTGTTTCCTAGTGTCCATTTTATGCACTTACTAGGTCATTAAAGAATGGTGTCATGGCCCCGATACACTGGCGGAATCACCACAGTATCCTGGGTCATGCCGTCACTGTACAGAGGTTGAAAGAATTTTTTTTTTTATGTGTGCTTACTTTATAGTTATGATTACGGTTAAATATATACAGATACTAAAGATGATGATTCAGCTTTAGAATTTTTACTATTAAAAAATAAACATTTTTTTTGTGTGTGTGCGGTGAAAAAATTTAAATTCCCTTAAGGTGCCGCCATTCCCCCGGTCTCCCCTAAGCAAAAAAAAAAAAAAAATTATTTATCGCAGAAAATCGGCGAATGGGCACATTCCTTTCAACATTCTAATTCCCCTTTTTAAAAAGAGTTCAACTTGAAAATGCTTCTAGATATCGCTTCTAAAAGTCCTACAATACAAAGACATACTCTATTTTAGCTGTCTAAGAAGTTGTTTTTTGCTTGTAAATAAGGCTCGGATAGATCTTTGAAAGATTTTTATTTATTTATTTATTTATTTTTTTTTTCAAGTATCATTAAATTGATATGAATACGTTTCAAAGTAGTTTATTCTTCTTAGGTTGTACATAATTAAACAGTTATAAAACGTTGAATTTAAAAAGTCTGATTAGAAAGGTCGAAAAAAAATGTTTACTAGTTTAATGAAAATTTATTATTGTTTATTATCCTCGATTACAGATCATTTTTAGGTGCGTTCGTAATTATATAAATACGTAGCACCTATAGTCGTCGTTCAGTCCGTCCGTCTGTCTGTCCGCATATAACAGAGCAAAAACTACCCAACCGAAGGGTCTGAAATTTGAAATATAAGATTGTTGCAAAATTTTGTCGAGCCATTTCAAATTTTATGAAAATCGGATGTATAGTTTAATTACAGGGACAGTCAAAATTTTTCTTTACATTACGGCCAATGGAAAAAATTATTGCAAGTGCATTTTAATGATGTTACAGCCTTCCGAATGGTCTGAAATTTTAAAGATATAATTGTTGCAAAATTTTGTCGAGCCATTTCAAATTTTAGGAAAATCAGATGTATAGTTTAATTACAGGGACAGTCAAAAGTGTTCGGGTAATGGGAAAAAAAAGTATTGGGAGTGCATTTTAATGATGTTAAAGACTATGCACTTTATGAAGTGCAAAAAATTATACATTCAGTACAATATGGGGTACAAAAAATAATTATAAAACTTGTTATAGTACGAACGCACCTCATTTGCCACGTTTGACGAGCAATTTCCAACTTGTTCAACGTAGGGGAGACCGGGGGAATGGCGCCACTCGGGGTTATGCCGCCACCCCGCCTAGTTTAAAAACTAACGGCAGTTTGAGATGGTGAATGCGCCTGCACTATAGTGGCCAACACTAGAAACAGTGCGAGAGTGAGAATGATTTTGTTGTACGTCGTTCGCTTATTCTAGTGAAAAATTTAGTTTTCATCGAGTTGCTTTTTATTTTGGAGCTTGAAATGAGTAGAGGTAAACACCTTTTATTGTAACATTAGGTACTTAAGATAACATGACCCATCATCTACATGCATTCGCCGACATTTTGCTGCAATGTGTTGAACAAGTTCGGTTCTTCTTTCGGCTTTCGCTTTGCTGGGGGATTTCCCCTATAGTGTCCTCTCTGAGTAATGTCGCCACAATGGCAAAGGGTGGCTTTTCCAATTTGAGTTAAATTGTAAGCTTAGTACATTAATAAATCTAGCATAAGGAACAATGTAATTATTCATTATTCTGCTAAATTATTGCTTTCTAAATATTTTTAGTAGATTATGTGTTTCCTAGTATCCAATTTATGTATTGACTAGGTCATTAAAGAGCGGCGTCATGACCCCGATACAGTGGCGGAATGACCCCAGTATCCCGTGTAATCCCGTCGCTGTACAGAGGTTGAAAGAATTTTTCTTTATATGTGCTTACTTTACAGTTATGATTGCGGTTAAATTTATACAGATACTAAAGATCATGATTCAGATATAGAACTTTTACTATTAAAAAAAAACAAAAACATTTTTTTTTTTTTTTGAGGTGAAAAAAATTAAATTCCCTTAAGGTGTCGCCATTCCCCCGGTCTCCCCTATTACCAGAAATGTGGTTCGACTAACACATGAAAACTCATTTTTTTTCAAATTTTTGCTTAAGAATTGTTGGGGGGGGGGGGGGGTCGACTTATACACGAGTATATACGATACTTTTCTTGTTGCATCTTAGATGCTAAATAATTCATAAACTTCCTATTTAGGTTTAAAAACATAAAAACTGGATCTGACAAGAACGTCCGATTCTGTTTGCTGAATGATCTGAATGATTTTTTGAGGCCAAGAGACTACTTAAGTTTTTAATAGAATTTCCAAAGAAAATTACTCATAGAAGAAATTCTACGAATTCTTTAAATAGTTTTTGTCTGAAATTCCACGCTGTCATAATTTTACCATCGGCATTTTCCCTTATGATCTTTATTTTCCGATAATCTCCTTTTCTCTTAATCCGGAAATTTTTTGAGCCCATATGGAGCCAGACAGGGATTCATGAAGTTTCATTTCAATTTCTCCAATCTGTATGGAACAACAAATGACAACAAATCGAATCCAGAAAACTGAACTATTCTAAATGTGCTATCTCACTATGCGTGCTTGTTTCACTATTAAAAAGTCCTTCCGGCCAGTGCCGGGAGGAAGAGGTAGCTTTCATATTCCTTATTTTAAAACAACCAACTTATATTATTCAAAACACACGAAGCTCAATTTAGTGGAAACCGAATATAGGAGATTCAATACTAATTTTTATCAATACTAAATCATTATGAATGAGAATTTCGCGAAATTAGTTAGCTATATCCAAGCTGCTTTTATTTAAAGTAACTTATATTCGGCTGCCGAATTCGGCAATTTCTTAAAGTGCCTACCATTTTAAGACAACATGGTGGATGAGGCTAACCAGTGAACTTGGTCGAGACCTTAGTAATTGCTGTGCACATGCTCACTCACATCGGAATCGGTTGATATATACGAGTGCTGTCGCAGGCAAAAAAATCAGATTTTTCAAAATGTCACCCACATTAGAAATTGAAACTGCTATATCTGAACCATTTTTTAAGATAAAGACAAACAAAAAATGCTCCTGAATCCTTATATCAAGGTCAAATACTTAAGAAAGAAACCTTTTTCAATTTCTAATTTTTTTGCACCTCACTTTAAATATAATTTTTTTTTAATTTAATGGCCGCCATTTTGAAACAAGATGGCTGATGAAGCTGGCCAGCAAACTTGGTCGAGATATTGATGTATACTTACCACATGCCTTCTTCCATCGAAATAGGCGAATACGTGTGTTATCGCGTGACAAATACAAGATCGTGTCAAAGTGTTAGCCATGCTAGAAATTCAAAGTGCTATAATTCAACCATTTTTTAAGATATAAACAAAAGAACAAGTATTCAGAAACAAAAACTGCTCCAGAATATTTGTATCAAGGCCAAACACATAAGAAAAATATTTTTCATTTTCCAATTTTTTAATACCTCATTTTAAATTTTAATTACATTTTTTTTTAATGGCAACCCTTTTGAAACAAGATGGCTGATGAAGCTGGCCAGCGAACTTGGCCGAGATATTGATGTATACTTACCACATGCTTTCTTCCATCGAAATAGGCGAATACGTGTGTTATCGCGTGACAAATACAAGATCGTTTCAAAGTGTTAGCCATGCTAGAAATTCAAAGTGCTATAATTCAACCATTTTTTATGATATAAACAAAAGAACAAATTTTCAGAAACAAAAACTGCTCCAGAATATTTGTATCAAGGCCAAACACATAAAAAAAAATCTTTTTCATTTTCCAATTTAATACCTCATTTTAAATTTTAAATTACATTTTTTTTAAAAGGCAACCCTTTTGAAACAAGATGGCGAATGAAGCTGGTCAACGAACTCGGTCGAGACATTGGTATGTACTATGTACAGACCAAGTTACATCCAAATCGGTTCATAAATACGCCTGTTATCGCGTGACAAAAATCAGGTCGTTTTAAAATGTCAGCCACAATAGATATCCAAAATGCTATAACTCAGCTATTTTTTTAGATATAGACAAAACAAAACCTTTTCCAGAACCTTTGTATTAAGGTCAAACACATACAAAAAAATCTTTTCCATTTTTCAATTTTTTGGTGTCTTATTTTAAATTTTAAATTTTTTAAATTTTTTTAAATGGCCGCCATTTTGAAACAAGATGGCGGATGAAGCTGGTCAACGAACTCGGTCGAGATATGTGCATGTACTATGTACACACCAAGGTACATCCAAATAGGTTCATAAATACGTTTGTTATCACGTGACAAAAATCAGGACGTTTCAAAATGTCAGTCACGCTAGAAATTCAAAATGCTATAACTCAGCCATTTTTTAAGATATAGACGAAACAAAAACTGCTCCCGAATTTTTTTATCAAGGTCAAACACATAAGAAAAAAATATTTTTTCAATCTTCAATTTTTTGGTACCACGTTTCAAATTCAAAGTTTTCTTAAAAATTTAAAGGGCCGCCATTTTTAAACAAGATGGCGGATGAAGGTGGCCAACGACCTCGGTCGAGATATTGGTATGTACTACGTATAAACGAAGTTACATCCAAATCGGTTTATAAATACGCCTTTTATCGCGTGACAAAATTCAGGACGTTTCAAAATGTCAGCCACGCTAGAAATTCAAAATGCTATAACTCAGCCATTTTTTAAGAGATAAACGAAACAAAAACTGCTCTGGAGTCTTTGTATAAAGGTCAAATACATAAGAAAAAAATATTTTTCCATTTTCAATTTTTTAGTACCACATTTAAATTTTAAATTTTTTAAAAATTTTTAAATGGCCGCCATTTTGAAACAAAATGGCGGATATAGCTGGCCAACGAACTCGGTCGAGACATTCGTATGTACTATGTACACACCGAATTACATCCAAATCGGTTCATAAATACGAGAGTTACAGTGTGACATAGGTCAGATATATATATATATATATATATATATATATATATATATATCAATTTTGAACGGGGGGTGGTTTCGGGGTCCGAGGGTCATGATCGATGAAAATATACCAAAATTTTTTGAAATCGCTTTCCTCCGAACGGCTGCAATAGGTAGCTTTTTGTAATGACTACCTAAAAAGCTCAGATGTAAAGCATGATTACTGACATTTTTTAAGAAAATTAAAGAAAACTAAAAGATAATTTAATTTTTCCCGATTGATTTTCATTAAAACCCTTTGACTGCATGCTGATATACTTTTAAAAGTATGACGTTTTACGCAATATATATCAGTAATAAAGATAAAATTTACATTCGAATTTTCGCAAAGGAAACTTTTTGCACATAAGACCAATAAAATAAAAGCTATCAGACAAAAAATGTTTTTTACATAGATTACTGGTGCAATCATAACAAATGAGCTGTTTAAGAGGAGGTAATTGCAATAATTTTGTAGGGAAGACCGGGGGAATGGCGACACCTTAAGGGAATTTAAAATTATTTCACCTAAAAAAATGCTTATTTTTTAACAGTAAAAATTCTAAATATGAAATCATGATCTGTAGTATCTGTATAAATTTAACCGTAATCATAACTAAAGTAAGCAAACGTAAAATAAAATTTCTTTCAACCTCTGTACAGTGGCGGGATGACCCGGTATCATTGTATCGGGGTTATGACGCCACTCTTTAATGACCTAATATATAAAATGGATACTGGGAAACACATAACCTACCGAAAATATTTAGAAAACGATGTAATTTAGGAGAATAATGAATAATGACAATGTTCCTTAAGATAGATTTATTAATGTGCTAAGCTTGCAATTTAACTCAAATTGCAAAAGTCACCCTTTGCCAGGTTAACGGCATGACCCCGAGAGGTCAATAGAGCGGAAATCCCCCAGCAAAGCCGAAAGATGGACTGAACTTGTTCAATACATTGCATCGAAATGTCGGCGAATGCATGTAGATTATCCAGTGGCGCATCCAGGATTGTGCTTTGGAGGGGGCTAGCATATTTTAGAGGCCTATATGTGCCCAGATCTGGCCCGGACCGCTGTCGAGCTCTGTCATTCTTTCAATTGATTTAATGGGACGTTACGGATCAGGTCCTGGCTCACATTTTTTCTGCTGACTTGAGCAGAGTCGTAATCAGCCAGTAAAACCAGGGTAAGCTCTAGAAAGTTTTTTTGGGGCTCACTCTGAATGCTTTTAACATGTTAAATAATGAAACACTGAACTAAAATATATCTTAGTTTTTGCGATTTTGCGGTGTATTTCTGTATTTGTATAAATTTAAAGTGTTTGCAATGAAACGATTTAAAATCTTTATTATTAGATTAAAATATTATGAAGGTTAAAAAGAGGAAGAGGTTTCACGAGGTCTTAAATTTTTAATTAAGTAAATTTTAAACATGCTAATATTTTGAATTTCGTAACCAAATTTATAAAAGAAAAAATTGTGTGACAAAATTAATATATTTTCAAAAATTCCGATTTTTTAAGGACCTATTAAAAAAAATACTAATGTTCTTTCATAATAAAAAAAAAAAAAAAAATGAAATATCCAGTGTAGTCTGGAAGGGGCTTCAGCCTCCTTAGCTCCCCCCGTGGGTGCGCCAATGTGAGTAATATTATCTTAAGTACCTAATGTTACTACAATAAAAGGTGCTTACCTCTACTCATTTGAAGCTCCAACAGAATAAGCAACGATATGAAAATTTAAATTTTCACTAGAATAAGCAAACAACGTACAATCGTGGGGGGAAAAAAAATAAAAAAACAGGAAACGCCCTTTACTAAGTCTACAAAAAATTATCGTAGAAGAAAGTGACTGGTACCACACGATTGGTAATAAAGTCTACTTTTGAATGATGTCTATAAAATTTGCTTAGTGGGGGGGGGGGGGGGCATCTACCTATTAAAACGAACCATAAATTTATTTTTATCAATAGAAGTACAAATTCTGACAGCATAAATGAACTCTGCATCCATTAACCTACTAACAAGTTTTTATCCAATTCGTACGATAAGTTTCCAATAAATTAATTATTTTAAAAAGAGCGTATTTTTGGGGCTGTATCCAAATTGAAGTTCGGTACTGCATTTTTGACCGAGAGAGCCCCTTTCTTGATCAAGGCATTTTAAGTGCCACTCAAGGAATCATTGAAGACTGCTAGATTACCGGATAGCAGAAGAAATTTCAAAATATCGAGTCACTTCTATCATAAACGGCCCCTTAAACCACCATTTTCCGGTTTTTTAAGCTTCATTTGAAAACTACTTGGAAGAAAAATGTGAAATTTTGGATTTCCATAAAGCAGGACTTAATAAATCTAAATCCATCCAAAAAATGGCAGGTTGCCGTTCATAATTTTTTCGAATATTCATTTCATAATTCATATCAGAAAATTATAAAAATTGCAAATTCAATGTATTTATGAGTATTTTAGTATTATTGCTACACAAAAAATTAGCAAATTAGGAGTATAATTTCTGGAGATATTAATGTATATGAAAATGCAATTTAACATTAGAAGCACTCCATTTTGAATGTTTGTAATTCAAAACTTATTCAAATGGTGTGAAATTTGTAATATAAGCATAGTTTGAACCCAAGATTTGAAATATCTTGTTAAAATTGGATATTGCCCTTGAAAAAAATGAAGTTTGGGTTCGTTTTAATAGGTAGAGGGTCCCCTAAGTAAAATTTATAGACACCCTTTAAAAGCAGACTTCATTTCCAATCGTTTGGGACCAGTCACTTTCTTCTACGATAATGTGTTGAGGAGTGAGTAGGGGTGTTTACTTTTTTCCCCCCACGACTGTACAACAAAATCATTCTCACTCTAGGCACTGTTTCTATTGTTGACCGCTCTAGTGCAGGCACATTCACTCTCTCAAATTGCCCTTAGTTTTTAAACTAGGCGAGAGATGGCGACATAACCCCGGTCTCCCCTACACTTAACCACTTATTATACATTAATCCTTATATCTTAAGAAATGAAGTTTTCTACTAGGAACAAGATATTTCGCGGAATGGAAATTCTTCCTGCATTGATTTTGAAATTTAAATAAAATACCAAAAGTTTGAATATCCATTAAGGGAGCCTTAAGCGTTGCCTACGTTTTCAGAAAAAACATTTTGATAAACTTTATTTTCACAAAAAAGAAACACATGGTAGTCGACATTGAAAGAAATTTTATTGTCAACAAATATATATTTGTGATAATGTAAATGTGTTTCTTTTCTAAAATTATTTTTTTTAAACTTAGATAATTGGGTCAAGCCTCCCTTTATAAGGGAAGCTTAAGCCAAGCAATAATGTATAATTTTAAAATGTAATATAGTTTAATAATAGTAAATATTTTTATTAATTATGTAAACATTAAGTAATGAAATTTTAGTATGATTATTAAATTTAGTATGTATACTAATTTTTAATTAAAATTTTAAAATTCATAAAAAAATCCAATTTACAAAAAAACTTGTGTTTACTTTTTTAATAGTTTACAGTAAAAATTATAAAATTATAGTAACAGACCATTTCAAGAAATCCCTGTGTTAGACTATGCCAAAATATATATAGGGAATAAAGAAGCTTTGAAAATTTCCTTGGAACAGTTCCTGAGCTTAAAGGGTCATCCGTACCACAAATTTAATATTGGCAAGATACAAGTGTCCGAAATCCCTTAAAATAAATCAGCATCAATCCATGAGACATTCGTCAAAACTGGAAAGCCATACTTAAATGTACGACAAATCAAAACGTGCAGTTTTACTATACTTCGTTAATTGCTAAAAGATGTTAGAAATGACTAAAAAATTATACAAACTGTCTATATCAGGGACGGCGAACCTATGGCACGCGTGCCACTTTTGGCACGGCATTGCTTGTGGCTCTAAATCAAAATAAAGTGAGATTACACAAAATTGCGACTGATTTTTTGGAAATGGAAATTGAAAAAATTTAATAGCGGCATATTATATTTCAATTATGGTCTGGAATTTTTTTCAAACAAAGATGATATATTTGAAAACTATTCACAAGAATTGCTTATTAGACAATACCAAATTCTAATAATAAAGTTATGGCAACTTTCAATTTATTTCGGAGCTATTCACAGAAACGGGTGCTTGCTAGTTTAACTGTTTTTCTGCCTATCTATGCTTTCAAGCCGCTGTTTTCACAAATGAATAATATCAAAATTCATACTGAAAGCATTTGTCAAATAAATCTGGTTTAGTTTGCATTAAAGTAATCCGATATTAAGATGCAACAACAGAAATTAAATTACATACCATTAATTTTTTTTTAATTAATTCCTAAAACATATTTCTTGCTCTAATTATTATAGTGTAATACTTACATGTATGTCCCTCATATTTTTTTAAATCTTAATAGAAAATTTTAAGTAATTTTAATCCATTATTTTCCCACCTACTAAATTTGTTTTTTAGTTAGCACGTCATGGTCACGTAAAATATTTTTGTGATCAAATTTGGCACGCGGCAAAAAAAAAAAGGTTCGCCGACCCTGGTCTATATGCTTTGGCTTCTCCCATGATATTTGCAGAGTGCAATGATTTAAAACGCTACGATTTACGCTTTTCACATTCTCACATTTGATTTTAATTTTCGTTTGGTGTTTATTTCCCTAGTCCTAGACATGAATTCACTCAAATACACTGTTTACTCAAGTAGCTGTTGGTCAACTAAAGAGTGTTATAGCGTTACATAATGCATGTCCAGATGCTTATCGACACCTGTTTTCGGCGGAAAGAAAAAAGAGTTTTCAGTACCTACCAAAAATAATTTAGATAACAGATATTGGAAGGTGCAGCATGCTAATAAATTAATTGTGCATGTTGTCAATAAGTCTGAACACAAATTTAATTCTCTTTATACTCTGCAAAGCTTTTTTTTTGAAAGAAAACTAGCGGTTGCTCTACGCAACCTTAGGGGAGAGGGGGCACCTTTGAACTTTATTTTTTTTTTTTTAAATCCACATATTTCTTACTTGAATTATATTTATTGGATTTTAAATATTTCTAGAGAGAAAGAATGTAATTCTGCATCATATAAAATAAAAAATTACCGTTTTTCAGATAAATATGTTGTGGCCTTTAAAAAGCTGAAAGTTTTCTGTTCAAACCTTCCCCATGTAGGGGTACCTTTGAACGAGCTAGGGGCACCTTTGAACACATTAGCAAAATATGAAAATATTGACAGTTTATTAAAAACTGCGTATCATTCCAAAATGTAAAATAATAAGAATAAATTACACAATTACATTTAACTCAAATTACTAATTTTTGCATCTTTCCAAAATATAAAATAAATGTGATTGTGTAATTTTATTCTTAGATTCTGAGATTACTATTTTTTTTTCATTATTTAACCAAATTTGTATCCATCAAAGCACATTGTTGAGACAGAACGGAGGATCCCTCCAATTATGTTTAATTGTGGCAATTTTTTTGTATAATATCCTTAAAATCCACCCAATTGATATCTGTTGCCTCTGGAAAATATATCGTATGCTCTTTTTTACGAAGGAACCTGACATTAAGCAATTTAATCTGACCAATGTAATGAAGAGTTCTTTTTGCATGAAACTGAACTAAAAGGAAATCATTTTCATTCTAATTGTTATCGAAAAAGGATAAAACACTGTTTTATGAAATCCAGAAGTAATGTTTACCATTGTAAATGAAACAGTATAGGATTTGTTAGACAAATCTGCTAAATCACGAATTATTGTTGTGTGTACTGAATTTGCCTGTACTTGAAGCCCTGCATCAGTACAACTTTCATATTAAGTATAAAAACAATCTGTTAATTTTCACATTGAAAAAAAAAAATCCAACAATAATAATATTTAGATACATCTATAACTCTTTACTTCATAATTTTAATTGTTCAATGGTTTCCTAACTTTTTCGTTCAATGGTACCCCATCACATGGAGTTTATCTTAGCGTTATAACTATTTACTCAATTAGATTTGAGAATTTGAATAAAACAAACCTTGTAAGTTAAAGCTAATATCCTTGTTTATGTATTAAATACTAAATTACAATTTTATGGATATAGGATTATCAAAAAAAGCTTACAACTTTATTTTGTTAAGTTTAGATTCAAGAAAGCAAAATTTACATACTTGCTTAGTCAGTAGTGTGCATGCAAAATAGTAATGCTTTGTATTCTTGTTACATTGAAGCAGTAGTTCTGTGCTGCCGTATATATTTAAAAAATTTAATTTATTTAAAGGAAAATATTTAAAAAGGTGCCCCCAGTTCAAAACATACCCCCCCCCCTCTTCCCTACCCAAACATCGCCTAATACTTTTAAATGTTTAAACATTAAAGGGTCTCAGAACTCTAAAAATCGGAAAAAATGGAAAAAAGAGACCATTTTCAACTTTTAATATTATAAAATGTATGTAGTTTTAAAACAATTTTTATTCAGATGAAAGATACAAGTACCTTCTTTCGTTTTATGTCTTTAAAAAATTTCAAGGTGCAGAATTGACAGGGGGCTCCAAACTGTCAGTCATTGGGCGAACAGAAAATTGTTATAATTGCTTACGCGCACGGTTGCAAAATAAATACTGCAACTAGAATGAAAATTTTGATGTCTACTTATACATCAGATCGTAATAAATACCCTAAACCTAAATAAATTTGCATTTAAAGCATTTTTCTACCCTTTCACCGTCCGAGGATTTTCCTGTATTTTTATAAGAATGCTTGTAAATTCCAAGATATATATATTTATTAATCATAGTTTGATGCTATAACATCCTTAACACAACTTCATTCTACATATGGTTCAAAATAAAATTCTCTTCAAAATATTTGTCTGCAGCCAATTTAACATGATTTCTAGAAACGGAAAAATCCGGCCAGCTGGTTAAACGGTTAATACAAGGTTGTATTTAACTGATACAAAATTTCCACAACATAATCAGCTAAAAAATATATTCTTTTGAACAATAAAAGTGAAATTTTAGGTACAGTTTATACAGATTAACATGAAACATATGTTTTGAAAATTTCAGGGAAAAGTATTGAGAAGTTTGAGATATCGAGCGCGTTATGACCATAAACGTCATTTGGAGAAAAAGGACTTCCAAGTTTCGGAAACGCCACTTCAGCTATTGAGCGGGTATAATTCTAAAAGCTATAACTTTTGTTCTATTGAGAATTTCAAGGAAACAATTATATTAAAATGTTCAGAAAAGATAGTAGTTCAACATCTAAATAAAATTAAAATTTCGAAAATTTGCACGGTTTAAGAGTCTTGAGACCCCTTTAAAAAGACTTTCTGGCTTTCGTTTGGATACTTAAATGTAAAAACTTAACTACCGAAAGTATCACTTAAAGTGCTGCTGTAAATTTATCATACAACGTAAAGACCAAGGTGAAACTTAAACCACACACACAGGTGATGATTTGAAAACTGACTACCATTTATAAGTATTTACAATAATTTGTAAAAAAATAATTAAAAAAAAATTGCTTACCTAAATAAGATAAGAAAATTCCAAGTATATCACAATTGGAGAAAATCCACAAACAGCAGGTATAATGAGCACGTAATCAAGAAATTCGAAATTTACACAGTCCAACATCAACTTCCCAAGAAGTGCGTGTAATGGTTTGAAATAACCCCGCCTCCCTAAAACGTTCCCTTATTGGCGCAATTTTTCCGATCCAAAAATTTTTAATTCCATCTATCGGTAAGATATCTCATTACTATACAATCTTTATTTTAAAATTCGACACATTTATTGAACTTAATACCTTTAAATCATCCAAAATTTCGAATTTTTTTAAATACATATTTTGATTCTGTGATCATTTCTGAACAATATGCAAAAAACCGCATTAAAAAATTCCCATTAGTTTACTAATTACGGCAGTTTTATTATGACTACAGAGGATAATTAAAGTTTGCGTTGCGTTTATTCAAAACGATGAATTTTGATACTGCGCGCAGTGTTACTCAAAAACTATGCATGGCAACCAAAAGAAATTTTCACCACATATTCATTTCTGTATTATCTACAACTTAAAACCAGAAAAAGGTAAAATATTTTTTTTTTCTATTTTTGTACTTTGAAAATATTTTTCAAAAAAGGAATTTTTTTTTTGTTAATTTTTTAATTTAATCAATATTTTTTACAAACATTCTGGTTTTAGTATATAGGTAACACTTATGTATTTATTTTCACCAAAATTTCCTCTTTATAGGCCTATTTTAAGATTTTATCATGCGCGCAAGATTTTTTTCTCATATTATCATACATTCTTAAACTTATCATTTCAATATTTATTTATGAATTTACAAGTACAGTAGAACCTCTTTTATCCGAAACTCTTAACCGAAACTCTCGATTAACCAAAATCCATTTTTGAAACTTTTTTTTTTTTCCACTATAACATTCCTTGTGTGCAAAATCCATTTTGAAAGTTTTTTTTTTTTTTTAACTACCGTATTTCTTGTGTACAAGTGATCCTTTCCGAACTACGAGTACATATAAATATTTTCGATCCCCTTTCTTAGAGTTCCTTTGAATTTAACTTGAGCTCCCGTAAGGTGCGGAGTGGAGCGAAGAAAACGAACAAATTAGAAATTCTGAAGCTTTTGAATGTTTTTCAAAATTAAGAATATTAAAAAACTCCGTGATAGAGCTTCAAAGCAAAGGCAGTCGAAAATACGATAAACAAAATATTTTTTCAAACCCTTATGATATATGTAAAAGCTACTTAGTTTCAAAATTAAAATTCAGCTAATTTATTCTTGTTTCTATTTTGCTATTGCTTTATTTTTATAAAGCACTTGTTACCATAATACGAAATATTGCATCTATTGCTTCTTAATTTGCTTCTTAAAATTGAAGCATTCTCGATTATCCGAAAATTTCGATTTTCCGAAAGATCATCGGTCCCAATTACTTCGGATAATCCAGGTTCTACTGTACATATATATTTTTAAATATAAGTTTTATATTTAAATGAAGTTTGATTTTTATTTTGACTTATTATACAAGTTTTGAAGCTTGGAACATAGCGATATATTTTTTTTTTTTTACTTTTCCGACGTGTTCAAAGGTATTCTACTCCCTTAATTCGACAAAAAAGCGCTATTCAATGGCTTTTTTTTTTTAAATGGTTCTACTAAAAAATACCCAATAAGTGCTCAAAGTATACATTTTTATAACTGCATTTGAGGAATATAAAATTTAACTTAATTTGAAAGCTAAAAAAAAAAATCAAATTAAGTGCGTTTATTTAAATATATTGAGGAATGAGGTATCGCTGGGAAGGATTTTTTGTTCCCATTAGACATCGCATACTGAATTTAACTAATATGGACCCTACAACGATGAATGAGGTATCATCCAATAGGATTATGTTATAGAATAGCCTCTTATGTTAAGAACATAACGATAGAATCAATGGCGGAATCAAGGGATAGGTCACCCCCCCCCCCTTTCCTCTATGAACGAAGAAAATTTCTGTACACCTACATTTCTTTCATTTTAAAAATGGATTCTATTTTAAATTCTTCCAAATTTCCTCTTTGTTTATCAATGGGCATCCTTCTCACTTTAAAGTTCCACTCAAATTCAAAGTGGGGATCCTTTCTGACACATCCATTAAGGGAACCGGGAAAGCAAAATTCAACCAAAAAATCGATTTTTACTTTTTTATATCATTCAATAGTTTAAACTTTTATCTTTCGAACGATGTGGTGTCCCACATGTTTATATACATAAAAAAAAAAAAAAAAAAAAAAAAAAAAATCAAATGAATCATTCTTTTGGAAGAGTACCACTTCAATGGCCATTTAAATTTTTCATCGACTTTTTCTCAAAACTTTGATTTTTGATGTTTGTGTTCCTGCTTTTCAATATCTATTAAACTTAAGAACTCATTTTTTTTTAAATACTTTTATTATGTTATAGTGTATACTTTAACACAGGGATTGAATGATTGGTTGAGAATTATTTATTTTAGGCAGTGAAATCTTACCAAAAATGATTATTTAAAAATGTCTTTCAATAAATAATTAATAATTAATTTTGAGTTTCCCTTAGAAAGAAAATAGTCCGTTAAAATACATAACACATGTTATTCAAACTACTCCAAAAAAAATCTAGACCTCTCTCTCTCTTTCACCTCTTTCTGAGAAAAGGGTACATAAAGTGGGTGAACTGAACATGGCGGAGAGAGGGCTTTACTCTCAGATGCAAGACATTTGAAAGTGCTAGAAACTATTCGATTGAATGGCGTTTTCCATTTTCCGCTAAAGGCAAAGATTCTTTAGGGAAAGTTCACTAAAATGTGGGGTTTTAAACAGAGTTTCACGACATGGGTCAAAGGTTTCATCATGAAGAGATTCTGTAACGGTCAAGTCCTAAAAATGGGCTTAAAAATGCTCATTTTCAGAACGATTCTTTGCTTTTATAAGGGAATGGGAAATTCTTCAATTTCTTAGCACCTCAATAAAATAAATAAATTTTATTTTTTTTACGAATATTAAGGTAATTTTTGTTGTTGTTTTCACGAACGATAACGACTTTGTAAAAGTGTCAGAAAAGGAGACATTTTGAATACGGAAACAGCCTTCCATGTAAAAGTTGTTTTTTAAGGTTGTTCTTAACTGCTCTGCTCAACAAGTGCAAAACGTTTTGACATATTTACAAATTCATTTTTTAACGGAAAGATATAAAATTGGAAAGCCTGGCCATGGAAGCGATTTGGAATGGAACTGTTTTTTTTTTTTCCATATTTTGATCAATCAATTACCTATTGAGTTATAAGCGAATTCGATCACGTGATAAACACGTTTTTCGCCCACTCTTGAGTGCTCTTTCTCCTCTGGCGTGGAAATTCGGTTCAAAACGCCCATTTCGACACTGTTTTCTGAAAGACCTATTGCGTTTGCAAAAAAATGGAAAAAAACAACTCTATTACATAGTTTCTGAACAACAACACCAGCTAGTTCCATACATTTTCGAACAAAAATAAATTAAAACTTATGTCAAAAAGTTGCCCTTTTCGATTTGAGAATATGAAACGTGACTCACACCTTCCCATCCACCCAAAAAAAGACAACCCTCCGCTCTCAATGGAGGTCGGGATCCGCCCGCCCTTGGATAGAAGGGCTTGTCTATTGATTATTCAAATACGAGCTGAACCACCCGGCGTTGACCATGCCCATGATGAAGGAACCTCCAATGAACCTCAAATTTGTATGCTTTCTATATCTTTAACTTCATTTTATCCGAATTTATATTTTTAAATGAAAAAATATTGAATTCAAAGTAGGGAAAAGTAGATCAATGCCGCTCAGCGTGTCATCCCGCTCACTCCAATATCTCTAAACAGAATAGAATAGAAAACGTGCGATCGGTAACGGCACCTAACGAACTTCATCGTAAGTTCCCAGTAAGGATAGAGTAACCGTCGGAAGTAAAGTATTTTTGTGTCCTCACGATATTAGTTTGGAGTTGTTTTATTATAAAATTCTACAACATCTAACTTGAAGGTAAGTGTACATTCTTATTTTAAAATGCTAATTCACTCATTATGCCTACAAAATATATACATTTTGCTGTACGTTCATGTTTTTATTTATTTTTATAGTGTGTTGTTACGCCAACTGTAACGCATTAAAATCCAGCATGGCTATGAAGGGCAATGGCACTCACGTGGAATTCGAAGCCATTTTGCCAGTGGGCTACTTTTAAAAAATTCAAATTTGTTGATTGACACCACTTTTTTGAAATGGTAAAAGTACCCTTGTTTTCGCCTTAATATGTCATTAAACAAGGTCAATTTTACGATTTCAAAAAAGTGGTGACAATCAAGAAACCTAAATTTAAAATAAGTATGGAGGCAGAAATGAGCTGTTTTTGAGAATTCGGGGGGAGAGAACGAAACGTGGCTTCGTTGCACAACGTGGAAAGTGGTCTGCAGTGGTGTGAATAGCCAACACAATTACATATGTGACTTTTCTCGTACTTAAATGTTGTATTCAAATTTTGAGCGCCATTACCCTACCATGTCGGGCATTACCGTTCAATACATGGTTAATTATATAAAACGATAAAAATAAAAATCCTAAAACTTTTCTGCAAATTAGCTGATTGCAAATTGTTCCTTATGCTTTGAACTTATAATGCGTTCATAAAATATTGATTTTTTGTATAAATTTGACTAGCTATTCATGTTTTTCCTTAAGTGAGCGGCATTCCCCTACTTTCCCCTATGTACTATTGGGTATTTTATTGACCGCGTCATTTGATTTTTGGGCTTGGGAAATATACAGCCCGAAAGTACTAAGAAGTTTAAAACAAAATGTATATTTTTAACTTGTGACATTTCTTATTATTTTTAGTCGCCTTTTAAGTTCCTGTTGTACATTTTATGTTTCAATCAAGGTGAGTTTCGTCTTATGGTTTTATTTGCAGTTTTAGGCTCATTAGAAAATGACACTATGAATAAGTATAAACAAGAATATGAAACAAGAAATTTGTCCAGTCTCTATAGAGTTCTGTACCCGAAAATTCTATTTGAATTCAAAACGCAACCTGACCCGAACACGACCAAACTATTCAATCGAACCGACCTATCAAACCCGAAATACTTCGATTCTAACCCTCCATTAAAGGAAAATAATGGATGTTTTGATGCCATTATGAATAATAGTCTACAATTATATATGAATGCAATTTTTTTATATGAAAAAATAGACATTTATAGTCTTAATATTAAACTATAGTAAAAACTCTAAATAACGGACACCTCGGGATCCATTTTAATTTTTAGACCGTCGAAGCGAATCGAAAACAGGTCTAAATACAGTTTATTTGAAAACTATCTCCGTTTACTGATTTTGTATGTTTTTGAAAAGAATTTTCAAACATTCTCTATTTTTTAAGTCTGCATAGAACGTAATGGCGAAATATTAACTAAAACAATGTCATTCAGCATTTAATTTCTCTTTCTATAATATTTCATCAATAAATATCGAAACGAAATTTAAGCTTTATAATTGTAGAATCGAACTACGGTCTGAAACACGCAAGTAATCCGAATCAAAATTGGGTATAAGATCGTAAAATGTTTCACGACGGACGAGTTAGCAAAAGGCTCATATGAAAGCAATAAAAAGGTTTTTGGTGTCGTTCTTGGGTAATCACAGACACTCTACTAAACCTAAATAATCTATTGGAGTTTTAAATTAAAAACTATTTTAAGCTATGTTCCGCACACTAAGAAGTATATCGACATTCATTTAAAGGGTCTCGGACTCGTAAAATTGGGGAAAAAAAGAACATTTATGACATTTAATATCTTAAAAAATGTATATGATTTTAAAACTTTTTTTTTTTTTTTTTTTTTTGGGGGGGGGGGGGGGGGGGGGTTCCAAACTATCAGGCAATTGACGTGCAAAAAATGGGTATGACAGGTTATGCGCAGGATTACAAAATAAATTTTGCAACTGGAATAAAAATTTGGGTGCCTACTTATACTTCAGATTATAATAATGACCTTGATCATAAAATAAATTTGTACTTACAGCATTTTTATATTTTTAATAAAAAATTGTATTCAGATAATGCAAAATTTTGAAAATTTTAACAGTATAATTACTTAAAAATATATATTTTTGAATAATAAAAAGGAAATTTTTATATTCCGTTTATACAGACTAACATGAAACATATGTTTTGAAATTTTCATGAAAAAAATATTCAGAAGTTTGAGATATCGTGCTCGTTAGGCCCAAAAACGTCATGTGGAGAAAAAGGACTTCAAAGTTGTGGAAACAGCGCATCAGCTAGGGAGCGAGTATCATTCAAAAGCCATAACTTCTGTTCTAATAGGAATTTCAATGAAACGGTTATATCAAAATTTTCAGAAAATATAGCAGTTTAATATCTAAAAAAAGTAAAATTTTGAAGCTATAAGAGTCTTGAGACCTGTTAACCCGGGAGAACTCGCTACTGAGAATGCCCAATTGCTTTTCTTTTACTTTACATTCATATAATATGAACTTTTTTTGTTTGGCTTAGTACTTTTATTCACAAAATAGGTAAAATAATTGAAAAACAATTTGAAATTTTAATTAAAATGAAAAATGATTTAAATAAGAGTCTTAAAAAAGTACGACTGTGAGAGAAAATCTCATGCAGCGAGTTCTCCCGGGTTAATCTATTTTCCTGGTACACCTATCATGAAAGTTTCTTTGCGAAAAAAAAAGGGGGGGGGGGTGTTCGTCTAACACGGCCAATGGACTTTAAAATAAAGAAATATTGTCTCTAATCCTCAGTGCTTGTTATAAGCCGTAATAGAGAGTTATTTTAAGTATGGAGGTGAGGTGAGGAAACGACCGTCAGTCTGTAAGGAATTAAAGCCTAAATGTCTCTGTGCACAAGAAATCCTTAGTTTATGCAAGTAATAAGTTGTTCTTCCTCTGACAGATTGCATCCAATCATCTGCTTTTACAAATTTGAAATATAAAATTCAATAAGGATTGTTCCCAAACCCTAACCCATGAAGGGAAACTCCGTTAGATTTTACTATGTAAAAAAAAGTTTAGCTAGAGATGCCATAGCCGACTACTTCTCTCAGAATTCCGACTGCTTTTGGATTAGTTTATAATGAAAAGCCTACAGGAGGGGATCACCACCCCAGTAGACAAAGTCAATTTCAAAAAAAAAAAAAAAGTAAGAAAAAATCATGCGTCAAGCATAGATCGTAAAACACTTTCCAACACATTCAGAATTGTGTCACAAAACGGCACCGTTTAAAAAATTAAAATAGAACTTCTCATTCAACCCCTATGGAAACGCATAATACATTTCAGCTGTTCCCATCCACAATCGGAAAAGGATGCGAATTGCAGCCCTGTATAGGATTTATAGATTTGAATCTAATAGCTACATGCAAGCCAAAATTCAGTTCACTTAAGAGCTACATAGAGTACTTCACTTGAAAATTCCCCCTTCAGCCATTTCATCTCATAAGGAATACTTTTGTGCAGCCCTGTATTTGAGGTATAGAATTTATAACGGGTAAGATGCAAAAAATTAAATTTAAAAGCGCGTACTGAATTTTAAACCGTGCACTCCAGCCATTATGACTCAAAAGCAGTACAGTAACCGATTTCTTTTGTGTGTCCCTGTCAACGACTAAAAAATGCTATGAATGTTCATAATGAAGGGAACGAATATTTTTTCCAACTGGATTATATCATATTCAAAGCTGGAGTAGCACGGTTGAAGTTTATTCCAACAGAGCGAAAAATGTCCAGACCAGGGATCGAACCTGGATACTTGGCGTGCCGTGCCAATGCCTTACCTGTTAGGCTATCCGGACCGATACCTGGCTGACATAATTCACTCTTATTAGTTGGACTTGGTTGCGAACTGCAGCGCTATTCCATTCATCCGAGCTAAAACTATAGCATTTACATGATGAAACTACTTCAACACGGAAACTCCTGTATACCATGTAATTAGGTCATAATGAAGGGAACGAATATTTTTTTCCAACTGGATTATATCATATTCAAAGCTGGAGTAGCACAGTTGAAGTTTATTCCAACAGAGCGAAAAATGTCCAGATCTGGGATCGAACCTGGATACTTGGCGTGTCGTGCCAATGCCTTACCTGTTAGGCTATCCGGACCGATACCTGGCTGACATAATTCACTCTTATTAGTTGGACTTGGCTACGAACTGCAGCGCTATTCCATTCATCCGAGCTATAACTATAGCATTTACATGATGAAACTACTTCAACATGGAAACTCCTGTATACCATGTAATTAGGTCATAATGAAGGGAACGAATATTTTTTTCCAACTGGATTATATCATATTCAAAGCTGGAGTAGCACAGTTGAAGTTTATTCCAACAGAGCGAAAAATGTCCAGACCTGGGATCGAACCTGGATACTTGGCGTGCCGTGCCAATGCCTTACCTGTTAGGCTATCCGGACCGATACCTGGCTGAGATAATTCACTCTTATTAGTTGGACTTGGCTACGAACTGCAGCGCTATTCCATTCATCCGAGCTATAACTATAGCATTTACATGATGAAACTACTTCAATACGGAAACTCCTGTATACCATGTAATTAGGTCATAATGAAGGGAACGAATATTTTTTTCCAACTGGATTATATCATATTCAAAGCTGGAGTAGCACAGTTGAAGTTTATTCCAACAGAGCGAAAAATGTCCAGACCAGGGATCGAACCTGGATACTTGGCGTGCCGTGCCAATGCCTTACCTGTTAGACTATCCGGACCGATACCTGGCTGACATAATTCACTCTTATTAGTTGGACTTGGCTGCGAACTGCAGCGCTATTCCTTTCATCCGAGCTATAACTATAGCATTTACATGATGAAACTACTTCAACACGGAAACTCCTGTATACCATGTAATTAGGTCATAATGAAGGGAACGAATATTTTTTTCCAACTGGATTATATCATATTCAAAGCTGGAGTAGCACAGTTGAAGTTTATTCCAACAGAGCGAAAAATGTCCAGACCTGGGATCGAACCTGGATACTTGACGTGCCGTGCCAATGCCTTACCTGTTAGGCTATCCGGACCGATACCTGGCTGACATAATTCACTCTTATTAGTTGGACTTGGCTGCGAACTGCAGCGCTATTCCATTCATCCTAGCTATAACTATAGCATTTACATGATGAAACTATTTCAATACGGAAACTCCTGTATACCATGAAATTAGGTCATAATGAAGGGAACGAATATTTTTTTTCAACTGGATTATATCATATTCAAAGCTGGAGTAGCACAGTTGAAGTTTATTCCAACAGAGCGAAAAATGTCCAGACCAGGGATCGAACCTGGATACTTGGCGTGCCTTGCCAATGCCTTACCTGTTAGGCTATCCGGACCGATACCTGGCTGACATAATTCACTCTTATTAGTTGGACTTGGCTGCGAACTGCAGCGCTATTCCATTCATCCGAGCTATAACTATAGCATTTACATGATGAAACTACTTCAATACGGAAACTCCTGTATACCATGTAATTAGGTCATAATGAAGGGAACGAATATTTTTTTTCAACTGGATTATATCATATTCGAAGCTGGAGTAGCACAGTTGAAGTTTATTCCAACAGAGCGAAAAATGTCCAGACCAGGGATCGAACCTGGATACTTGGCGTGCCGTGCCAATGCCTTACCTGTTAGGCTATCCGGACCGATCCGGCCAAGTATCCAGGTTCGATCCCTGGTCTGGACATTTTTCGCTCTGTTGGAATAAACTTCAACTGTGCTACTCCAGCTTTGAATATGATATAATCCAGTTGGAAAAAAATATTCGTTCCCTTCATTATGACCTAATTACATGTATACAGGAGTTTCCGTGTTGAAGTAGTTTCATCATGTAAATGCTATAGTTATAGCTCGGATGAATGGAATAGCGCTGCAGTTCGCAGCCAAGTCCAACTAACAAGAGTGAATTATGTCAGCCAGGTATCGGTCCGGATAGCCTAACAGGTAAGGCATTGGCACGGCACGCCAAGTATCCAGGTTCGATCCCTGGTCTGGACATTTTTCGCTCTGTTGGAATAAACTTCAACTGTGCTACTCCAGCTTTGAATATGCTATGAATGTCCTGTTCTAACGGGATCGTAGTGAAATTCAGTGATTGATATCCGTTTCAATCGATTTGAAATAGCATAATGTCATTAAAATACTGTGCAAACTATTTTCCCCCCTATACCAAAATGTAATGGAATACTTTTGAGTGCCCCTGTAAATGAACGATTCATCCTACCTACTTCCTATACAATACCCAACAGGCTTGGGTGACCGTCCGTAACCTTTATCCATTTCATGAAAATCCGAGTATATTTACGGGAGATATTTACGTGGACAGACGGCCAGACAAACCGAATGCCTAAACACTTTTCAACTTTGTAGGAAAGGGTTAAAAAGAGATAGCCCATTGAGAAGGTGCGTACAATCTATTTTACTCGCTCCCACACGGTGATCCAAGTCTGTATAATGTGCGTGAAATGAGTCCTAGTAACATTTCAGAAACTCGTAACACATGTGAAACCCAGATTTCAGTCATGATTGCCCAAAAGGTTCTTTTGTGCAGCTTTGTATGGGGCATTTTGATTTGTACAGATTCTATAGACAGTCGAGCCCCGATTTAACAAATTTCTCGATTGAGCGAATTTTTTTTTTAGTACCGACGAAAATGGAACAAAAATACTTCGATTTAACGAATTTATAATCCCGATTGAACGAATCATTTTCGTTGTCATAAAAAGGAAAAATTTAAAAAAATTTCTTCTATTTATTATAAATTTTCAAATCCCCTGATTGTTAATTTTCTAAATATGTATCTTGAGATGCAGAAATATCTACATGCGAAAATGCACGTTACACAGAGGTCATTAATAGCAGTTAGTAGTGGATCGAATGAAGAAGATGAAATAGAGATGAAGTATGTAACGCTCAAAATAGCAGTTTGATTACTTCGAAACGGTAGTGGATAGCTCATGATGTTGGTGACACTGCTTTTCACAGCTTCAGAAAAAAATCGATAAAGAAGTTTAGAATACAAAATCGAAAAAAAGGAAAGAAACATCTGTAAAATATGTCTTACAATTTATAGATAAAATTTGAATAAATGAAATTTTTTCTGAATTACAATGTTTTTCGAATTTTAGTAGTACATAAAAAAAAAAGAATCAATTTTTATACAGAGTATTTTCTTAAAGCAACAAATATTTAATATCATTATTAAGGTAAGTGACCATTGTTTTTCTCATTTATTGCAACATTTTAACTTGTTCTGTTGTATAAAAGTATTCCTTTTGTTATCTCGATTTTGTTGGAGTTTAAGTGGCCTATTAAGCCAAAAACACTCCATTCTCGATAGCAGGAATTCGCTGTCTCATATTTAAACAATTAGAAAAAATCTCTTGTGGCTATGCTGCTTTTGAAATGGAAATAGGTAAAATGCTCTTACCTGGGATTCATCAATATCGCGATGACGTATAACTTCATCGGTGTGGCGTGGCCAGGGATTTATCCAAAAGCTTCTTGAAGAAATTATTTTATTTTATTTTGTGAAGCATTATTTATCCTTTGAAGTATCCTTTGAGAGCTTAATATGAATCGCTAAATCCATGGGAAGATATAATGTAATATGAATTAGTATTGTGTGTTTTTACGATAAAGAAAGATTCAACTTTTAGCTTTAAATACTTATAATTAAACATATTACTGGAGTATAAGAAACTCCGTCTTAACAGAGAGGCTACATGATTAAGAGTGAGTATACATAAAGCTGCTAAAACACATATTCGCAGCGTAGAAAAAAATATATAATAATTAAAAGTGTCTGGCAAAAGTCAAAATGTTCAGATGTTCCTTTTAGTTACATATCAGTGATGAAATCGTAGTTATTAGAACATATGCTTTAGAGAGTTACTCAAGTGGTCTGTAATAGCACTCATTATCAAATGCGGAAGTAAAAGGAAGTAGTTCGTAAATTGCCTTGTTAAAATGATCTGTGTTTAGTAACAAGTTCTTTCGTTTCTTTTTTTTTAATCACTTTTAGCAGTTGCCGAAGAACATCTGGGGAATTAAATTTAACACCCCTCCTTAATCTCCTCAGATGGATAAGGTAACAAGTTCATAGTCTTGATGTCACACAAAAGTTGAGGTTTGGGTGTGGGTTTTGTCAAGCAGTCAGCAATCATGTATTGCGTGGGACAATATTTTAATTCGATAATTTTATCTTCCTTTAATTGTCTTATGGCGTGAAAGCGGATATCAATGTGTTTTGTCCGCTTCGAAAATTTTTCATTTTCTATCATCTTTATACTGCTTTGGTTGTCATGGTAAAGTAAAATAGGTTTTACTTGATACAAGTTAAGATCTTCTAGCAGTTTTAATAGCCATAAAATTTCTTGTCCTGCGGTTGCTGCAGCAACATATTCCGCTTCAGCGGAAGAATATGCAATGCTTGACTGTAATTTTGTAGTCCATTGAATGGGATTATCACCCAGAAAAAAAATATTGCCGGTGGTTGATTTTCTATTTTTAGTGTCCCCAGCCCAATCAGCATCAGCATACGCGATGAGTATTGGTGGTTTATTTTTACTTATTGTTAGGCATAGGTTTTTTGTGCAATTGAGGTAAATAATAATTCTTTTTGCCGCTTTCCAATCCTTCTCGCGTGGCGTTGCACTTCTCCTACTAAGTATATTTACTGGTGCCATAATGTCGGGTCGAGTGACTGTTGCAATATACAATAGCGAACCGATCGCTTGCCTAAACTTTGTATTGTTCGGAAGTAAATTGTCGCTATCTTCTAATTTATAGAAACCTACTTCCATCGGTGTACCAATAGGTCTTGCATCTGTTAAATTTAACTTTCTAACCAAATCTTCTATTTTTGACCTTTGGTTTAATTTGTAACCATCATTCGTTTTGATTATGTTGGTTCCTAGGTACTGACTTATTTCGCCTAAGTCTTTTACTCCGTACTCATTTTTCAATTGCTTTATTACATCTTTAATTATTTCACTTTTACTCGCGATTAAAATATCGTCAACGTAGACGATGATATAAGTGAAATTTTCCTTTTCTTTTCTAGTAAACAAACATGAGTCAGCAGTGCTTTGCACAAAATTCATGTTTTTTAATGATTCTGCGATCTTTTTGTGCCAGGCTCTAGCTGCCTGCTTTAAGCCGTAGATTGTTTTATTCAGTTTACACACTTTGTTTTCACAATTTTTTTCTATAAAACCCTCTGGTTGTTTCATGAAAATTTCTTCTTCTATTTCGCCGTGAAGAAATGCAGTGTCGATGTCAATGTGTTGAACAGAAAGATTTTTATATGCCGCTGAGGCTAAAAATGTGCGGATTGTTGTGTGTGAAACTACGGGTGCGAAGGTTTCATCATAATCTTCGCCGTACTTCTGATTATATCCTTTCGCTACTAAACGGGCCTTGTATTTTTGTACATTTCCTAAATTATCTAACTTTCTCTTAAAAATCCACTTGCAACCAATAATTTTCTTATTTGGTGGGGGATCTACTAAGTCCCAAGTTTTATTTTTCTTTAATGAGTTGATTTCTTGTTGAGCGGCTTTGAGCCAATTTTCTTTTTCTACTGGGTTGTTCATGTTTGCTATGTCATAAAAAATCGGATGGTTCGAATGTGTCATTTGTTTTTACGTGACATACGTATCTGTCGGGTGGTACCCCTCTATTTGACCTCTGAGACCTTCTCGGTTCTACGTCGGGTTGTTTGGACGCGGTTGGTTCTTCGTCCGAATTACTTAACTCTGTTTGAATGTAGTTGTTGTCATTGTCTGAGTTTTCTACCTCTTCGCTTTCTTTTAAGTTGTTTTCACTATTTTCTATAAATTTAACTGTTCTCGCTATTATTATTTTGTTTTCTTTTGTAAATATACGGTAACCTTTTGATTTGTTGTCATACCCCACAAGTATTCCTTCCTGCGCTCTATCATCTAATTTGTTTCGCTGATGTTTTTGTATATAGGCATAAGCTTTACAGCCGAATGTACGCAGGTAGTGTAAGGTGGGTTTTCGGTTGAACCAAATTTCGAACGGTGTTTTGTTTGTTATTTTGGTTGGTAGCCTATTCTGCAGGTGATTGGCGGTATTTATGGCTTCTCCCCAGAATTTTTGAGGTAAGCCTGCTTCGGAGAGTAGACTCCTAGTCATATCTAATAATGACCTATTCTTTCTTTCCGCTACGCCGTTTTGGCTCGGACAAAATGGTACAGTAAACTGGTGTTGGATACCTCTTGCCCTTAGGTATTCTTCCGTTTGTTTACCTAAATATTCCCCTCCATTATCGGATCTAATAGCTTTAGGGAATCTGCCGAATTGGGTTTTCACCATGGCTACATAATCTTTTAACTTTTCGTGAACTTCATTTTTATGCGAAAGTAAGTAAATTACTGTGAACCTTGAATAGTCGTCTATAAAAGTGACGAACATTGTTTTTCCCCCGATAGTGGGTGTACCGATAGATGTGCACACGTCCGTGTGTATCAGATCGAGCACTTTGCCTGTTTTGGGACAGTTTGTTGATTTTGGATATGGGGCATCACTTATTTTTGTTTGGATACATATTTCACACAATGCATTATGATTACAGGTATTTATTTTTATACCGTCTGCTAAGTTTTTATTTATTAATTCTTTTATCGCATTATAGTTACGATGGCCAAGCCGTTTGTGCCAAACTTCTATGCAATTTTTATTTTTACATTCATGTGCAATGTTTACTTTATTAGTTTCAGCGCTTTCTAATAATTCGACTTGATATAAATTATTTTTCATTCTTGCTTCAAGATAAATATTCCCGTTTCGGGATAACGTGCATTTTTCTTTATCGAAAATTAATTTATAGCCATTCTGTGTTGCTTTGCTTACCGATATGAGGTTCGATTCTAATTCTGGTACGTATAATACTTCTTTTAATGTGATTGTGTTTATCCCTCCATCGGATGTTTTTGTTTTAAATGTCGTTTCACCTGTACCGTGTGAATTCAGCGTTTTTCCATTGGCAATGATGACTGTCGTCTTTTCAGTGTCGTTAAACTTAGTGAATGCATCTTTACTGTTTAGAATGTGTGTCGATGAACCTGAGTCGATTATCCAGGTTTGTTTTCCTGGTTTCTGGACTAAAAAAGCTGCGTCGCTGCCTTTTCCTGAATTGCCCTGTGTTTTGTTAATCCGAATTGGTTCTGTTTCACGGTTTTTGTTTTCTCTATAATAGTTTGCGTCTTCATAACATAACGATGATGTGTAATACTTGGATTTGTGCGGCTGTTGTTTTTGTGACGGTGAGTAAGTGTTTCTGTTCTTAAGATGCCAGCACTCCCTGTATGTATGGTTTTTTAATTTACAGTATGTGCACTGTTTGTCCTTTTTATTATAGTGTTCAGCCGGAAACTTTTTATGCGTTTTAAACGCTTTTGAGGAATTCTCGCTCTGATCTGTGTTTTCTAAACGTCTTGTATATTCATCAGTGAGTTTTCCTTTTATAAACTCTGAATTAAGTTCATTTTCTGGACGGGCCTCGAGGGCTATAATTAAGGTGTTGTAGCTAGGTGGTAATGAACAAAGTAACAGAGCTGAAATGTGCGAGTCATTAATAGTTTCGCCTATGGCTGAAAGTTTATCAACAAGTTCTAAAATATGTGTAATGTGTTTTATTAGATTGCCGTTTTCTGGGAGTTTTGCTCCGTATAATTTTCTCAGCAAATATAACTTGCTTGAGAGATTGGCCCTTTCATGAACTGTTTTTAAAGCTTGCCAGGTTTCTCTGGCAGTGTTTAAGTGCTTTACATGCACGATCTGTGAGTCTTCAATACTCAAGTTGATAATTGCACGTGCTTTACGGTCCCTCTTCGTCCAGTCCGTGTTAATTGGATCTGGGGGATTTTGTGTTATTACATCAAACAATTCTTCTTTTATTAAAATCATTTCTGCGCGAAATTTCCAATTTGCGTAGTTTGTCGAATTTAATTTTTCGACTATTTGAGTTTCTTTTATCCCTGCCATGTTTATTTTTATTTGTTTATGCGACCAACCCATTTCCTTTTTATTTATTTATTTACTGTAAAATGTAAAATGAACGATTTCTTTTTTTATTATTATTATTACTCACAACCAACAAATTGTTCATTCACTAATTATTTAAATGTTCATTACATAAAACATAAATATATAAATGTTTCTTTTTCATTCACCTTTATATTTCTGGTACAATAACATTCATAATTTTATTCAATGCAGCATCTTTTTATTTTTATTTTTTTTTTCAGAACATGAATACTTTTAATATTTATAATCTAAGCCACTATATAAAATTTTTCTTCTTTTTCGCTAAACATGAGCACTTTATCTGTCTCATTAATCTTTTTGTTGGAGTTTAAGTGGCCTATTAAGCCAAAAACACTCCATTCTCGATAGCAGGAATTCGCTGTCTCATATTTAAACAATTAGAAAAAATCTCTTGTGGCTATGCTGCTTTTGAAATGGAAATAGGTAAAATGCTCTTACCTGGGATTCATCAATATCGCGATGACGTATAACTTCATCGGTGTGGCGTGGCCAGGGATTTATCCAAAAGCTTCTTGAAGAAATTATTTTATTTTATTTTGTGAAGCATTATTTATCCTTTGAAGTATCCTTTGAGAGCTTAATATGAATCGCTAAATCCATGGGAAGATATAATGTAATATGAATTAGTATTGTGTGTTTTTACGATAAAGAAAGATTCAACTTTTAGCTTTAAATACTTATAATTAAACATATTACTGGAGTATAAGAAACTCCGTCTTAACAGAGAGGCTACATGATTAAGAGTGAGTATACATAAAGCTGCTAAAACACATATTCGCAGCGTAGAAAAAAATATATAATAATTAAAAGTGTCTGGCAAAAGTCAAAATGTTCAGATGTTCCTTTTAGTTACATATCAGTGATGAAATCGTAGTTATTAGAACATATGCTTTAGAGAGTTACTCAAGTGGTCTGTAATAGCACTCATTATCAAATGCGGAAGTAAAAGGAAGTAGTTCGTAAATTGCCTTGTTAAAATGATCTGTGTTTAGTAACAAGTTCTTTCGTTTCTTTTTTTTTAATCACTTTTAGCAGTTGCCGAAGAACATCTGGGGAATTAAATTTAACATCGATTTAACGAACAAAGTGACTGGTCCCGAACGATTCGTTAAATCGGGGTTCGACTGTAGTATGCTAAAGTTTAGTAAGAAAACTTATAACACTTGAAAATGACCCTCAGCCATTTTTACCAGTAGACGGAAGCATTAGCTGAAATTTAATTGAACTAGGCAAAAAACATGCATAAAACAACTGAAATTACTGAAGGAGTTACTATTCATACGCGTCCTATAGGGGAGACCGGGGGAATGGTGCCACTCGGGGTTATGCCGCCACCCCGTCTAGTTTAAAAACTAACTACAGTTTCAGATAGTGAATGGGCCTGCACTAGGGCGGCCAACAATAGAAATAGTGCCTAGAGTGAGAATGATTTTGTTGCACGCCGTTCGCTTGTTCTAGTGAAAAATTTAGTTTTCATCGAGTTGCTGCTTATTGTGGAGCTTCAAATCAGTAAAGGTAAACACCTTTTATTATAACATTAGGTACTTAAAATAATATTACCCTCATCTATATGCATTCGCCGACCTTTTGATGCAATCTGTTAAACAAGTTCGGTTCTTCTTTCGGCTTTGCTGGGTGATTTCCGCTCTAGTGCCGCCACCCTGGGTCATGCAGCCACCCTGGCAAAGGGTGTCTTTTCCAATTTGAGTTAATTTGTAAGATTATCACATTAATAAATCTAGCTTTAGGAACATTGTCATTATTCATTATTTTGACAAATTATTGCTTTCTAAATATTTTCAGTAGGCTATGTGTTTCCTAGTATCCATTTTATGTATTGACTAGGTCATTAAAAAGTGGCATCATGACCCCGATACAGTGGTGGAATGACCCCATCATCCTGGGTAATCCCGCCACTGTACAGTGGTTGAAAGAAATTTTTTTATGTGTGCTTACTTTACAGTTATGATATTACGGTCAAACTTATACAGATACTAAAGATCACGATTGAGCTTTAGAATTTTTACTAATATTTTTTTTTTTTTTTTTTTTTTTGAGGTGAAAAAAATTAAATTCCCTTAAGGTGTCGCCATTCCCCCGGTCTCCACTAAGTTTCAAACATCTTAGTATACTAAATGCAGCTAAGCTTGAAAATGCATCATTCAAACAATACTTTCAAACAAGTCACGCTCGTTCTCAGGTTTACGAACTCTTATGGAGATCTTATGGAACTGTTATGGTATATCTATGGAATTTATGTATTTCATGTAGCATGCAAAATTTTGTTGAACGCATATCGTAACTGAAAATGCCTTTTCAGCAATCATCCCTGATAGACAACATTTCGGATACAGTCATGCGAAATCTTTTGCGTCCCTGTAATTGAAAGATAAAGGCAATACTCATCAGTAATGCATATCCATTTCATCGTGTGTGAAAGAGTGCAACTTAAATGAAATACTCTGCTAATAGTTTTTGATAAAAAAGCTATAATAGATAACATAACATAAAAATACACAGATAACAAAAAAAATTTAACATTATAAAACCAAACTCCTTTGTGTGGTTCTGTAAATGATTTATAAATCTTTTTTATCCCACATTCCATAGAAATCATGCATTAGTTGCATGTATTAGCATGTATAGAAACCCATATGAATTTCATTCTGTTTGTAGAAGGGTAACATTAAAATACGCAGCTTTCTTCATAGATCATTTTTATTTTTCTTCATAGATCATAAAACATACTTTTGGGTACATCTGTACGCGTTCTGCAAATGCGACACATAACATTCTGTAGTACTAACCCTCTTCTATTGGACCTCAATAATGTATATAAATTTCTTTATGTTTAAAATATTGTAACACTAGTCGGATATACCGCAAATGATATTTCCCCAGAGACTACAATGTAACGGAAAACTTTTGAGTGGCCCTGTCAATGAACTGTGAATGGTACACACCATTCATTTTCAATACCGAATATGTCATGCTGAACCTCAATAACACATATCAATCACATGGCAATCCGAATACGCGAGTTAAGACAAACTCAATTCATAAACACTTTTCACACTCTAAAACTGGGAGGGGTGAAAAGTTCACTCTTTGAAAGAGTGACAGGCCTTTTCACTCTTTTTGGAGTGAATTTTGTAAAAATACACTCCTTAAAGAGTGGAATTTCCCACTCGCTAGAAAGGAGTGCAATATCTCACTTCGTTATCGAGAGTGAAGTTGTCACTCCCGAAAGAGTGGCTTGCGTATGCATTGCTTATTAACCAATCAGGCGACAGCGCCCTCGTAAGATAAGAAAACTGATCACATTTTCGTTTGGTCCGCCATCTTAAGATTAACAGATTAGGATATCATTAAAATTATTCTTAATGGAATACATAAAATAAAGGTAAGTCTTATTTAATTTTAACCATTTATTCGTGTAGATATGTTAAGATTATGCACTAAATAGTTGTATGTTCTATAGAAAGAGATTGATCGTTAGAGTGCTCAAAAGTGATTGTCTGTTATATTTCTTCATGTAGCGGTTTGAAATATAATTCTTTTAACAATTGGATACGCACTAGAGATGTGCACGGGCCGGCTCGTGCTCGGGCCGATTTTCACTCACGGAACTCGGGCCAGTCCCGGGCCACACTTTTTTCTGAAGGCTCGGGCCGGGCATAGCTTATTTTTTCTGCACAAAGCCGGGACTGGTTCATTCCGAGTCTTCACGACCCAAAATTTTCAGTCCTACTTTTGACCCAGCCCGTATGAAAATCATTGTCTCAGCGTGGCCTGGTCTATTCAAAGGTCAGTAAAATTAGGTCTGTTGCAAAAAATGCATACATTTTTAAATCGTCATTATTCTACCCTTAAACATTAAAATTTATTATTTTTAAAGAACACTAGATACATATAGAACACGCTTATTAAAATATAGCTAAATTAAAACATAGTAAAACGTGTGAAAAGAACCTGCGTATGACGGAACCCAGTTTTAAACTCTCTAACGTATTGATCCATGCATAATTAATATACTAATACATAAGAAAAGAATATATAAAACATTTACACTCGCTAAGAAGGAAACTTGTCTATAACGCATTTTTTTTTCTTTTCTATACAATTCCATCTTACTGTATAGCATTTTCCAGATTTTTAACACTTCAAAAAAAATAAAAAATCAGTGTTTTGTTGAAATTCGCTCGGGCCGGGCCAGGATCGGGTCGAGATTTTAACTTTTTTCCGGACCGGGGTCGGGCAGAACTTTTAAGTTTTTTACCGGGCCGGACCAATTTTTTTTCTACGGGTCGGGCCGATTATTTTTTCGGACCGGGCCCTTGGAAATTTCGGCCCGTGCAGACCTCTAAGCGCACAATGCTTAGCAAAAAAATAATAATCCAGACTTCATTAGTTCGGGAAATGTGAATTAAAAAAAAATGAGTGAAAATATTTTTTTATTCCCTTTCAATGCTGTGTTTGCAAATTATAAAACTTTTACCAACGACCAAAACAAAGAAGTTTTATCTCTTTCGTTTGAAAGGATGACTGATTCATGAGAGAAGATAGATTTTCTCAATCGTAGGTTGGTTGGTTGGTTGTATTTATGTCGGCCAATTATCTGCACGTGGGATATAGGCCCTAAGGGGGGGGGGGTGCCTTCCGTGGAGGTCTTTCTAAGGGAACCTAACCCGTATTAACGCTTGGAGAACCAAGGTTCGAAGAAAACCACGAAACTCCGAACGATTAGACCGACGGGCGCGATTGGGATCGAACCCAGCACCTCCCGTCTACCAGCTTCGAGAGCAGAACCTCTCAATCGTAGGAGACACATTAATTTGCCATTCTATGAGATTTTTTTTTTTTTTTTTTTGGTTTAATTTTGATTTTGGATTATATACAGTTAAGAGTATTTATTATTGCTTCGGAGTTAAATATGATATTTGATGTTTACGATATTACGAAAAGGTTGGTACAGTGAAACCTCTCTGTGCGGCCAACTCTATTAGGCGACCACCTCCCTCAACGACCATTTTTTCCATGGAACGAAATTTATTCCCATAGGCTCAATACTAATTTGACCTCCATTCAGAGACCATCCCAGTTGAACCCCCTCCATGAGAGACCCATTTCTTTGAAGAAAATGAAATAAATTCCGTTTTTTCCTGGTCGCTTGAAGAAGGTTTTATTAAAAAAAATAATTCCGGAGAGTGCATTATTCATCAAACTTCTAAACTAAGTTTAGATTTTTTTTTTTTAATCCCGGTAACTTTTAAGGGTTTAAACCCCTTTGTGCCTTTTTAGGCAATGAATTTAACTCTGATTACAAATTGAGACTGACGGTTAATAAACTCCTCTGCCCTGTTGTGTCGGAAAACTCTCAAAAGAAATAGATAAAGTAATGAAATCGTCATTATTTGTTCCCGTCCACAAAAAAAAAAAAAAAAAAAAAAAAAAATGCATTTATTTACTGAACTTCGAAAGGACTTGGAAATAAAAATTATAAAATATAAAACTTTAAAATTAAAGCAAAGCTCAATGTTTTCATTTTTTAAACTCTGCAGTAATTAACTTATGTAATTAACTTTCATTTTGATACTTAAATTTTTATATTTTTTCCTAGTGTGAAAAATAAATTTAAGTAACAGTGTTACCATTTTTCAGCAATTAAAATATAGATTTAAACATGACCTCCATTAAGAGACCACCTCTCGGAGAGACCAATTTTTATTGGAACAGTACGTGGTCGTTTTAGGGAGGTTTTACTGTATATTATTTTCTTTTAAATTGTATCTAAACATTTTTCTGCGGGTTATGATTTTAAAATTTCGAGACTGAGTAATATAAAAAAAAATAATTATAGACATTCTGCATCAGTTATTAAATTTCCTTCAATTTAAACACATTTTCTACGTTTTTGATGCACGTAATTTTTGGCACTAAAAAATAAAACATGATATTTAAGCATTGAAATAAAATGTTTGTTATACCTGTTTTGAAGTTTATCGATAAGACAGCTTTAGTATATTTTTTAAAAAGTTCACATTTTCTTACATAATTTAGGACTGAATATTTTTTTAAAGAGATTAATAACTACTTTTTAACATTAAATTTTTTTTCAAACAATAAGAATTTTTATATGCAGTCATTTACTTTATTTTTATTAAAATTCATACAGATACAAATAAATGTAATGTGTTTATTTTTATATTTATTTTTTTTCTATTTCCTAGGTCAATCTTTTCCTATAAAACATATCAAATCTATTTTGCTCATATTCCCAAAATACAATATCTACGGGAATAAAAAATTTAAATTAAATATGACTTACCGTGTCGTTTCATTAATAAGTATTGTTTTCAACAATAATGGGCCAAAATTAGAAATCATGATTAAGTTAAGGAATATGTTTAAAAGAAATATATATACATATTCCAGAGAACTTAAATTTTAGACTACATGATCATATTAAATAAAACAAAAGCAAATCACAACGGAAAAAAAAAAACATTCTTAATATTTAAATCATACTTAGAACTCATTTTTTAAAAAATGTGTAAGTTTATAAGCATTGTTTTTAAGTAAAAAAATGAAAAATATTTTAGAACAATAAGACTTTGCAAAAATAGCAATAATTTACGGAAAAAGTACGGTAAAAAGATAGGAATTTATATTTAAAACCAAAAATTAAAATGACATCAAACATTGTTAAACATATAATATCCACCTATTAAAAAGTTATTTATAAAACTTTAAAAGTAATATTTTTATAGGGTATGCAATAAAAGCAAACACAAAGGATAAAATTGGAATAAAATATATTAGTTTATTTCTGTCAGTAATCTAAATTAAATTCATATGTAACTTTAACTGATTTTTTCCTTAAAATTTCAATTAGTGTTACAAACTATGGATTAAATAAATATTGCTGATAAAGTATTTTATTCCAATCTTTACCACGCTTGTATCTATTTTCATTGCATGCTGTAAAAGATGCGATTCTTTTAAAATGCCCATAAAAGCAAAATAAAAAAAAGAATTGACTCCATAAAAAATTAACATTCACTTCTATGAAAAAGTGACTATTCACTCCTACCAGGGGTGAAAAACCGCACTCCTTTAGCAAGAGTGAATAGTCACTCCTCCGAAAGAGTGATTATCCACCCCTGTTTAGGTTGAATATTCACTTCCCAGGAGTGACTATTCACTCTTTTAGAGAGTCAAAAATTTCACTTTTGCTCAGAGTGAATATTCACTCTAAAGAGGTTGGGCATATTTTGACTCTGCGATAGAGTGACTATTCACTCCTCTGGAGTGAATAGTCACTCCTTTTTATTTAGAGTGCAACTAAGTTGGAAAGTGTTAAAAGCTGTATAAGTATATACAGTTGTTACAAATATCTGTCTCTGCGAAGACGCCTCAAAATTGAAAAAATCTTTTCGCATCAGATAACTTTAAGCATCTATTTACACAATTCTCAAAATAGGAAAAATATATTTGTAGTCTAATTTCGGTATTTTTAAAGTCGATTGACTTCTTGAGACTTGTTATTGTAGAAAACACCGTAAATGAAAATACCAGTCTATGTCAAATGTGAGGTTGAATATGCCTTCGCTAAAAAGGATATTCTCGCTGTATTTTTTTTTAATGTTTTCTTTGAGTTATGAAATTCAAAATTTTATACGGTCTTATGAGTTGAAACTAGTAAAAGTTATTTATCTAACTGTAAACAGCCTGTTCTTGTATCACCAAAATGTGTCAACTTATCTTTTGAATTATGAATAGAATGTTTATAAGAATGTTCAGTACCCTTAACGGTAAATCTTACCTTAGAACAACAAACGGGAAGTGATTGGCTCAAATAGGTCAGGATTTATGAAGATTTCAAGTCGAATTAGGGGAGACCGGGAGAATACCGCCAACCCGGGTTATGCCGCCACCCCACCTAGTTTAAAAACTAAGGGCAGTTTGAGATAGTGAATGTGCCTGCACTATAGCGGCCAACAATAGAAACAGTGCCTAAAGTGAGAGTGACTTTGCTGTACGTCGTTCGTTTGTTCTATTGAAAAATGTAGTTTTTATCTAGTTGCTTCTTATTTTGGAGCTTCAAATGAGTAGAGATAAGCACCTTTTATTGTAACATTAGGTATTTAAGATAATATGACCTGTAATCTACATGCATTCGCCGACATTTTGATGCAATGTGTTGAACAAGTTCGGTTCTTCTTTCGGCTTTGCTTGGGGATTTCCGCCATATTGTCCTCTCGGGGTAATGCCGCCGCCATGCAAATCGGGTGAGAAATGGCCTCATTTTAATGTAGTGGAGCCGATTCAGCAGAGTGACTTTTGCAATATGAAGTAAATTGTAAGCTTAACCATTATTCTGCTCAATTACATTGCTTTCTAACTATTTTCAGTAGGTTGTGTGTTTACTAGTATCCATTTGATGCATGTACTAGGTCATTAAAGAGTGGCGGCATTACCCCAGTACAGTGGAGGAATTACCCCAGTGTCCTGGGTAATCCCGCCACTGTGCAGAGGTTTAAAAAATATTTTTTTTATGTATGCTTACTTTACAGTTATGATTACGGTTAAATTTATACAGATACTAAAGATCATGATTCAGCTTTAGAATTTTTACTATTAAAAAATAAACATTTTTTCGAGGTGAAAAATTTTAAATTCCCTTAAGGTGTCGCCATTCCCCTGGTCTCCCCTACTATTTTTTGATTTCAAAACTGGTAGTCATACCGTTAGTTTTTAAAGCATAACTCAAAATCTATTGGACGAAATTAAGCTGTCATTTTAGATTGGTATATTTTGTTTTAATGCTTTTGCAAATCGATTTCTCTTAAAAATTGTAAGAGTTAAAATTTATATATACATATATTTTGGAAAATCAATTGAAAAAAAAAATGTAGGGGAGAGTGAGGAGGAATAGGACACATTTTACAAAAATAAGAAAATCATCTTTGTTTGACACAAAAACAAAAATTTCGATATATAGAATACAAAATGAAACACTTCCTAATGTCCTTGAACTATATAGAAACATAATTTGCAGAAACAATTTCATAAATAAAGAAATTGTAAATTTCAAAATGTGTCCCATAGCTCTACACTAACAGGGGGGTAGGGGACAGCTATAAAACAAAGTATGATAAGGCACAAATAGTCTAGTGTCGGCTATATCAGTCTAACAAAGATTGTAGGTTGATAATGACTGTTCTACAATATCAAATTCCATCACTGGAAGGAAAATTCAGGATTGTCAGTCAGAAAAGACATTAAAAAGTCATCAGTTCAATTTATTTACATATTGAAGTAAATGAATATATTTATAATGTTATATTTAATATACTAACCCTCTAAAAGTATTTGGATATTGGCAATTTACATTCATCTTATTCAAAAAAGGAATTAGACATGTCCCATTCCTTCCCCTACCTTCTTTTATGTTAAACTTCTTGTATATACAAAAATACTGCTTTTAAGCATAGTTTAAATTAGGGATACTGTACAGTATGTTCCATAAACGTGGAAACTATTACATCTACGCATAAACAAATCATTAATATATATATATATATATATAAGTATATGAATGAAATTCACTTTTGATTCTTGAAATAATCTTTTTCTTTATACAATCGAAAGCTTATGCAGATCAGCTACTTTTTTCAGCTGAAGCTTGGGTAGCATTGCTTCACCTAATGTGTGATGGATGAAATGATTAGAAAAACCTACTGTCTCATTCCTCCCACTGTCCCATTCCACCCCATTCTCCCCTATATTTTCGAAATTAATTTTATAAAACAATAAAAAATTATTTATTATCCTCTTCCCCAGAACAACGTTCGTCTGAGAATGCCATCTGAAAAATGTATCGAGCTCGTCCATCTCACTGCAGGATTCATTACCAAAAAAATATTTTTACGCGATAAATAGTGTTACTATACATGCAATTCCCACCACCTCACCCTTTAACCGCTTAAGGGGCGGTGGGATGTATTATATCCCACCTTAGATTAATTAAGATTTTCTGCCGCAGATCTTAAGTTTTATTTTTATAGCTTTAGGGGAAAAGAGTTGGAAAAATTGCTTTACTTTATTTTGAAATAAAATTTTCTAAATTCCCGGTGGGAACTCGGCATTACACAAACGCAATTACTTGCCCCTCAAAGGGTTAAAAGCATTATAATGCTGTTTTACATAAACTCTTTGAAATCATCTAATATCTTGAAGACATAGTTGATACTGACAAATTAGGTGGGGGAGGGGGTAATGTAACGTCTCCTTTTATTGTATTTTACGAAATTTGATTTTATAGTCTGTTCTTAATGCAAAGGCTAATTTAGAGCACTTTTATCTGCCTTAAACGCTAGTCCCTGTGTAGGCGAGTAAGAGAGAGAACTAGTTTTAAAATTTTTAATTTGATATCTTGCGTGGATAGAGTAGATATTGACAATCAACAAACTAAAATTACAATCAACTTTATCTTTCTGAAAATGAATCATCACTTTTTTTTATTGAAATTTATTTTCTTCGAAACAGGGATGCATCGCATTTCCGTGAAAACTTAAGAAAAGCTTTTTGATTTAAAATTTACTTTTAATTGGATATTATTTCAATAAAAATGAGTATTTCAAAAATGGCTGCCACTTAAGTTTCCTTTGGATTAAAATAACTTTTTTTGTCTCAAAGTTCTAGGGGCCAAACTTTTACCGTGACATTTTTTTTTTCGCAAGAAGCAACTAGTTGGATGTGCCAATCCTAAAACTTTCTTCTATCTCATATATTTTAATATTTCAAAACGTTGTTACAACTGTCAACAATGAAACTACGAAAAATCAAGAAAATGACACAAAAATCCTTATTATAGTGCCTCTTTCCGCGGAATATTTCCAAATTCAGGGAGGTCTTTCTTGTAATGGCCAAAAACATGCACAGAAAATTTGTTTCAATTCTATGCGTAACTTCACACACTTTTCGATGGTACACTATTCGGAATTGCACAAAAATCGATATGACAGCGCCGTCTTCCGGCGGAGTTTTCCAAATTGCGGGAGGACCTGCTTGCCATAGCCAAAAACTTAAAAAAAAAATGGTTCAATTCTATGTATAACTTCATACACTTTTTGATGGTACAATGGCGACAGACAGACATTTTCTATAAACATGTTTTCGGGGGTCTCTAACCCCTAAAAAACCCGTCGAAAACCGGAAGTCGAAAAAAATTTCGATTACAATACTTTGTTTATTGAAGACAGAAGAAAGTAAAAAAAAAACAAAAAAAAAACACAGTTTTCCACTTTAACATGTGAAATAGATTTTTCTAAAAACTATTTCTTTAATAAGTAACGACGACCTAACATTGGAGAGTTTCTCTTTCAGAAATGCAAAGTGTTAATAAAAATCCATTTACATTTGATATAGTGGCGGAAAGCGCAATAAAAGATTATTTTTAATTGATATAATTAAGCAAAAAAGTTTTGGAAGAACGCTTTGAAGAAAGAGGGAGAAGCAGTAGACACCCTAACTCATTGTTTGTACACTAAGTTTTATAAAGTGCGTTTCAGTAATAACGGTGCAAAATTGCTCAAGTGATTCATAAAACTTTCTCATGAAAGATGAACCCCGTATCACCGTCTGTTAAGAACTCTACGCTTTTTCTTCCTTTTTTACAGCTTGTTGAATATTTAATGTAACAGAATTTAATTGTATATCAAAGGTTTATTTTACAAATGACCCCTTATCTCCAGCTCAAAATAAAAACCCTACAACACGTAGAGCGAACCTATGGCATGCGTGCTGAATTGGCACGTAAGAAAACTTCTCTGGCACGCGAAAAAAACTGATTTTATTCACTTTATGGAGAACAATCCATTTTGTTTTTTTAAAGTATCGTTTTGCGTTCCAGATTTATACACTGCTCAAAACAATTAAAGGATATTTGAAGTTTTATATAAAATAAAGATATAAACGAAATTTTTTTTGCCGAAAATAGAAGAAGAGAATCACAAATGCAAATTTTTCTGGTTTTCAAACTGTGGAGTATGCAAATTTTGAGTTCGACGTCAAAAACGTCGCTTCAGCGGCAGCGAATGAAATTTGACTTTCAACTGGATAAAAGAGAATGAAGACAAGGATGATCGGCATTCAGTGATTGCTTTGTTTTGATGAATACGATGTCTAAGCGAAGTCATTTGACAGATTCAGAAGCTTTGAGAATTGTTGGTAGGTTAGAAGGGGGCCAAACTCAAGCCGAAGTAGCGCAAGCCATTGGAGTGTCACAAAGTGTCATTTCCAGGATCTGGAACCGTTTTTTGGAGAGTGGATGTGCAGGCCGAAGACCAGGGCAAGGTCGTAGACGGGCAACAACGCCCAATGAAGATCGGTATTTAGCGTTAACAGCTCGGAGACACCGAACCATGAACGCTACTCTTCTCCAACAACACCTTCGCTCGGCTACAGGCACCACGATTTCAACTCAGACTGTCCGAAACCGACTCCATGCTGTAGGTCTGTATGCTCGCCGACCGATGGTATGTGTTAGATTAACATCAAGGCATCGTCGCGACCGCAGGGAGTGGGCAACCGAGCATGTCAACTGGAGGAGAAATGAATGGAGCAATATTCTGTTTTCTGACGAGTCCCGTTTTTCTGTGCATCCGGATAATAGGCGTATTTTCATCTGGAGGGACCGTGGCAGTAGGAATAATCCTGCGTTCGTGCACGAAAGTGTCAGATTTGGCGGTGGAGGAGTGTTGGCGTATGGTGGCATCTCCATTGACGGGCGCACTGACCTCTACATCATTCGAGATGGAGCTCTGACTGGTCGCCGATATAGGGATGAGATCCTTAGACCTATTGTAGTCCCTTACGCTGCAGCAATCGGAGATAACTTCATTTTAATGGACGATAACTGCAGGCCACATCGTGCAAACCTGGTGGAGGATTTCCGTTTCGAGGAAGGAATCGTTCGAATGGAATGGCCAGCGTGTTCTCCAGACATGAATCCAATCGAGCACGTTTGGGACGCTCTAGGAAGACGAGTTTCAGGCCGCCAACAACCCCCACAAACTCTCCAAGAACTGGAAAGAGCTCTTCTGGAAGAGTGGAGCAGAATACCCCAACTCGTCATTAATAGCCTCACTGAGTCCATGCCTCAAAGGTGTTCAACGTTGCTGGCCGCCCGTGGAAACCATACCCCCTACTGAAAATGATTTTCTTTGAAGAAAACACCTTTTCTTATTCTTTTTTTCTCATATGCACAAATTGTGTTTTTTTCCTTTAGTACACAAATGCGCAATAAAATGCATTTTTTTCTGCCAAACATGTGTAATTTATTCTCATATAACCTACTATGTCTGTCGACCATGTATCAATCAGCTAAACAGTTTACCAGATACAAAATCCACCTAAAACTGCAATATCCTTTAATTGTTTTGAGCAGTGTATTTTACTTTAAAATAATCAGTTACTTTTGAATGAATTAAGGTATTGAAACTACAATGAAAGAGTCTTTTAGCGTCATTTCCTCGCCAAACCATTCAAATTCTTTCCAAATCATTTTGCTTCTTTATCCAATTTCAAAAAGGTTTTATTTTTGAAAATCGAATTTTAAGATATAGTTTGCATAGTCATTATACCTAATTGAGACGCTTTCTACTTCAGATTAGCTTTTATTTTATTTAACTTTAGGATTTTAAGTTATTTTAGGCTTTATTATGTTTAGATTTTAAATGTTAGTGTAAATAACTTATGCATCATTGAACTTGCTTCTACCTGAAGATCTAAAACGGATCTGATTGGGAAGTATACACTAAAAGAAAAGCTTATTTATATATTATTAATACACAATTTGATGAAACTTGGCTGTATTGTTTAGTATAACTGTAAAAATATTTAAGAAAAATTCGATAAAAACTAATTATTGGGGGGTTTTTTCTACGTTAAAATGTCTCTGGCATGTTAGAATGTTGGTACGCAATTGTTTTCAAATTTTTGGCACGCATACTCAGAAAGGTTCGCCGCCCCTGCCTTAAAATATCCTCGGGATCTTTTTACATGTTATCAGGTGACTTTATGAAAAATTTTACTTTGTTTAAAAACGGCTGAAATACGAGGAAAGAAAGGTAGTTTCTTTAAAAATAATCACACACATTGAAAAATTAGAATAAAAAATGGGTTACGATATTATTAAAAATAACTTAAATTTCCTTTCTAGGCCCTCTTTAAAAATATTTGAAATAAAATTTGCAGCAGTGTTTTATATAATTTTTTCTCGGTTTAAAATTTTATTTCAAATATTTTTAAGGAGGGCCTAGAAAGAATTAAGGAAAATTTAAAAGCTATTTTTAATCCTATAACATTTTCTATTCTATTATCATACCTAATAACATTTTAAAGGATCTCGATAGGGCCCCAAAATGCTAGGGCTTTTATTTTGGGCTGGAGCATTTACAAAATAAACCCTCGATACAATTTTATATACAATTCAATGAATTCTGTTACATTAAATATTCAACAATAACAGCAGTTGGAAATGGCTCGTCAGACGTAACCTGTGAGGTGTGTTCGAACTCTAACTCGTTTTATAAATGCTTTTTGCACCGCATAACATTGTAATGAATGTCTGTTGGAGTGCACTTCCTAAGTACCTATCCATTTCATTCTGTTCGAAAGACATCATTAAAATGCACTTGAAATCATTTTTTTCCCAATAGGCGCCGTAACGTGACGGAGAACTTTTGGCCCTGTCATTCTTCGGTCGGGTCGTTTTTGCTCTGCTATAGGCGGACGGACCGAACGACGATTATAGGTGCTACGTATTTATGTAATTACGAACGCACCTGAAAACAAAATTAAAGAAAAGAAAATAATTTCGCTAATACGATTCAAAGGCATATTTTCAAATATCAAAATGAGTCAAATACTGGGCAGGGGGTCATGTAAAGGGTAGGGGCACCTTTTCAAAACTTTCTGGAAGGTGGGGGGTTCTTTTGATTTTATTGGGCACAACTGAGGAGCACCTGATACAGTTTTATTCTCACATATTTTTGAAAATAGCCTAAGTGGCTCCTTCCCTCACACGCTGGCTAATGAAATTTTATAAAATATCTCGTTTGCATACGCCCCTGCCCATTGCCTATTATCGTGTTTGCCTCATTTTGATTTTTGAAACTACACCTTTTATTCGTATTACCTTAATTCATAGTTTCATCTTTAAGGGGTCTTGTACCTTTTTAAACGCGTCGGAATTTAACGAAAAACTTGAAAGTTAGTCTATCTTCAAAACCTTTTTATGTGTAAACATGAAATTTTGGATATTGATTAAACAGATTGTGCTTTGTAATAGGCAACTATTAGAAATTTATTAGCCTTTTACAGAATGTGTGTATTGTTGAAATCAAAATAGCTCTTTTTTTTTTTTTTTTTTTTTACTCCAGAAGTCACTGCGCGCATGATATCTTGAGAAAGTATGTGGATTGTTATGAAATTTGGTACAGATACTAAACAAATATGTGTTTAAAATGAACTACTTTTAAGTATTTACAATGATAATATTTTTCGTTATGACTATTTTCATTCTTTAAAAATATAATTTTTTTTAACAAATTCTTTTTATATAGTTAATAAAATAATTTTGGGCTAAAAGTAGTTCATTTTAAAAACACATATGTTTAGTATCTTTACCAAATTTCAGGACAATCCATACATATTTTCTCAAGATATCATGCGCGCAATGACTTATGGAGTAAAAAAAGAGCTATTTTGATTTCCAAGGGGGGGGGGGGGGGGTTACAATAATTACACAAATTCTGTAAAAGGTTAATAAATTTCTAATAGTTGCATATTACAAAGCACAATCTGTTTAATCAATATCCAAAATTTCATGTTTATACATTAAAAGGTTTTGAAGATAGACAAATTCAAACTTTGAATTTTTTCGTTAAATTTCGTCGCGTTTAAAAGGTACAAAACCCCTTAAGTTTTTTTGTTAACATTCTGTTGAATATTTAATATAACAAAATTGATTTAATTGTATATATAATAGTATTGAAAGCTTATTTTACGATTTGCCCCTTCCCTCCCTAAAAAATGTTATATTATTAAAAATAGCTTTTAAATTTTCTTAATACAAATTTTTTCGAGTCCCGCTTTAAAACTATTTGAAGTAAAATTTAAAACCGAGGAAAAATATATAAACATGACCCCTCATCCATGAACTTTTAGTCAAGTATCCTATTTAATAATTTATACTCCTTCAAATGGCTTTTTCGTATGTTTAACTTGTACATTGTCATGTTTTTCCACACCTCTTACGAAAATGTTTAAAATTTTTTTTATTCGAATTCATTTGTAATTTAAAATTATTTCGACTGCCAAAATTTATTTATTTTACACACATTGAATCGTAACTTTATTTAGAATGTTCCGGACAACTTGAAAATTTGAACTTAGCTTAATTTTATCTTTAACTAAGCCGTAAAATTTGTCTTTATCGTCCATTTGGACAAAACGAAGCAAAAAGTCCCTGTAATGCTTGCTATTTAAAAATATATCTGGAAAGAAAAAAGAAAGGGGGAGGAGAGATTTGGTGCATTTATACTGAACTGCTATTCAAAAACCAGTTAAGTTCCACTCATAAAAAAATTTCACTTTATCTTTATATTACAAAGATATTTATTAACCTAGTTTTCCAGAATTTTTTTTGTCAGTCCATTTTGAGATATTAATTAGGGAAAACTACCAAATACAGACTTAACAGTTTTTGAAAAAAAAATTAACTTTATGTAACTTAATATAAACTTTAATTTAAAAAAAAAGAAGGTTTTTGGGATTTAAATTTGTAAAAAAAAAAAGGTAGCCCTATAAGAGATCTGTGTAACAACAAAAAAAAAATATATTTAAGGTGAGTGATCTCCTTTAAAAAATAAAATTATGGTAGCAAAATGTGTTTGACCTTTTATTTTTCCAGTTTTTAAACACGCTTTTGAACTAGATCCTTAAGTCTAATGAAAATTCCATAATTACCAAGACACTTTTATCCAAGAATATAAATTACGCATCCAACCGCACTTAGTCACTTATTTTACTATAAAAACGAATATCTCAAGTAAGAGAGTATAAAGTTTTCTATTAGAAATAAGACATTTCGCGGGATGGCGCTTCTTCCTGCATTCATTTTAAAATTTTAAACCAAAATCCCCGTTGTAAAAGATTAATAAATTCTTTAAAAGACATTCGTCGCGAAGGGGTTTAAAAGGAATGAAAATAAACATAACAAATATCCCATACATTAATGTGTAAAAAATAAAATAAAAAACTAAAAATTTGCTTACATTTCAAGACAAGAAAACTGCAGAATTTCAAATCTGTCAGTTGATCAATATAAATAATTTCTCACACTATCCCTTACAGCAACTTGTAACCTATAACAACCGACAGGAGGAATCCATACTTGAAAGTTTGAAATAAATCACCTCGGTAGGTGGCCTTTTCCCTAAAACGTTCCCTGATGGGTGCAATAGACTACTCCATGTTTAATACCCTCTATCGAGAAAATATCTCATTCATGGTTACAATCTTATTTTTAAATTTCAGCCTTTTTATTTAACTCAATTCGACAAGAAAGGCTTATTCAATAACATCTGTTTTTTTTTTTTTTTTTTTTTTGTTTTATGTTTATCTTTTAAAAATATTAAATGAATGCTTCATGTAGAAGAAAAAATTAGACTTTTATAACTGCCTTTAAACAAATTAAATTCAACTTAATTGTAAAACTAAAAAAATTTAAATAAAGTGCGTCTACATAAATATTACATTTTTTCAATGCAATAAAAATATTTGATACATTTCATAGATTTTTTTTTTCAGCACTTACTTTGATTTTTCTCATACTTTGTGTGTGGACTTAGGAAAGGAATAAAAACGCATTTTGAAAAAATTGTGTCTTAAAAATATTTTTAATTGGATAGGGCCGAAGACTGCGATTTTGGCGTTTTAGCAAAATTCAAAAGTTTGTAAAATTACATATATTATTTCCGTCGTCAACATGCCTTTTTCTGAACTAACCTATAGCGAAGGAGGAATCAATGGATATAATTTTTAACCTTTTCCAACAAAGTTGAAAAGTGTTTATGCATTCGGTTTGTCTGTCCGTCTGTCCCCACTCCAACATCAGTCAATAGACTCGGATTTTCATGAAATGGATAAAGGTTATTGAGGGTCACCCCAAGCCTGTTGGGTATTGTATAGGAAGTAGGTAGGATTCATAGTTCATTGACTGGAGCACTCAAAAGTATTCCATTACATTTTGGTATAGGACGGAAAATCGTTTGCAGAGTATTTTAATGACATTATGCTATTTCAAATGGATTGAAACGGATATCAATCAATGAATGTCACTACGATCCCGTTAGAACAGGACATTCATAGCATTTTTTAGTCATGGACAGGGACACACAAAAGAAATCGGTTACTGTACTGCTTTTGAGTCCTAATGGCTGGAGTGCACCGTTTAAAATTTGGTATGCGCTTTTAAATTCAATTTTTTGCATCTAATCTGTTCTATATAAATTTTATACCTCAATTACAGGACTGCACAAAAGTATTCACTCTCCTTATGAGAGGAAATGGTTGAAGGTAAATTTTCAACTGAAGTGTATGTAGCTCTTAAGTGAACTCAATTTTCGCTCCCATGTAGCTATTAGATTCAAATCTATAAATCCTATACAGAGCTGCAATTCGCATCCTTTTCCGATTGTGGATGGGAACAGCTGAAATGGGGTTCTGAAATGGATGATGCGTTTCCATAGGGTTGAATGAGACGTCCTATTTTAATTTTTTAAACGGTGCCGTTTTGTGACACAATTCTGAATGTATTGGAAAGTGTTTTACGACCTATGCTTGACGCATGATTTTTTCTTACTTGTTTGTTTTTTCGAAATTGACTTTGTCTACTGGGGTGGTGATCCCCTCCTGTAGGCTTTTCATTATAAACTAATCCAAAAGCAGTCAGAATTCTGAGAGAAGTAGTCGGCTATGGCATCTCTAGCTAAACTTTTTTTTACATAGTAAAATCTAACGGAGTTTCCGTTCATGGGTTAGGGTTTGGGAACAATCCTTATTGAATTTTATATTTCAAATTTGTAAAAGCAGATGATTGGATGCAATCTGTCAGAGGAAGAACAACTTATTACTTGCATAAACTAAGGACTTCTTGTGTACAGAGACATTTAGGCTTTAATTCCTTACAGACTGACGGTCGTTTTCTCACCTCACCTCCATACTTAAAATAACTCTCTATTACGGCTCATAACAAGCACTTAGGATTAGAGACAATATTTTCTTTATTTAAAGTCCATTGGCCGTGTTAGACGAACACCCCCCCCCTTTTTTTTTCGCAAAGAAACTTTCATGATAGGTGTACCAGGAGATTAACTCGGGAGAACTCGCTGCATGAGATTTTCTCTCACAGTCGTACTTTTTTAAGACTCTTATTTAAATAATTTTTCATTTTAATTAAAATTTCAAATTGTTTTTCAATTATTTTACCTATTTTGTGAATAAAAGTACTAAGCCAAACAAAAACAGTTCATATTATATGAATGGAAAGTACTATTTTAATTTTTTAAAAGGTGAAGTTTTGTGACATTATTCTGAATATGTTGGAAAGTGTTTCATAATCTATGCTTGACGCATGATTTTTTCTTTTCTTGTTTGCCTCCATCTGATATCGAATACTGAATTTTGATTAAACTTTTAGGTTAAATATCAGACATTTCGGATGTCAGCATTCCCTTTGCTAGGCACATACTACGCGCACAACGATGAATGAGGTTTTAAATGAAAGTTTTTTTAACGACTTTTGGTATAGTATTATAATTCTATTTCATTAAAACAACTTGTTTGATTGAAAAAATTGCAGTTATTATATAAATGAATGAGAAAGGTATTGAAAGATCGCCGTGATCTACTCGTGTTGCCTATATTTTTAGCCGACTGCCAAGAAGGGTTATGTGTTTCACGCGTATCTGTATATGTGGATTTCTTTATACGCTCGAAACATCCCAACGGCCGGATGGATTTGAATGAAAGAGGTCTCTATCGATTCGTCTTAACCGTCCGATAGTTATAGGATAGGTTTTGTTTTTATAAATTCAAAATGGCGTCCGTAAAATACAAAATGGCGGTAGAGACGAAAAAAAAATTCCGCATCCTATTGAGTGGCCTATCACTGGATAAGTCTTTCAAAATGAAGATGATGTTTCATGGACTCTTTTACAGTCAGAAGCTCCGTTTAAATAGGACACAACCTGGAAGTCGTGTAGGTAGGACCTCTAGCTTGACTGCAACTCCTAGACATCTATAGACCTCATCAAAACAATGTTTGTAGATAGGAACTTCAACACAACTTAAAAGTTATCCATACAAGTAAATAAAAAAACAGGTAAATACTATTAAAAATAGTTTCACATGGATGAGAAATAATGAATGAGCCCTTTTTTACGCAGTCGGTTTTTTGATTTTTTAAATTTAATTTTTACTTGTTTAAACCAAAATTGAATATTTTAAAAAAACTCGTAGAAACAAATTCAAATAAATTTTCTAGACCTAGTTAAAAAAATATTTTTGGACTTCGCTAGCATTCTTGTTAAAGGTTAAAGAGCCTTCCCAAGAGTTTGGTTTTTGTTATATCCTTATATTCATGTCGCATGAAATTCCCCTTTTTAGCGTTCCTTATTTAAAAAGTAAAAACGAAACCATTATAAGATCACTCCTGTGTCTGTCTGTCACAGCCACTTGACTCGTAAACTATGGAACATGGAAAGTTCAAATTGGGGGAAGTCATAAGGACTGACTACTGATTATTATTTACTGATTATTAAACATTTACAAATATTTTTAGGGAAAAAGTAGAGAGGCTAATTAAGTTAGTCGTAAAAAAAAATCTTTTCTTTGTATATCATGTGGGGTATAGTGTAAAAGCTATCGTAACGCTGAACTCAAAAATACAATTCTTTTAATTTTAGGTATTATATTTTAAAAGATATCGTCGAAAATGTAGTACAAAAAGATATCCCTCTCCCACCCCCCCCCTCCCCCATCTATTTTCGAATCTACTAGAACTAAAATTATGTAAAAATTAGAGGTAGTAGACGTTCATTTAAATCTTGTAGGAAAATTACAGTGATTACTCTAGGTCACATAGTTTTTGAAAAAACGCATTTATCCGTTACACGATTTTCGATTTACGGGCATTCAGCAAAGGTGTTGAAAATATCTGGAGGTACCTATCGTAGAAGAAGCCTAAAAGTATTGTTGATAACGATTTTCGAAAAAAATAATTGTTAATTAGCCGCGATATTAACCCTTAAAGACATGGGCGGTTTGGACATACATAATGACAGGGGCGGCGTACTCTATGTACCACCGGATTTTAACCCTTTATCTACTGACGGTACTTATAAGTATCATTAAAATAAATTGTTATAAAATTCATTTAATACATCGATTAGTAGCAATACTGTTTAAAATGCGTTATAGATACATTACTTTATCTTGTTCCAAAAGCATTATTGGTTACACAAAACAAAAATATTTTTAAAAGGACGATTTCTTTTGCCTTTGCGTCTTTTCAGCTTTCTAGCGCTGAATGGGAGGGGGGAGGAATTTTTCAATTCGGAAGTACTTCTATATTTCTATTGTAAGAACATTATATTTGTACATTTCCTAATTCTACAAAATACTAAGAAAAATATTTAAAATAAAAGATTTGAGTAGTGTTATAAATACTGCACAAAATCCCTATAAATTCAAATTTAATTAATCCTTCTAAATCCATCAATACTTCTAAAATTTATTAAATGATTATGTAAATCTTCTAATTTTGTTTAAACAATTCAGGAAAAATGCTTTAGAAGATAAAATTTTCATGAATTCATAATTCAGTAGATAAAGGGTTAAAGCCTAGATAACAACTTTTAATGATACACTTGTGTAATGCAATGTCTATAACAGCAATAAACGGCAAATTGTTAAAATCAGACTCATTTAATTAGAATGAATCACATAAATACTATGGGATTAACAACTCGTTTACATTGAGTAGATTTCTCAATACGCCTCCCGTGTCTTTAAAAGTTAATTAAAAACCTATCTAGAAAAACGCGGCACGGACCAAGGCGGATTGCTACTTTGCGCCTTCTTTCAAAGCGCGCTTAGCAAGATGCCAAGTTTAAACTTTGAACAAGAGTTTTGTTTTAGCTACACTTACAAAAGAAACTATTATTACGACGCGGAATTTAGTTTTATGAAATGCCAAATGAAGTTTAAATAGGCTCTACTTTTATTGACAGTGTCGAATCAAATTCATAATAAACAGATTAGGATAATATTTAAATAAGAGTTATACAGAATAGCAATATTTAATATTATTTAGGCTTCCTATCCCTTTGAACTCTTACGGTATATCCATTCATACTTTTCTAGTATATATACAGCTATACCAAACCCTACGTTGTATAGTTTTTACGAAGTCTTATTTTTCTTTTAGTAACGATTATTTTAATAATTCATATTTATTGTACGGAACCCTCTGAGTGCGAGTAATATTCGCACTTGACCGTTTATTTAAAGTAAAATACATACTAGAAAATATATGACGTCCTTTATTCTTATGTTACGAACATAGCGATAGAAGCAGTGGTGGGATTCAGCCGGTTCGCACCGGTTCGATAGAACCGGTTGTTAATTTGTGTTGAGTTCGGCGAACAGGTTGTTAAAATGATACTTCAAATGCGAAAATCGCATTTACATTAATTTGCTTTCTCTAAATGTTTATCTGCACAACATTGTTTTCTAGGCATAACTCTATGATGTCCTGATTAATGCCATTTAATAAAGTAATATTTCATTTGGAACAATAATATATTTTTTCTTCATCAATCCTGTAAAAGAAAATTCAACTTAAAAAACGAAATTTTGAAGAATTTTGGTAACTAAATTGACAGCCTAGGCTAATCCTAGTTATATGGCAAGGTTATTAAAAATTACACTAACTACTTATCTATACTAATAAAATAAAGTTTTGTTCTCTCAGTGTGTCTGTGTGTGTGCGATGGCTAGCAAAATCTACGGCACGTACGAGACCGAAAACTTTTGTGAAGCTAGATCAAAATGTCTCCTGATGCACCTGAGACACAGAATTTTAAAATTATAATAATTAGTTGAGTTATTAATTAAAATTCGCAACTCGATCTCATTAAAAACTCAACTCGTTCCTTGCGAGAAAGAAAAAACTCTGGCATACGCACAGAAACCTTATTTACGCATCAGTTGAAAATGAAGAACGAAAAGAAGAAATTTCTTGGGTATTTTGTCATTATTTATTAACTTACATCGGCCAAACCGCTCAGTAAAGTTAATAATGAAAGACATATTCTGAAAGAGCTACTGCTCAAATGCCGCAATCAATAAAAAAAAATATCGCAGTTAACCGCTTGAAAAACAATTTTCAAAAGGGTTCGTTTTTCCGAAAAACGTTTTCTCCCTTATTGCAACGCCCCTCCAGGGCGCAATTTTGAAGGTACCGACAAACCAAAACTATGCTCTTAAAGTGAAGCCCTGTTCTAATCGGTGGTGCAATTGTTTTAAAACAAATATGAATTTTAACCCTTTCAAATACACCCGTAAACGCAGGTCTCTTCGCGCATCACGAAGACGATATTTTTTCTATGCTAAAAATAACTAAACATCCGTATTCTTTTTAGAGCATCTCAATAAGTCGACCAGATTTACATTACCTACAAAAATTTTGAAACGTTAGAACGGGTAGAAATATTTCTGCTCGTAAATCTGAAACCACCTTCTTATCGATGGGACAATCGGTTTTAAAAAATAGGAATTTTAACCCTTATAAATACACCGGCAAATGCAGGTCGCGCTTCACGGACACGTATTTTTTCTACGCTAAAAGTAATTAAACGACCGCATTTGAACACAATCTTTTAAGAGTATCTCAAATTCAGATGGTATTGAGATTATCAATAGATAAGATTTACATCATCTACAAAAATTTTGAAACATTCGGACGGGTAGAAATATTTTTTATAAAATAAAATGTGTGAAATTTTGACGAAATCAATGAAAACCTGAGTGTTTCTTCCTGGTTTCGGTGTGCAATGACTCCAGAAATCAAATTGCGCAGAAAGTAAATTACCAAATAGCATATATGTACTTTCAATTCAATATTTTTTCATTTAAAAATATAAATCCAGATAAAATAGATTTAAAGATATAAAATCATACAAATTTCAGGTTGATTTAAGGATCATTCATCACGGGCCCAGGAAACGCTATTATTCGAATAAACGGTACTTTTCTTTGGCACGGAATGTTCCGTGTTATCGCTGATCTATAGCTAATACTTAAATCGTCAGATTTAGACATATACTTCCAACTGCACATCTTTTTATATTGTTCTTCATATCTTAGAAGTTTTTTAAATGAAAGTAGTTATTTTCGTATATATAACAAATACAAAATTTTGATAAGTTCCTCATGTCCTATAAGTTATATTCAGAAAAATATGCTTCCAGCTTTGACAAATGAAAAGACATTGTATGATCTAAACTTGCCGAATCATGATACTTTGTATTTTACGAATTTCCAACGTTGTCTGGCCTTTTTTTTTTTTTTTTTTTTTTTTTTTTTTCTTGTACTAAGAAATGGTAAAAATTCCTAAAATTTCTATATGTTATAACTCGAGAAGTTTTGGCAATGCAAAAATTTGTCTCACTTGCTATCGCATGGATAATATTTTTCTAAATATGTTATATACAACTTTAGGTCATGAACGAACATGGGTTAATTCTTAAACTTATATTTCTGCTATTTTTATATTACTATATTGTTTTCAGGGCTTAATTTGCGCCGGAGTCCACTTGAGCTTAGCTACGGCATTTCTCTGTTTTTAGTAAATATTTAAATATTGGTCGGAATTCACAAGAGCTCATAAATACATGGCTCCGGAGCCCAATGCAATAGCGCTTTCAAAAAACCGAAGCCTAAATTCCTCTTTCCATTCCTTCCCATCTCCAAGCTTATGCATTATTTTTTATCAAAACACTGAACACAAAAGATATTTCAACTCAATTTTTATATCAGTATTTGGGCTTGGGTTGGCTCAAGCTCAATCTGAATTACATTCAAAATTTTTTTTATTCATGTATATGTAAAAAAATTCTCCTTAAAAATTACGTATTCTATTTTATTTCAAATCATTTTAATGCTATTTTGGTTAGAATAAAGGGAAACAGGAATTGTACTTTTCTATTCTATTTGCAAATTTATGTCTGGTATTGATAGCGGAGACGTGTTGATACGGCGCTAATCAAGAGACTGAACTAGGAATTTGCTTACAGTTCAATTTTCTTTTGTAACATTACGATAATTTTTAATTGGCTGTTTTACTTCATTTTTTTATTTGGATATCGAACCTGAAAAGAATATTTTCTCTTTTTAGTCAATGGGAATCTGCTTGAGGTTTTGTTTGTTTGAGGTTTTTAGTCTTCTAATTTGCACGAGTCTAAACATCACGTTAGTGATTTTTGATTGAAATACCGTCCAATCATTAAAACGCACCCAGATTGTTTTCCAGAAATCATGAAATCCTTTAGTGTGCGACCCTTGTAAACGAACTATAAATGCTACTTTTTTTTATAACATCCATCCCAAACGACTTTTCACATATAGACTGTGTAGTAAACAAACTATCCATGAAACATTTTCAATACCGAACATTCTATACTAAACATCCATCTATCTATAATTGTCTGTATGCGATGGCTAGCGAAATCGACCGCACGTACAAGTCTGGAAATTTAGGTTAGGCTCGTCCAAGGTAGGTCCTGACGCGCAGACCACTGGGCCCTTTGACGTTTTTATGTTTTAAATGATTCATCCTTTTTATCCGATCTTCATGTTGGGGATCTTTCTCCATTGAGTTATTCTCGCATTTCTACTTTCCAGTTAAGACCCTGGTCCCTTGGGGTTCGATACAGGGCTCCTTGAAGTTTTTGTGCAAATAAATAAATAAATAATAAATTTCGCTCATTTTATCTTCGTTTTTGAGGCCCTTTTTCCATTTAGTTATTTCATTTCTACATTCTTTCTTTCTAACCGATGACCAGGCTCCTGCCTGCCGGATAGCCCCAGCTGAAAGGGTTTGATATCTGTTTCTACATTCCACTTAAGAGCCTGGCAGCCTAGGGCTCCCCTTGAACTTTTGGTGCGGCATGAATTTTTCACCCCGTCATTGTGTCACTCTCTCAATGCAATTTTTAAAGTTGAGTCTTGGACTCCTCTTCTCGGGACAATATCCTCTTATTTTTATTGGAGACCTAGGGACCTTTTTCAGTATTTCTCTCCATTTCTTTAAAATTTTATTCTAATGATGCTTAATTTTAACTAACTGAACACTTAAAGCGCTAAGTATTTAAGACCTTTTCACATGTTTTCATTTTAGGGTCCTGCTTTCAACAATCAGTTGGCCCCTTTTGAGCCCCCTGTTATAGCTTCCTTAAAAATGGTCCAATTCACAAGCATTTTTTTCCTAATAACTTCTTAGGTCCTCCAGCTACTACATAAACGACAAAAAAAAAATGTATATATTTATATTTGAGACTTTAGCTACCACCCATTTTGAATATTAACCATCTACTTGGGGCCATCGCTGCAGCTTCTTAAAAAACATCCGAATCTCTTGCAATTTTCTTTAATATAGTTCTGGCGTCCTCCGGCTACTTTATAAACTACCAAAAAAATTTCTTATACCCAACTATATCCCAATTAAGACCCTGCCCCCCCCCCTGGGGCCCTGTACAGGTCCCCTTAAAGTTTTTGTGCCCTAAATTTTTATTAAATTTTCCTATTTTAATTTAATATTCGTTTTGGGAACGCTTTCTATTCAGTTATTCCCTGGTTTCTACATTCCAGTTAAGGTTGTAGTTAATTATGTCGTTTTAGTAGTTTTCGCCATTATTATATTTTTAATTTATATGAACACAAGTTATGAATTAAGTAATTACTAGTTACTGGAGCTAGGTGAACATATAAAGTTGCAGCTTCAAAAATCAACATAGTAACATCATCTGTCGAGAATATGAACCAGCATTTGCTTCAGAAATTAGCGCTTATTTAAAAAATAAATAGTGTAAGCATCATAGAATCGAAATCAGAATATGTCTAAATAACTTCAACTACATTCGTACTTGGAGATCGATTGTTTTGGGAGGTTATGGAGCGTTACCACTAGCTTCAACACCACGGAGCCGTAGCATCTCCATAGTTTAAGCTCCTTGGTTGAACACTAGTATAATTTTCAATTTACTTTTTACCGACTGGCAACAATGGTTGGAACGCTTATTTTTTGTTATCGCACGAAGCTAATGGCTTCAAAACAACAAATATTAGTTTAATTAGAAAAAAACAGATTTTGATTGTACATATTGTAAGTACATACACGGTTTAATGTATAATTTCACATAATTTTTGGTAAGTTTTTTTTTACTATTTATATGGAGAAGGTTTAGATGAAATTGAAGAGGAAAGTTCGTATTATTGCGTTGCCATTAGCACCTGTTAATGTACAGTCGTGGAAAGAAAAAGTAAACACCCCCAACTAACTCAACAAATTATCGCAGAAGAAAGTTACTGGTACCGAACGATTGGAAATAAAGTCTACTTTTAAATGATGTATATAAAATTTGCTTAGGGGGCCATTTACCTATTAAAACGAACCCAAACTTTATTTCTTTCAATGGCAATACCCAATTTTAACAAGATATTTCAAATCTTCGGTTCAAACGATGCCTAGACACCCGATTTCATGTCATTTGAATAAGTTTTTGAATTATAAACATTCAAAATTTAGTGTTTCTAATGTTAAATTACATTTTCATATTTTTATTTATACCTCCTAAAATTATACTCCTAATGTGCTCATTTTTTGTGCAGCAATAATACTAATATAATCAAACATACGTAGGTTGAAGTTGCAATTTTTATAATTTTATGATATGAATTATGAATTATGAAATTAATATTCGAAAAAATTATGAATTGCAACCTGCAATTTTTTTGATGGATTTAGATTTATTAAGTCCTGCTTTATGGAAATCCAAAACTTCACTTTTTTCTTCCAAGTAGTTTTCAAATTGTGCTTAAAAAACGGCAAAATGGTTGTCACTTATCACTCAGATTTTAGATTTCCCTCTCCAATATTAAACCAACGGCCGTGGAATGCATTCGTATTTGTCTAATAACTCGTCAGCAAATTAATATTTTTAGCTCATTTTTTTCTATTTGCTCTTCTTAAAGGGTGTCGCTTTCTGTTTTAGTTGACCAAATAATTTTAAAATATATACTTATTTTTTAATTTAGGGCTAAAGTCTTAAGACATAAGAGAAATGTGAAAAATACTACATAACTTCAATACTATTTGGAGTTTTAAAGATTTGAAAACTACATAAGAAAGCATGTGTTCTCATCTTTCCATACAAATTAAAATTTTTCGTTTAAGTTTATTTAAACTTCAGATATTCGACAAATATTCGACAAATATTGGAAAATTTCCTCTCCCCCCTCAGAGCATCCATCAAACGAAGAGAGAGGGTAGGACTTGACCTTTGACATCAAAAAGGTCGAAAGTTGCGGCGGGGAATTTTCTGGCACAATCATATAAGAGTAGAAAGTCCGAGCTTGTATAGAGTTGGAAAATTTTTTGCTCTGCGAATTATTTTTAAGAGAATACTAGTATTTTGAAAACTGATAAAACTAAATCTGTTATAAAATAAATAAATAAAAATTCCCTGCCGGCTCTGGCTGCAAGCGGAGGTAGATTACGATGTTACGTACTAAATTCACCAATAAAAATCAAGATTAGAGATAAACTCAGTTCCTTCACTAAGAATGAACTCTAGGGAGCTAAACATTTTGTGAAAATTCTAATACACGAATACACACACGCATGTATATGGGATAGGTTTAAAAATGGCTAAAACAAATTCAGAGAACCTCAAAGTGTTAAAATATGTTAATATTTCCATAGTCGGGTTTTTATCATGTTTTAATACGTTTCTTCAAACTGACATGACGTTACATATTCACCTGCTGAGGTCCATTATATTTCCAATATGACGCAATATATATATATATATATATATATATTTAATTCGTCAAACTGTTTATTTCATATTGAGTTTCCATGCTGAAATCTTGCTCTAGAAAACTTATGACGTAATATTCAATTTGTTTTCAGTTCGTCAAACTATTTATTTTTTCACGTGAAATTCTTGCAATAGAAAAACAATTGTTGTGGTGAAAATTTTATTGTTTTTTTTTATTGTTGGCAACTCTTATAACGAAAAATATTGTTACTTTCTTCTATTTTTACAAGAAGAAAGTATTGGATTCATGAAAATTTTCGAATTCCGGTTTTCGACGGATTTACACGTTTTAGGGGTCAGAGATTCCAAAAAACATGTTTTTACAAAATGTCTGTCTGTGACTCTGTGAGTCTGTCTGTCTGTGTGTATGTGACACAAATTTTGTGGGCGCGGTATCTCAAGAACTAATGCACGGAATTTAATAAAAATTGATATTCAGTTAGTGCCTAATACAGATTGATGCTGATTAGTTTTTGGTGTAAATCGCTCAACAGGTGGCGCTGCAATGCTGCATTTTTCACGATTTTCGCAATAGCTCTATCTCAAGAACTAATGCACGGATTTTGATTAAACTTCAGATTTAGTTAGTCCTTGATATGAATTGATGATGATTACGTTTTGGTGTAAATCGCCCAACAGGTGACGCTGTTATACTGCATTTGTCATGATTTGCGCAATAGCTCTATCTTAGGAACTAATGCACGGATTTCCCCCCAAACTTCATATTCAGTTAGACATTGACATCAGTTAGACATTGGCGCTGTTATGATGAATTTTGCAGGATTTACACGATTTCCCCAATAGCTCTATCTTAAGAACTAACGCACGGATTTTCATCAAACTTCAGATTAAGTTAGTCCTTGATATGACCTGCTACTGATTAGGTGTTGGTGTAAATCGCCCAACAGGTGGCGCTTCTCTGCTGCCTTTTCCACGATTGCCTCAATAGCTCTATCAATAGAACTAATGGACCAATTTTCATCTAACTTCAGATTTAGTTGTATGTTGACACAAGTTGTTGTTAATTAGGTTTTGGTGTTAATCACCCAATAGGTGGCGCTGCTATGCAGAAATTTTCACTATTTTCGCTATTGCTCTATCTCAAAAACTAATGTACGGATTTTCTCCAAACTTCAGATTCAGTCAGACGTTGACATAAATTGTTGCTGATTAGGATTTGGTATAAATCACCCAATAGGTGGCGCTGCTAGGCAGCATTTTGCTGAATTTAGACGATTTCAGCGATAGTCATATCTCAAGAACTAATGCACGGAATTTCATATCGTTAGAATCCTCATCAGATGCATAGATTGCCATTTAATTTTGGCAGTGTGATAGCGAATTTTGAAGTATTAACATGTATGAGATAGAAGAAAGTTTTGGGATTGGTACATCCGACTAGTTTTTTTCCTGTCATTGTTGTGCAAGAGCTGGTTTTATCAGAATCTTGTTAAGACGGTATTGAAAATTTTTAAACAGCCAGCTACTACATAAACGACAAAAAAAAAAAAAAAAAAAAAAAAATGTATATATTTATATTTGAGACTTTAGCTACCACCCATTTTGAATATTAACCATCTACTTGGGGCCATCGCTGCAGCTTCTTAAAAAACATCCGAATCTCTTGCAATTTTCTTTAATATAGTTCTGGCGTCCTCCGGCTACTTTATAAACTACCAAAAAAATTTCTTATACCCAACTATATCCCAATTAAGACCCTGCCCCCCCCCCCTGGGGCCCTGTACAGGTCCCCTTAAAGTTTTTGTGCCCTAAATTTTTATTAAATTTTCCTATTTTAATTTAATATTCGTTTTGGGAACGCTTTCTATTCAGTTATTCCCTGGTTTCTACATTTCAGTTAAGGTTGTAGTTAATTATGTCGTTTTAGTAGTTTTCGCCATTATTATATTTTTAATTTATATGAACACAAGTTATGAATTAAGTAATTACTAGTTACTGGAGCTAGGTGAACATATAAAGTTGCAGCTTCAAAAATCAACATAGTAACATCATCTGTCGAGAATATGAACCAGCATTTGCTTCAGAAATTAGCGCTTATTTAAAAAATAAATAGTGTAAGCATCATAGAATCGAAATCAGAATATGTCTAAATAACTTCAACTACATTCGTACTTGGAGATCGATTGTTTTGGGAGGTTATGGAGCGTTACCACTAGCTTCAACACCACGGAGCCGTAGCATCTTCATAGTTTAAGCTCCTTGGTTGAACACTAGTATAATTTTCAATTTACTTTTTACCGATTGGCAACAATGGTTGGAACGCTTATTTTTTGTTATCGCACGAAGCTAATGGCTTCAAAACAACAAATATTAGTTTAATTAGAAAAAAACAGATTTTGATTGTACATATTGTAAGTACATACACGGTTTAATGTATAATTTCACATAATTTTTGGTATGTTTTTTTTTACTATTTATATGGAGAAGGTTTAGATGAAATTGAAGAGGAAAGTTCGTATTATTGCGTTGCCATTAGCACCTGTTAATGTACAGTCGTGGAAAGAAAAGTAAACACCCCCAACTAACTCAACAAATTATCGCAGAAGAAAGTTACTGGTACCGAACGATTGGAAATAAAGTCTACTTTTAAATGATGTATATAAAATTTGCTTAGGGGGCCATTTACCTATTAAAACGAACCCAAACTTTATTTCTTTCAATGGCAATACCCAATTTTAACAAGATATTTCAAATCTTCGGTTCAAACGATGCCTAGACACCCAATTTCATGTCATTTGAATAAGTTTTTGAATTATAAACATTCAAAATTTAGTGTTTCTAATGTTAAATTACATTTTTATATTTTTATTTATACCTCCTAAAATTATACTCCTAATGTGCTCATTTTTTGTGCAGCAATAATACTAATATAATCAAACATACGTAGGTTGAAGTTGCAATTTTTATAATTTTATGATATGAATTATGAATTATGAAATTAATATTCGAAAAAATTATGAATTGCAACCTGCAATTTTTTTGATGGATTTAGATTTATTAAGTCCTGCTTTATGGAAATCCAAAACTTCACTTTTTTCTTCCAAGTAGTTTTCAAATTGTGCTTAAAAAACGGCAAAATGGTTGTCACTTATCACTCAGATTTTAGATTTCCCTCTCCAATATTAAACCAACGGCCGTGGAATGCATTCGTATTTGTCTAATAACTCGTCAGCAAATTAATATTTTTAACTCATTTTTTTCTATTTGCTCTTCTTAAAGGGTGTCGCTTTCTGTTTTAGTTGACCAAATAATTTTAAAATATATACTTATTTTTTAATTTAGGGCTAAAGTCTTAAGACATAAGAGAAATGTGAAAAATACTACATAACTTCAATACTATTTGGAGTTTTAAAGATTTGAAAACTACATAAGAAAGCATGTGTTCTCATCTTTCCATACAAATTAAAATTTTTCGTTTAAGTTTATTTAAACTTCAGATATTCGACAAATATTCGACAAATATTGGAAAATTTCCTCTCCCCCCTCAGAGCATCCATCAAACGAAGAGAGAGGGTAGGACTTGACCTTTGACATCAAAAAGGTCGAAAGTTGCGGCGGGGAATTTTCTGGCACAATCATATAAGAGTAGAAAGTCCGAGCTTGTATAGAGTTGGAAAATTTTTTGCTCTGCGAATTATTTTTAAGAGAATACTAGTATTTTGAAAACTGATAAAACTAAATCTGTTATAAAATAAATAAATAAAAATTCCCTGCCGGCTCTGGCTGCAAGCGGAGGTAGATTACGATGTTACGTACTAAATTCACCAATAAAAATCAAGATTAGAGATAAACTCAGTTCCTTCACTAAGAATGAACTCTAGGGAGCTAAACATTTTGTGAAAATTCTAATACACGAATACACACACGCATGTATATGGGATAGGTTTAAAAATGGCTAAAACAAATTCAGAGAACCTCAAAGTGTTAAAATATGTTAATATTTCCATAGTCGGGTTTTTATCATGTTTTAATACGTTTCTTCAAACTGACATGACGTTACATATTCACCTGCTGAGGTCCATTATATTTCCAATATGACGCAATATATATATATATATATATATATATATATTTTTTTTTTAATTCGTCAAACTGTTTATTTCATATTGAGTTTCCATGCTGAAATCTTGCTCTAGAAAACTTATGACGTAATATTCAATTTGTTTTCAGTTCGTCAAACTATTTATTTTTTCACGTGAAATTCTTGCAATAGAAAAACAATTGTTGTGGTGAAAATTTTATTGTTTTTTTTATTGTTGGCAACTCTTATAACGAAAAATATTGTTACTTTCTTCTATTTTTACAAGAAGAAAGTATTGGATTCATGAAAATTTTCGAATTCCGGTTTTCGACGGATTTACACGTTTTAGGGGTCAGAGATTCCAAAAAACATGTTTTTACAAAATGTCTGTCTGTGACTCTGTGAGTCTGTCTGTCTGTCTGTGTGTATGTGACACAAATTTTGTGGGCGCTGTATCTCAAGAACTAATGCACGGAATTTAATAAAAATTGATATTCAGTTAGTGCCTAATACAGATTGATGCTGATTAGTTTTTGGTGTAAATCGCTCAACAGGTGGCGCTGCAATGCTGCATTTTTCACGATTTTCGCAATAGCTCTATCTCAAAAACTAATGCACGGATTTTGATTAAACTTCAGATTTAGTTAGTCCTTGATATGAATTGATGATGATTACGTTTTGGTGTAAATCGCCCAACAGGTGACGCTGTTATACTGCATTTGTCATGATTTGCGCAATAGCTCTATCTTAGGAACTAATGCACGGATTTCCCCCCAAACTTCATATTCAGTTAGACATTGACATCAGTTAGACATTGGCGCTGTTATGATGAATTTTGCAGGATTTACACGATTTCCCCAATAGCTCTATCTTAAGAACTAACGCACGGATTTTCATCAAACTTCAGATTAGGTTAGTCCTTGATATGACCTGCTACTGATTAGGTGTTGGTGTAAATCGCCCAACAGGTGGCGCTTCTCTGCTGCCTTTTCCACGATTGCCTCAATAGCTCTATCAATAGAACTAATGGACCAATTTTCATCTAACTTCAGATTTAGTTGTATGTTGACACAAGTTGTTGTTAATTAGGTTTTGGTGTTAATCACCCAATAGGTGGCGCTGCTATGCAGAAATTTTCACTATTTTCGCTATTGCTCTATCTCAAAAACTAATGTACGGATTTTCTCCAAACTTCAGATTCAGTCAGACGTTGACATAAATTGTTGCTGATTAGGATTTGGTATAAATCACCCAATAGGTGGCGCTGCTAGGCAGCATTTTGCTGAATTTAGACGATTTCAGCGATAGTCATATCTCAAGAACTAATGCACGGAATTTCATATCGTTAGAATCCTCATCAGATGCATAGATTGCCATTTAATTTTGGCAGTGTGATAGCGAATTTTGAAGTATTAACATGTATGAGATAGAAGAAAGTTTTGGGATTGGTACATCCGACTAGTTTTTTTCCTGTCATTGTTGTGCAAGAGCTGGTTTTATCAGAATCTTGTTAAGACGGTATTGAAAAATTTTAAACACCCCCCCCCCCCCCATTTTCATTCCCTTGGGCCGATTTTGCCCATTTTCAATCCCCGCCGAGATATTAGCCATCTCAAAGTTGTTGGCGAGTTTGAAGACAATCCGTGCATCATTGCGACTTTTATCGTGCGGACAAAATTTAGTACATACATACATACATACATATATATATACATATAAACTTTTTAGGTGGGGGTGGTTTTGGGTTCCTGGAGTCCTATAATGAAAAGTTGTGAAGGAATTTTTCAAAAGTCGCACCATGGTAACGATTGCAATAGGTAGTATTTCTTACGAAATCTACCTAAAAGGAATGCCTGTGCTTTTGTCATTTGGACCTCAAAATGAATAAAGGTTGAATAAATACACGCTTTCCGTGAGACAGAAATAAAAAAGAAGATAAAAGATTTTTATTTTGACTGTCTTCTACCGAAAATAATTGATCCATGCCGTACAATTTTCAAGACCATAAGAGATAAACCCTATATTTTAAAAGCACCCGAAGTTCACAGTTTAAAAAAAAAAGGGGGGGGGGGTGAACGGCAAAATGAATAAATTAGAAGAAGAAAGACAATTAAAACATTTGTGATTAACTTTTATTTATTTAAAATAAATTTTATTCACCCCTCATTTGTAGCATAATGTAGAATTTAATTTCGCGTATTTTGTAATTTATAGTTTTCTTTTCTCGTAAATGTAAATTTAAAATATTCGTAAAAATTAATAGAACTAACTTAAATACTATAAATTGTGTTATTTATCCAACACATTCTCCAATCTCTTTCAAATTCTAAGTGTAGAAGATAATAGCTGTTTCCTTATTATTGTTCTGCCGATCACAAATGCAGAATTTGTCCTTATTTTTTGCTATATTTGTGTTTGATGTCAGAGAAAAAAATGAAAAGCTTGGCAAACTTCGACTAATATATTGTACAAAAATAAGTATACAGAGTGTCTCAATACAAAGATAGAAATACACTTTAATCATTAACCTGTTAGAGATACATATGTAAATTGCAACAGTGTTCAAAATAAGGTACAAATTAAAATTATGTCCTGCCATTAATTTTCAAAATGTTATGAAAATTTTTCAAATTCAAAGTGTCTTAATTCGGTACTGTTGTACTTGCTAGAGTTTGATTTTTTTTTTATATATAATTAATAGGATCTAGGTACCGTATAAAAGTTTAAAATATGTACCCTTTTGAAAATGAATGGCAGGGCTATTTCATCAACACAATCTTAATCCCTGCCTTATTTTGAACACTTTTGCTTTTTACATTGTTTATATATCTCCAACAGTTAAAAAATTAAAGTGCGTTTCAATCTTTTTGAGACACTATTTATTACTTATAGGACTTACTTCTTACATGTATATCGACTAGTACGGCAGCAAAATTTTATAAAAGTGCTAAAATAATAAAAATTAGCACATGCGAAAAGTAAATATGTGAATATTTTTTTATAATGAAAAATTCCTTATTGATGAAAATACTTAAATTATTTCTTTTACATAATTGTATGGTATTATTACTATTATTGTTATTGTTATTATTGAAAATACACATAAAGAGCTTTTAGATTTCAAATAATACATACACTGCAAATAGAAGCGTCTTAAATTTAGACACATATGTGACTGAAAAAGAATTTTAGACACTTAAGTGTCTTAATCTGAAAATTCAGACATTATAGATGTCTTAATTTAAGATACATAAGTGTCTTACTATGACCATGGTGCAAATGAACTGAGAATAATGTCTAAAATATCCGCAAACGTCTTATTTTAAGACACTTCATTGCTTTAAACGTGTCTTAATTTAAGACGGTTTGATTCTTCCGACGCAATAACCACCAGGGGGCACTCACACTCCCAGTTGCGCATGCGCTTTAGATGTCTTCCTCCGAAGTGGTATACGTTGTAATTCAAACGAAGTTTGTTTTTATGTACGCGTGTATTTTAATTCGTTTTTTGCAAAATATGAAGTACTGTGATTTACTGTGTTCGTATTAACTTGGATTATTTATTTATTGAATACATACATCTGACGTGTGTGCTCGACATCAAATGTCTCTTAGAAGCTGTCGTCGATATAAGGGCGGGATAGACACAGAACAGAAGTAGGCGACGGTTGAAGATTACACCCGGAAATTCTACAAAGCGTGTGCAGTGGGCTTAGTGTTAACTCGTATTAATTTATATCAATAATATTGTGTTATTCATCTTCGTCCTGTCGAAGCTGGCAAAAGAAAAAAAAGAAACTTTTGTCTGGCAGGTCCTGTTTTGAGGATGAAACATCTCATTCTTTAAATATGGCTAGTCGGATGTATTATGGGATTACCTTTTAAACTGGTGCAAGTTTTTCTACCTCACTGTGGTTGTGGTAGTTTTTAAAATTTCAAATCGAGGAATTTTTCTTACCTCTTGCAAACAGCGATTTAAGTAAGTGTTATAATTTCTTTATAGTACTAAAATTAGTGTCTTTTATGATTTTATTTATTGTACTAAACAAAATCTTACATGAAATTTAATTAGTTTTGAATCTTTTTGCAAAAAAAAAAAAATAATAATTCTAGAAGTATATATTTTTTAATTTATGACGTTCTTTTATTACAAATTATGTATTATTTATTCTCATCTTTTTTCTCAAATTTAAAGTAATAACATCACTAAAAAACAGACATATTTAAAAGTTAAGTTCATTCCCTTGTTTTGTTTTGTTTCCAATATGGCAGTTCTTAGTTTCAATGACTATGCTTATCTCATACTAAACGACCACAAGGAAATAGAAAAAAAAAACTTTGAAAGATCTTCTATAGCTTTCTTACTTCCTAGCTAGGGATTACAATCCCGGATTGATATCCCGGGATCCCGCTTCAATTTTAATCCCGATTTTCGGGATTGCCTTTTTTTTTTTTTTTCAATTGAACAATATTTAGCTGAAACTAAAAAATATATTTATAGACTTTCGCTTTTGGAAAAAAAAATCAATTGATTTTTATGAAATTTATATATAATTGAAAAAGAATATTTATCTCAAATATTTCTTAGATATATTTCTAAAGCTATTAAATCTTTTACCGAGTAGATTATATGTGCAAAGCTTTTGACTTGGAAACATAGATGTGACCCATAGATGATCAGAGAGGTAACATAGTCAGGAAAAAGGAAATCATTTGTTTATTTTGATTTTGCTGCGTGTAGAAAATATATTTCACTTCGAAGGTCATTTTCCAAAGACTTTACTGATAAGCATCGCAAGTGTGTATCATATTGATTATGTGGTAACTTCTTTTTTTGCGGCTTTATTTTGCTTTAAAGATATCTAATGAAAAGTGTTTAATAGGAATGATAACAATAAGCCAATGTAGCAATAAATTTTTTTTAAAAATCTAATTTTTAAATGATAAGGATTTTCATTTTTTTTTCGGGGAGGGGGGGTGCGGATTTTGTATGAAATTTTGGTAAAGCTGATACCTTAAATCTCGCACTGATTATAATTAAAGTTTTGAACTTTTAGAGTAGGACCAGATTAAAAACACAAAATATAAATAAACAAAATACCGAAGTAATTTTTTTCTCAATATTAACCCTTTGCACTTGAGAGCTCCGGAGCGGAGCCATTTAAAATTTACCTTCAAACTCGAGGTCTCCGCTACGGAGACAATGCAAATAATTTTATGATACCATGTAATCTTGGCTTTTCTAGACAGGTATCACAAAATTATTTGCATCGTCTCCGTAGAGGAGCCCTCGAGTTTGAAGACAAATTTTAAATGGCTCCGCTCCGGAGCCCTCGAGTGCAAAGGGATAAAGTAGAATATTTATTTATTTATTCATAGTTGTGATTATCATCTGATATATATGTAAAATTGCCTATGTGGCAATGTACATTTTTAAAAAATCTATTTTTTAAATTATATGAAGTAGAGTAGGACAAGATTATAAGAAATATATATATTTATCCATGTACTTTAAAAGCCATCAATAGCCCTTGCCGTTGAATTTGTCCGATAATCGGAGATGTCTGCTTTTGTGAGGTAAAAATATGCAAATATGTATGCCATGCGGATTAAAAAAGTATTCGCTAAATAGATGCTTCAGCTATTCGGGAATGTCCATTAACCTCCACAACGGATACTTCCGATTACCGGACATCTCAATTTAGATAACAATAATGCAGGGTTGCATTTTTTTCAAAAGAACTTCTTAATTAAAGAATGGGCATACTGGGCCGTGCCCCGCCCGCCCCCCTACGATTTTAGTGCCCACAAATTTGATGTGCAATATTTGTAAAGCTTATGTTTTAAATCTGTTTCGAAATTGTACTGATTATAATCAATATTTTGAACTTTTAAAGTAAAATAAGATTAAAAATAAAACAAATTTAAAAAGTCTAATATTTAGATAAATATTTTTTGTTTTAATCTTGTTCTACTCCTGAGTTCAAAATATTGATTATAATCAGTAAAATGTCGTAAAAGATTTAAATTATCAGCTTAACAAAAATTGCATACCAAAACTGAGAGCACCAAAAAAATCAGGCTGTAGGGGGGGGGGGGGCAGGACCCCAGCCAAATATTTTTCCAGGATTCAACGTGGTCAAACATGGCTACGTATGATGCTTGAAAAAAAATGGATGCTATTAAGACGTTTGAAGTGTCTGAAATTCAGACACAAAAAATGTCTGAAAAAATTCAGACATTTTAAAATGTCTGAAAATTGAACACACCGTTTCAGACACTTAAGTGTCTGAATTTCAGACATTTTAATTTAGAGTGTAGAAGTCTCTTACTGTGCATTAGATTATAATTGCCTTTTATATAAATGTTACATGATTAACTTATAATTCTCTGTTTTATCGATGTGAAAGGCTAAATTACGCTTCTATATTTCATCTCAGTTGCTTCGTTTACTAAAACGTAGCAAAACATTTTTTCCCTCTAAATACTGCTTTTTTCCCCGAACGTCTTTTCTCTGAATAACATATTATAATTTCTAGAAAATAAAACTACCGTATTTTATGGAAGAAACGCCGCGGCGTTTAAGAGTTTAAAAGTTAATTTTTTTCCAAGTGCGGCGTTTACGCTATCTGTAGCGTTTACGATTTTTTTTTTTAAATACCAACTGAGTTTCCTTAATCAAAAAATTCATAAAAATATTTAAAATCGGATTTAAATATTTTAAATAAAACTTCAGATATCTTAAGATATTAAAAACGAGGCATCCTACACTGCTCAGAAACTTTGATTAAAGTTAGGTCAATGTGACGCTGTCGACAAAAGTAGCGTTCCGACGGATGCGGCGTTTACGATATTTTAAGCTTATTCAGGCCAATTTGAGGAGTGTGGCGTTTACAACGGGTGCGGCGTTTCTTCCATAAAATACGGTACGTAAAACACTATACGCATATATTTTTAAATATATAAGCTTTTCTTCAATTTTCAACAAGTATAGTTTTGTACACCTACGAAAACATTTCCATCCTTGCATGCATCGGAATTTCAGATCTTATTAGGTTTCAAGGTAACAAGTAGTTTTTAACCCCGACGCACATACACCCTTTAAATGTGACACCCTTTTAAAATAAAAATTAATAACTATATCTATCTATATATATTTTTTTTGGTCCCCTAAAATAAATTTTAGATGGTTCTCAAGTTCATTGCTGCTGTTGATTGCTTATTAATATTAATCATTTTCAAAATACTATCCACGTATTTTAAGTTATTTCTAACTGACAATCCTGAATTTTCCTTCCAGTGATGAAAGTAATGGAATTTGATATTGTAAAACAGTCATTATCAACTTACAATCTTTGTTAGACTGTATATATAGCCGATACTAGACTATTTGTGCCTTATCATACGCCGTTTTATAGCTGTCTTATCCCTCCCTGTTAGTGGGGAGGTATGGGACACATTTTGAAATTTACAATATCTTTATTTATGAAATTGTTTCTGCAAATTATGTTTCTATAGTGTTCAAGGCTGTTAGAAAGTGTTTCATTGCGTATTCTATATATCGAAATTTTTGTTTTTGTGTCAAACAAAGATGATTTTCTTATTTTAGTAAAAAGTGTCCCATTCCTCCCCACTCTCCCCTATATATTTTTAATCAAAACATGCGTAATGTTCACCCTGTAGTAAAATCCTAACCGTTACCTAATTGTAAAATAAGTAAGCTATCTGTAATATAACTGCAACTTAACCGTAAACTAACCATAACTTAAATATAACATAAATATAACCTAACCGTAACTTAAATATAACATAAATGCAACCTAACCGTAACTTAAATGTAACCTAACTGCAACTTAACCGTAACCTAACTGTAAGCGGAACTAACATATATCCTAACTGTAAGCTAATCGCAACTTAAATGAAACCCACCAATGTTTTTATGCAACTCACTATAGATTTGATTCACTAATTTTTTTATATGTGTTTTAACAATTTTCATATTAAAAAAAAAAAAAAAAATTAGCGTAAAGAAAAGGCCTAAATTAGGATTGTATCTATTCCATATCGTTCAAAAAAGAAACATTTCAATCGCACGGAGGATAGGAGGGATAGAAATGATATTTGTCGCATGGATTTTATTTTAGCACCAGTGCATTTTGATTATGTCATAAAGGTTTTGAAAATAGGCATCATCTATGTACAATAGGGCCAAAAAAAAAAAAAAAAACTGTTCGAAAAAAACGAAAAGTAACCTTTCAAATTTTTAACGTGTTACGTGTTTGAATCTTTGAAACAAAAACTTTCATAATATCCCAGACTCTTATTTTAAATATCTATCTTTTTGTTTTAATTCACTTCTATTACTTTCATTTCAGGGTTCTTTGATGTACGTGTTTGTGCCCAACCCAGAATTTCCGCCCGGTTGATGTTCCTACATTGGGCATGTATGTGGACTTTGCCCAATGTATCTGTATCGCCTTTTCGCGCGTTCTTCTATAATGTTTCTTTCGGAAGAGAAGAGGTGGTTTTTTCCTCTCCCTCCATTTTCTGTTATCAATTACATTTAACCTAGAAATTTATTAAATCATTTAAAGGAAAAGAAATCTGCTTTTATGGTTCAACCATGCACACTATTGATTCAAAGGAAAAATTTTTAAGCAATACATAGTCCAACTTTCTATTTATAACACTATAGGTATTTTTCTTGTGAAATATGCAGAAGTCTTCACTGAAAAAGTTCAACCAAGGATCGGGGCGGACCCTGCGACATTCTGAGGTAAGAGAAATTCCTTATCTCTTTTACCTAATATTGTGAAAATGATACATTAGAATATATAATATTCAAAAAGGTCTATCCTTTATATCATAACGTAAATCGGTTTCTACAATCTTCTAATAGGCGAATCCAAAATGACAGCTATTCCGGCAAATTAATTGAGTTGTTCTTTAAACATGACCCGAATGGCTGTTATGCAATTACAAATGAGTTTAACAATAGTTCTAAATTGAATCCCTCATAATTGTTAAACGAATGGCTTCGCACTGGGTTTAGCGAGGTAAATTTTACTAAAAAAAAAAACCAAATGTAATTTCAAAATTGAGTGTGTGGTACAATTTCAGTAGAAAGATGACCTCAAAAGCTTATATTTTTAACATAAATTGACCGACAATTTCTTCTGGAATGACCATTTAATTTCTTTCCTTGGATATCTTGATTAAAATTTCCTTTCTGCAAAATTTATTTTCCTGGGAATTTTTGGTTCAAGGAAGTGGAACCGTCAAAACTTATCGCATTAACACTTTGCACACCGCTGCGGCGACATGGTAAGGTGAGGGATAAACTCCGTTGTCGCCGCTGCGGAGACATCATCTTTCCTTACAAAATTTTTTTATGGCACCAGTAACAAAGGAAAATAAAATTTGCCTCATTTAATCAGAGCATTTTTTTAATTGTGTATTTGAAGGGAACTCTTTTAAAAAAGTGGTGCCGACCGAATAAAATATTTGTGTAACGACGCGGAGTTGCTGGTAGCCCATACTCAAAATATCGCGGAGTACAAA
>CAWVRF010000007.1:0-68000 GCA_963932465.1 Maratus speciosus | reverse complement strand
ATACCCTTACAATATCTTCTTTGCAGTCAAAATTATGAAGGTTATTGAAATTATGAAGCCAGATTCGGCTTGAGGAGAGGGATACCTTCAGTGGTGGGATTCAAATAATTTAACAACCGGTTCGCTGCCCGAAGGAATTTTGATGTGTAAACAAGAAAGAAAAATGAAGCATCACACATAGATTATGAAACACTTTCCAATATTATAAGAACATTGTTAAAAAACTTTGATATTTTGGTGTAGTAAAAAATAAATCCTGAAACATGTTTCCTAGTGGAAGGACGTAATTTATTTAATAAACTAGCTGACCCGCCCGACGTTACCCGTGTCCGTGATAATAACTTTAAATGACAGTCAAATTTGTAGGATTTTAAATCTTTAACTCCATTTTGTCTAAAGTTATATTAAAAAAAAAAAAAAAAAAAGAAAATCGCGAAAAAATACTGAATTGAAAGTATATGCTATTTGGTATTTTATTTTCTGCGTAATTTGATTTCTGGAGTCTATGACAGGAAGCGAACGAAACAACAACGAAACACGCAGATTTTTAGTGATTTTCTTCAAAATTTTCCCATCTTTTATTTTGTAAAAAATATTTTTACCCATCCGAACTTTTCAAAATTTTAATTGATGATGTGACTCATCTATTGAGATGCTCTAAAAGATTGTGTTTAGTTACGATGTTTAGACAGACGCTTCGTTACTTTTAGCATAGAAACAATAGTCTCCTTGAGGCGCGAAGTGACCTGCATTTGACACTATATTTGTAACAGTTAAAAATAATTTTTTTTTTAATCGATTGCACCATAGATTAAAAGAATGTTTCTGCTTTAAGAGCCTATTTTTGGTTTGTCGGTACCTCTAAAATTACGTCCTGGAGGGACGTTACCATAAGGGAAAATAAAACCTTTTTTCTCCCGAAGTATTTCGAACATTTTAATAAATGTTATAAGATTTCATCCTTTATGATGCGTATTCTTCTTGTTCTCAGTGCTTTTGAAAGACGAGCAATTTCATTTAAAATATACAGTCACCAAGTCAATATCAGTTATAAAATACGTAGTGCACCGCTGACCAAGAATTAATTCCTAAATCGTTAAATTTAGAATAATTCTAATTTAAAAAATATTTCAAATGTTGTTCTTCAACACCTTAGAAAGCGTTTTTTATTTAGAAAAAGTTTAAAAAAATTAATTTTATGCGCTCCTTTGGGTCTTATAGCATATTTAGAAAATCATTATCCATATAACAAAAGAGATAAATTTTTGCACGACCGAAACTTCTCGAGTTATGACATTTAGAATTTTAAGAATTTCTTAACATTTTTTGGTACAAAAAACGGGCCAGGTATCGCTGGAAAGTCGTAAAATACAAAATATCAAGACTCCGCAAGTTTAGACCAAACAATGTTTTTTTGATTTGTTAAAGTGCTATCACACGATGCGTCAAAGTTGCCGTTACTTTCGGGTAACACCATGTCAAACCTATGACTTCAAATTTATTGCTCGAAAAAAAGCAACTTTTTTATTGTTGGACCAATTTTGTTACCTACAATGTCTACTTAAGAATTTAGTGAGTAATGTTGCCTGTAAAAGGCAATCAAATGCTTGGAAAACTGACGAGGGAAAAGCCTCTTCCCGAACAACTAATGAAATGGTTGGAAAACTGATGAGTCGTAGGCAGTTTTTGTCGTGTAATAGCACTTTTAGAGCATGGAATATGCTTTTCTAAATGTAACTTATAAGACTTAAGGATCTTATTAAAATTTGTTACATTTACGAAAATAACTGCTTTGATTAAAATGATTTCTGTCATATAAAAGAACAATAATTAAAAAAAATGCGTTTGAAAGTATACCAGTAAATCTAACGATTTAACTACTAACTATTGATCAGGAATCACAGGGAACGTTTCCGTATGTTTTCAAAAGAAGCAGCCAAAGCAAAGTACCTTTTATTCTAATATAAGTAGTTATTGTAAAGTTGAATAAGCATGCCATATAACTAGAGTTGCAAAGGGTGGAAAAAACCGGGAATAAACCGGGGTGTTTGGGAAGGAAATTTTCAAAATTTCCGGGAGTTTTCCGAAAGTTTTAAGCATGGAATTTTTTTAATTTATTACTTTCAATTATTTTTTACGATTTCAATTTTTGACAGTGTAAACAAAACTAATAACATAAAAATATAAAAATTATAATACGGATTACACGAAAACTAATGAAATACAAGCTTAAGCTGCAGAAATATTAAGTAAGAGAAATTAAAATGTCATAAGTAATTTGGTATTTCAATCGTAGTTTGTCGATAAGCAAAAAATGAAAGAAACAGATGAGCTTTGACATGAATATAACCTTCACCTCTGCTCTTCGAATCAACGAATGTAAACAAAAAAGAAAATTAACAAAATTAAAGAAATTAATGCAAAAATACAATTAAACTCCTTAGAAAAATAATACAGAGCATGTCTGAATAAGTAGATATGCGAACAAACAGAAAAAAAAATTAAAGAAACATTCAAATCCTTATCTATTTACAGCCGCCAATGAATTTTAATAAATTATGATTTAATTATAATGATATAATTATTTTAATAATCTACATTTTTGGAACATTCTTCCCTGAAATTCTTTAAAATAAAAATTTCAAATCGAAAAATAACTGGTTTTGCTTATCTTCAAAACTCCTTCAAAATTTTCAATGTTCCCAAAAATTCCGGGTTTATTCCCGTCCCTCAAAATGTGCGGGTTTTTTGCAACTCTACATATAACTAGAATTAGCCAGGGCTGCTGACTTGGATTCTGCAAATCTTCAAAATTTCATTTTTTAAAGTTAAATTTGCTTCTTAGAGAGCTGATGAAGTAAAAAAATATATAATTTTTACGAATGAAACAAATCAGAACATGTCACAGTGTTATGTTTAGAAAACGCTGTTGTGCATATAAACATTTAAAGAAAGTAGGTAAATGCGATTTTCGCATTTAAAACATAATTTTAACAACCGGTTCGCCGAACTCAGCACGAATTAAAAACCGGTTCTACCGAACCGGTGCGAACCGGCTGAATCCCACCACTGGATACCTTGTATTTTTGACTGAAGTAATAGATTTGACCCTGGTTTCCAACAATAACTTTTGTAATATGCTCTACCACCTTTTAAAGTTTTATGCCATCTTTTCTTGAAACATCCTGTAAATATGAATATATTTTGAAATTTAAAGAGAAATTATAATACAGATGTATTGTTTCTTTATTTCAGAGCTATACCCAAAGAGATATGGGGTGGAAAATACATATTGTGGATGAGATAATCAACTCAGCGGCGACAACGAACTTTCCTGTGTTAATAAGTGTTTTTAGTGTTCTAATTTCAATTTTATGTACAGAGTTTTATCGAAATGTTACTTAATATATTTTATAATAAATTTTTTTAACTTATTATGGCTGTGCTTATGTATTACTCTACTTTCAATCCGCCACACATGAAGATATATATATATATATATATAACATTATAAAATATTGCAAATTATCATCTATATTTTAAATATAAAAATTATAAATTAAGTTTTAAGACAAGATCCAAACATTATAAATTTTTAATTTGGAACATCAAGTTATTAAATGAAGATTTAAGACAAGATCCAAACATTTATAAATGAAGTTTTAAATACGATTCAAACATTTTAAATTTTGGAAAAAGATTAATATGAACAGGGAGTTTATATATAAATAACTGTAATTTTACATATAACCACCATTCCGCCAAACCTTCACAGTGACATATGATACAACACAAGTATCTAAAGCTGTACACTTTATTCGGTGACATTCTGCAGTTGACTTTTTGCAACAGAACTGGAAGTAAATGATGGTTCTAATCTGGTAGCGTGACACCTTGTAGTTAACGCTAACGATATTTTTTTACAAATTTCACAACACAGTGTTATAAAGAAAATCTTTCTTTCAAATGCTAGAAATCGTATGTCAAAATGTGTCAAAGCGAACTGTTTCCACAGACCATATTAGCTGTGGCGGGAAACTTTCGTTACAACCTGATATGTGGCTTTTTCACTTCTTTATGAAAAGAATCACATACAGTCAAACCTCGTTAACATGAATCTCAAGAAGAATTAATTTTTTGTTCATGTTACCCGTAGTTCATGCTATCAGAATAACAAAAAATCCAGAAAAAAATATTGAGAAAAATACATATAGGGGAGACTGGGGGCTAATGGGACATGGGAGGTAACGGAACAACAGGGTTTTCTAGTAAAATATAACAGTCAAAATTTATCAATAAATGTCATTTCCAGAGTTACACAAGGCCATGCATTGAACTACTTTTTTCTATTAGCTATTTGCAAAGCAAGAAGCGAGATATATTTAAGCATCAAGATGAGATATTTTATATTTAATAAATATTTGTGTTGGTCATTTATTAAATCAGTTTTTAATAATACCTTTTATTATGAAGCTTTTACACAATATTTTAATTTTAATCATTTATTTTTAATCATTATTTTGTACCAGAGATAAACAGTTAATTTACAATAAGCTTAAATGCAGCGGTAAAGGATTCAAGGACAAATGTGCGCATAGGGTCTAGTGGGAGAAAACTTTGTTTCAAACATATTTCTATTTTAATAATTAAACTATTGGTTATATATATATTTTTATACATTAATAGAAAACTGTTAGAAGTAATTGTGTAGAAAAAAAAAAAGTCCTATTCCCTAGGACAATTCCTGTTCCCTAGGGAAAAGGAAGCTTTCACACTTTTCTAGGAATTTTCGTTCACGTTAAGCGTCAAAATATCTCATGGGGACATCGAGAATTGTTCATATTAAGCGAAATTTCACGTTAAACGCATTCATCTTAAAAGGAGAAAAACACTAGAATCCGTATTCATTTTGTGGGGACAGTGGGAACTGTTCATGTTAAAAGTAATTCACGTTAAGCGTGTTCACGTTAACGAGGTTCGACTGTATTTACAGAATTTTGTCTTTTATTTATTTTTTCCCCCCCACAAGAAAAATTTTGAATGTAGCTGTCGGTCTATTGGACCCATTTAGTAGGCGAAGAGTTAAGTGATATCGGAGAAAATTTATCAAAATGACTTTTTTTTATTTTTCTTATAAATCATAAATAGTGAGTGTGTAAATTTAAAATTCACCAGTAAGAAAATTTTGAATCTAAAATCATCCAGGAGCTTCAAGCAAAGCCAAAATGCTTAACCCTTTATTCCCCGACGGTACTTTAAAGTACCATTAAAATAACTTGTTCTAAAATTCATTTAATACATTAGTTAGTAGTAATACAGTTTAGAATGCGTTATAGATACTTTATCTTTTTTTTTTAAAGCATCATAATAAGCATCATAAGCAGCACAAAATAAAAATATTAAAAGGATTATTTCTTTTTCATTTGCATCTTTTCAGCTTTATTGACGTTAAAACATTGAGGGAGAAATGTTTCAATTCGGAAATTTTTTTATATTTCTATTGTAAGAGCATTATATTTATACTTTTCCTAATTCTATAAGATACTAAGAAAAATATTTTAAATAAAAGGTTTGAATGGAGCTATAAATATTGCACAAAATCCCTATAAATTGAAATTTAATTAATTTTAAATGACAAAACGCTTATAAAATTCATTAACTGATTGTGCAAATCTTCTAATGTAGTTTCAAAAATTCACGAAAAATGCTTTAGAATACGAAATTTTCATGAATTCATAATTTGGAACATAAAGGGTTAAAATGCGTTGACCTGTAAACCTGGAAAGTATAACCAAAGCTGGAGATATAGTAAAGCAGCAATGCTCGAGTGTTAAAAGATGCCACAATTAGCGCCACTGGAGATGGAGTGGTGTGATAAGAACGAAATCGTTGAGTAGTGTGTGTACATTATAAAGCAAGGAATGAATTTATATGACTAAAATTTGAAGACTCTTTTCACGTGTTCATTAAAAGTCTCAGACTTAACAGTAATAGAAAATTTTTAGTTTAAAACTGTTTCGAATACTCTTTGCGAAAATTCATTTAAAAAAATCATTATAAATCGAGGTATGTATACCTAAAATATTTTTAATTAGATGAAATTCGTATAATTAAAATCATTCTCTGTCGTTTATGAATTAATTACATTTTATTTCATATGAAAATAAAAAGTTATGGTCTGAGGCACAGAGAGCCAGCTTGGGCCGCATGTATAATTAAGTAATAATTATGTATATTTTACCCTTTTGGCCCTGGCGGTCACAAATGTGTTCCTTACTTTTAAAATGCTTTGTACTAAGCAATAACGCCTTGCAGATACCGGGTGTTCCAAAAATGACTGATGGATTTTAAAATTCAATAACTTGCAAACGGTGATAGATATTTAAAAAATTCTTGCAGGGGTATTATGTAAGATATCAGGAGTTTTTATGCTGCGATTCTCAATTTTAGTTACAAATAGCATCGATAGATGGCGCTGCAAGCAATAACCGGTAAATCCAGGCTCGATTTTTCGGCCTCTCTCTTCTTTCATGCGAAAAAAGGAGATTAAAATGTATTGAATGGATCCCAAAGTACCAAAAATCGGGTCTGGACTGAGCACCTATTGCTCTCAGCGCCATCTATTGCTTGAAATTAGAACTAAAATCAGGAAACACAGTAAAAAAAAACTCCTGACATCATACATAACCCTCCTGCAAGAATTTTTTAAATATTTGTTATCGTTTGCAAGTTATTGAATTTTAAAATCAATCAGTCATTTTTGGAACACCCGGTACATAAAAACCTCATAATCACATATGTGCATTCTATATTTTGACTTTTTAGGTGACAAGTAGCGCCACTAGCTTTGAAATGATAAATTAGTACAAATAACAATAGCAAAAGTTTTAATTGTTTTGGACTTTAGGAAAAAAGTAAGGGCGCCGAAAGTGTTTAAATTAGGGACTACTTTTCCGATTGAATAATTTGTGATAAACAATAAAAAAATACTAGTATGTTTTTATGTCTGTTAAATCCTGTTGTAATACGACATTTTCCAAAAGTCTTCAAAAATTCTTCCTTCGACTATTGTCATACGAAAAGAACGCGAAATAACTACGTTCGTTAGGTTTCAGAAACTAACATATTCGTTAAATTTCAGTATACCCTAATTTCTGTGATTTGATTAGCTACAGTAGAACTCCAGTTATCCGAATTAATTGAGACCGAACCCCATTCGGATAATCAAAAATTCGGATAATTGGATTTTTTTTCCAAAAAGGGTCTATTTTAATTACTGTATGTATGTTGAAAATGGGAGAAAATAACTATTTCTAAAGAAAATGAGCTTTTAATTAATTAAATGAAAAGGAAAGACTTTTACATGTTAAGCGTATTTACAAGTGCTGTACATTATTAGTACAGCACTGTTCAGTCGTGGAAAAAAAAAGTAAACACCCCCTATGTGAGAATACTTCTCACAGTATTTAAATTTGGTTTAATTTTATTCCCTTTCAGCTATTTTTTTTGCATCGATGTCTATTTGAACTCAATCTTTACGCCGCGATTTTGATGTTTTTACCTATCTCCGTAATGCAAGTTCATTTTTCACCGCCGATATTCATAGCTGCTTTGGGAGCGGACCGGCAGCTTGCGCATGCGCACTCCGCTATTTTAGGAGCACATTTCTGGAGCTCTCGTATCGATGGAGACAGCTTGCATTATGATGACGTCATTGAAATGATGCGCCGCCCTCTTTTGATGCCGATGCTTGATAGGAAGAATTTTCAGTTTCGCTTTCCAATCACTGATAACATTTTTAATTCTGTAGCTTGTAATTCGATTCTCATTAATTTCCCGTAAATGTTAATTTAGCTAATCAATTTAAAGTCTGCCTTTTAATTACTTTGTCAACCCCGTATTCATTATTTAAATACTAAAACTCGTTAATTTTTAATTCAGAATTTGGTTTGATGTTGTCTGAAAAAGATGTAGTCTTTTAACGTAGTTTTAGCGGAGCGCCAGCCCGCTGGCCGGCCGTTCGAATGCCGTGCCGGTTTTTTTGGCCGAATAAGTTTGCCGTATTATGGGTCATATTTTAGTTATGTGGAAATGTTCTTTCTCAAAGTTTAATCCTTTAAAGTTGTTCTGCTCTCATTAAAAGGAATACCATGGATTTATTCCATGTTGGCCGTTATTTTTCTCTTCTTAAAAGATTCAGTCTTTTTATTTAAAATGGTGACCAGAAGCAAGAATTTCATAACCTTCTATTCAACTAACGTATGGAATAAAGAATATTATTTGTTTTCATCAAATTGCCTCTTCATTGTCTACATTTCAAGTAAGAACTCTCCAGTTTTATTATTTCTTTAACAATCAATAGAACTTCACAATGTACTACAAATAAAAAGAACTTCACAATGTACTTTAACCCTTTTACGATCACAACACATTTATTTCTCGCCACACCCTACTAACTTCTCAACAAATTATCGTAGAAGAAAGTTACTGGTACCAAACGATTGGAAATAAAGTCTACTTTTAAATGATGTATATAAAATTTGTTTAAGGGGCCATCTACATATTAAAGCCGCCTTCTTGATCAAGGCACGTTTAAGCGTCAATGCTGTTTGGTTACAGGATAGCAGAATAAATTTCAAAAATTTACTCACTTCTATCATAGACGGCTCCTTAAACCATCATTTTGCCGTTTTTTAAGCATAACTTGAAAACTACTTGGAAGAAAAATGTGAAATTTTGGATTTCCATAAAGCAGGACTTAATAAATCTAAATCCATCAAAAAAATTGTATGTTGATTCATAATTTTTTCGAATATTAATTTCATAATTCATATTATAAAATTATAAAAATTGCAAGTTCAACGTATTTATGTTTGGGTATATTAGTATTATTGCTGCACAAAAAATTAGCGCATTAGGAGCATAATTTCAGGAGATATAAATAAAAATATGAAAATGTAATTTATAGTTAGAAGCACTAAATTTTGAATGTCTATAATTCAAAAACTTATTCGAATGACTTGAAATTTGGTTTCTAGGCATATTTTGAACCGAAGATTTCAAATATCTCGTTAAATTTGGGTACTGCCATTGAAAAAAATGAAGTTTGGACTCGTTTTAATATGTAGATGCCTCCCTAAGCAATTTTTATACACACCATTTAAAAGTAGACTTTATTTCCAATCGTCCGGTAATAGTAACTTTCGTCTACGATAATTTGTTGAGGAGTTAGTAGGGGGTGTTTACTTTTTTTTTTCCACGACTGTACGTACTGTACCGTAAATGAAAATCATTGCTTATGGCGTTTGGCGGAAAAAGATTCCTTCTTTCCAACAGCTTTTCGGGGGCACGAGTTGATGGATTATTAACAATCAAAAGCACTTTACTGCCTTCTGTTCCAAGACATTTTTGGAGCTTTTTCATTTCAGGGATGAAAATTTCGTCATACCACTCGGTAAACAATGCTGCAGTCATCCAAACCTTGGGTTGGTTTTTATAAAAGAGGGGAAGCTTTTTCACATTTTTAAATGCTCTTGGGCTTTTTGATTTCCCTGTCAACAAAAGGGATATTTTATGGCTTCCTGTAGAGTTCGCAGAGTTAAGCACCGTAACTGAAATTCTGAATTTTTTTTTTCTGAAATCCTGAAAGTGATTCGGATAATCAGCGATTCGGATAGTCGGAGTTCGGATAATTGGAGTTCTACTGTACTTTTAATTTTATTAGCGTAAAAGAGATTTTTACCCCAAACTGAAAAAAAATTCCGGACCGAAAGGGTTAATAAACAGGTGTATAATTAATTAATAATTATGCATTAATTACTTAAAATTTGTTTGGGATATTTTCGTTTTCGACCGAAAATAGGAAGATTACCGAAATTCAATTTCGGTCATACAAACCTGTTTTGGTCGATCAACAACAATAATAATAATAATGGAATATCATTAAACTGGAAAAGCTTTTCAACTCATATCTCATTATAATTACATTATTACAAATATTTACTGGATAAATGTTGCTTTCGAAGTAAATTAAATCTGATCCCCAGCTTTATTTTTTTTTTAACTATTTGGAAAAATGGTTATTGTCCTCTGTCAGGGTAGGAAATCAAAAACATATGTGAAGCGTTTTATTAGTTGAATCCGTATTTTATTCGTTTTATGATTGGTCTATAGTCTATACAGTAATCTGTATTTTCCCTTTACTTTCAACAGAGATGGATACTTCTGTTGCCACTATGACAAAAAAGTAATAAAAACTACAAAAAAAAATTAAAAACTCAGAAACAAATTGAGATACAGCTTTCAAACAAATTGCATTTAAGAGCACATTTTTTTTCTCTATACGACGGTGTAAAAAGTAATATTGTGGGATGTTTAGAAGTTTAAGAATGAAATTTCATTTAAAATTGGTCCAGGAATGATAATGTTTAATCCATGGCGTACGTAATGTATGACCAGTTCCGTAGAAGTTTAAAAATTTACAGTACCGAAAAATGTAATCCATGGCGTAGGTAATGTATGAAATTTCATTTAAAATTGGTCCAGGAATATTAATGTTTAATCCATGGCGTACGTAATATATGACCAGCTCCGTAGAAGTTTAAAAATTTACAGTACCGGAAATTGTAAAACTGAAATTTCTTTTAAAATTTTTTCATGATGGGTCCAGGAATGTTAATGTTTAATCCATGGCGTACGTAATGTATGATCAACTCCGTGCAATTTTTTATGTCTTAAATTTTAGTCTGCGAAAAAATCATTTTCTAAATGGTCGATGTAATTTGTTAAATTGCTTTTTTTATATATATAATTATTTTTTTTTCTTTCTTGTTATGACTGTTTTAAAATATTTCAGTAAATTAACTATACAAGAAAAGCAATTTAAAAATCGTAGTGTCAAGACAATGGGATATTCTAAGCAATATGAATGTAATAGACCTACTTTGTACAGTTATTGTTGATTCTGAATTCAATTCTCAGTATTAGCACAAAAAAGGAAAGAAAGAAAGAAAACTGCTTAATTATTATGAAATTTGTTGCAGTATTTTTCTGTACTGAAATGTATCATAAATAAAACTGATTTAAAGATTAAAAGTCTTTAAACCAGAAATTACTTAATTTCAAACAGAATCTTTTACCTCCAAAATTGTAGAAAATTTTATAATGTTGATGGAACATTAATGTAACTGTGGCAGTGTAAAAAAGAAATCTCAAGGTACTAAATAAACTTTACTAAAAACTTATTACTCTAATCAACCGGAGAGATATAGGTTAAAATTCCCTAAAACTAATGTTATTAAATAAATGTTAATGATTTCCTTATTTTGAAAGAATTTTTAGATAAAGACTATATTTTCTCAAACAGTTGAGGAAATGAATATTTTTATTGTATTTTTAAATATTTTGAAGAGAATTATGTCGAAAGTATTCAAAATCAAAGGATGGACCAGTTAAAATTTCGTTAGATCTTCTGTTGAAAATACTTTCGATTTAGATTTTTCTCATGACATAGAAGGATTTTGTCTGTTTGACTTTTTTTTAAAAAATAAAGTGAAGAAATAAGATAACAGCTCTTTGAATACACCGAAAGAAACCATATACATTTGAATCCAAAAGATTTCATACTCTGCCTTTTCAACCTAATTGCAAAAGGTAAAAAGTTTAACTCATACCGGTAAAATTAAGCAGATATTTTGAAATAATATATACTGTCGCATTACCGAAGACATCTTTTTTTTTGTAAAGCAATTTCAAATAACGAGTGAGCGCCTAAACGGTGTTAAGTTCTCCTCGTTCAAACATTGACTTTGAAGGCGTACACAATGGCAAGCTAGGGATGGGCGTTCCTGCTCCTTTTGAAAAACGGAAACGAAACGAATTGTTCCTTCAAAACCTGAAAATGTTCCTTTTACCTGTTTCTCGTAATGCACGAAGATCACTAAGGTCTGTGACTAAGACCTCGGACCTAATCATGCGTGTTCCTGGGACTGCTGTAGTAATAAGAGACAGGGCCAAAGATCTTTCAGGAGGATTTCTTCTTCCACGTTGTTTGACAGAGCATTGATTGATTGTTCAATTTCAGGGATTAAAAATAGCCGCCTGTTCTTTACTGAATACACAACACTTACACTGAGGAAGGGAATTTAACCTTTTACCCGCCAACGTTCCACAAGTGGAACATAAACTATGTGGTGCTGTATCTTTTTAAGTATTTGTTTAATCTGTTTGAAATTTTTAATATATCTTTTTAAAGATGTATTTTAATGGATTAAAAATTATTTTTTTATAATTGTTTGTGGTTTCTATTTTGGAGCTTGTTGAAATGTAACAAAAAAAGTAAATGTAGTAGGCTGTGCTTTTTACTCTATCTATAACTTTAGAATTCAAATGTGAGTGCTGTGATGATTATTATTGTATTGCTTAACCCTCTGTCTACCAGAAGGGTCCAATGGACCCGACATGTATATTCAAAATATCTATTCAAACCAGAAATTTCTTCAAAACAAACTAAATGTATAAATCAGACAATAATAAGTTAAATAAGCAAATTAAATAGTTTTAAGTAAAAATTCTGGTGTAGAATGTTTTTATAAAACTTGAGTAAAATTTCCGGTAGTTCTAGGGTTAATGTTGTTTATTACGTTTTATGCATAAATGAATGTTTTATCTTATTTTGTTTCTGTTTTATGATCATTTGAATGCCAATGTTCCACATGTGGAACGTTGGCGGTTCAGAGTACAAAATTATCTTATTGTTACTTTTTTTAGGATCGTGATCATTTTTACTGGGCTCCCTCGGACGATTATTTTTTTATTATTTTCGTACCAGTATTATTAAATAATAGATTTTATCATATATGTCTCTTGCACCTGTTGCCTAAGTGTCTGTGAAATATTTTTGAAACAATAAATGCCAATAAAATCTACAAAAGAATTGCAAAAACAAGAAGGAGGAGGTATTGATTATTATAGTTATGGCAAAGTTGTTTGTGTACGATAAAAGTGACAACAATGTCGTTACTGTTATATCAAATTGGGAAGCTAACACATCGCTAACTCGAAGTGGAACATGATATTCTCGAAAATTGAAGTGAGAAGTTTCAATCAAATAACCTCGATTGATTAGATTGTATAATTATAATATGGGTAGTGTAAAATTTGTGGATTATTTGCTTGGAACATACCGTCTAGTGCTTCGATGATAAAAATGGTGATGAAATCTGTTTGCAAATGAACTAAATATGGCTGTTGTTACTTGTCATGCAGTAGGCTCAAAACAAACCCTAAGCCATTTGGAGTTTCGTCATGAAATTGCAACTGTTGCCATAAAAATTGGATTTGATGTTTGAGAAAGGGAATAGAAAGTCCTACTGCCCCAGTAAGTATGTACATTATCACCTCATTCAGTATTTTTCGTCTACTACTCAGGAAGATTCTCAAATCGACAGAAAAACATGAAGAAATGGTGTGAATATTATGCAAAGCGTATGCATGAAAAATGTTTTCAGGCCTTTCATAAACATTTTGCTGTTAGGGACTAGTTAACATGTTCCTAAAATAGAAACATTTTTTACTTTACCTTGTTTTCTTTGTTTTGTTATGTGTGCAGTGCTGGTATGATTTTGAAAGAAAAATTGGCCAAAATGTACAAATGTTATTCGTACCGCCAACGTTCCACAAGTGGAACATACCTGTAACTCCACTTCTATTTTACATAACATCCCAAAATTCGGCATGCAACCTTAGAATTAATCTAAATCGTCTCAAAAAAAATTTCAAATTAATTTGAACAATGTACCTCAACCTCATTGTAACAATGAGGGTTTCTGATACAAAAGAAAATCTAGATACATCATGTTGTTTTTCCTTTTTCTTTTCTTTTCTTTTTTTTTTTTTTTTTTTAACTTTTGAGTTTTCAAGTGAAAATTTTGATTATACAAAAAATGAAGAGGATGTTACTTGAAAAAGAAATGAAATAATCAAAAAATACATTTTAATAATATTTTTAGTATTATAAAAATGGAACCCGTGACCAATATTTAAAACAACTGCGATAAATACTAAAACCAAAATCTAGTGCCACTGTGGATTTTTTTTTCTTCAGGCGCCCTTGGTTGAGTACAGTGAAACCTCCCTGTGCGACCACCTCCCTGAACGACCATTTTTTCATGGAGCGAAATTTATTCCTGTAGGCTCAATACTAACTTTACCTCCATTCAGATACCATCCCAGTTGAACTCCCTCCATGAGCAACCGATTTCTTTGAAGAAAATGAAACAAATTCAATTTTTTCCTGGTCGCCTGAAGAAAGTTTTATTAGAAAAATAATTCCGCTGGGCGCATTATTCATCAAACTGCTAAACTAAGCGTAGGTTTTTTTTTTATATATATATAGTTTTTTTTAAGTGTTTAAACCCTTTCGTGCCTTTTTAGGCAATGAATTTAACACTAATGACAAATTAAGAATGGCAGTCACTAAACTCCCCTGTTAGGAAACTCTCAAAGAAAAAGATAAATTATTGAAATAGTCATTATTTGTTCTCGCCCCCAAAAAAATTTGCATTTATTTACTGAACTTCGAAAGAACTTGGAAATAAAAATTATAAAAGATAAAACCGTAAAATCAAAGCAAACGTCAATATATTCATTTTTAAACTCTGCAGTAATTAACTTTTGTTTTGATGCTTAAATTTTCATATTTTTTCCTAATGTGAAAAATAAATTTTAGTAACATTAATTGTTACCTTTTTTTAACAATTAAAATCTAGATTTAAACATGACCTCTATTAAGAGACCACCTCTTGAAGCGACCAATTTTTGTTGGAACGGAAGGTGGTCGCTTTAAGGAGGTTTTACTGTATTTCAAAATTGCATAAAAAAAGTCGTTTAAAACTTCTAAAAGTTGTTTCTAATAGAATCTAGGCAACTCTTTAAAGGCAAATATTCCCAATGTTTTGTAGCTGCTTCTGTAAACCTTAATTCCGATATGAATTGATTTAAAACATATCTGGCACTGCTTCAAAGTTTTTAAACATACATTATTAAGCTGATAACAAAAGTATTTCGAATGAATACATGAAAAAAGATATGTAGCTTCAAACTGGATGCAGTTTCTTTCTTGCGTTATTTTATTTATTTATTTATTTTTTTTTTTTTGGCGAAATCTTCTAAAGGATTATTTATACAATTGACTTGCATCCATAAAACAACTCATGACCTTTATTTTACAACATTGGTCATCATAATTAAAATTATCTAAATACGATACTAATAATAAACTATATTTTTCTTTCTGATGTTTATGAAATACGCATAATGTATATAATGATTTTTTTTTCCGAACGTTTCTTTAATTGAGAATTTTAAAACTATCTGACCTCACGTGCTTTCATGATTACCTTAAGGCTGCTTAATCCAAACTGTGTCCTTTCTGACACATTCTTCATTTAATTTTTATTCGCAAACGCGTAAAATTGCTAGGTACTTTTGCTCAAAAATTAGCTAATCGAACCAGTGTTGCCAGATGGGCTACTTTTTTAGGGTTTCGTTCATCTGACGAAACCCTATTCGTTTCGCTCCTCTGTCTGTCCGTCCGTCTGTCTGTCTGTCTGTCACAGAGCCCGTTCTCAAAAACTATACATGTTGGAGACTTGAAATTTTGCATACTTATAGATGAACACCACACATCATACGACAAATCATAAATTTTTGAAAAAGTCGTACATTTAACCTTTTGGGCTCCTACATGTGTATTTTAAACAATTCTTTCTTAGTGACACCCTATTTAGGTTGGAGGCGTGAAATTTTGCATACTTCTAGCTGAGCACCTCACATCAAACGGCAAATCATAAAATTTTGAAAAAGTCGTACATTTAACCTTTTGGGCTCCTACATGTGTATTTTAAACAATTCTTTCTCAGTGACACCTTATTTAGGTTGGAGGCGTGAAATTTTGCATGCTTATAGCTGAATTGAAAAAGTCGTTCATTTAATCCTTTGAGCTCCCACATATGTATTTTAAACAATTCTTTCTATGTGAGCCCCTAATTAGGTTGGAGGAGTGAAATTTTGCATACTTATAGCTGAATACATCACATCAAACGACAAATAATAAAATTTTGAAAAAGTACATTTAACCCTTTGGGCTCCCACATGTGTATTTTAAACAATTCTTTCTAAGTGAACCCTAATTAGGTTGGAGGCGTGAAATTTTGCATACTTATAGCTGAACACCTCACATCAAATGACAAACCATAAAATTTTGAAAAAGTCGTACATTTAATTCTTTGGGCTCCCACATGTGTATTTTAAACAATTCTTTCTAAGTGACACCCTATTTAGGTTGGAGGCTTGAAATTTTGCATACTTATAGCTGAAACCATCATGCGACAAATCATAAAAATTTGAAAAAGTCATACATTTAACCCTTTCGGCTCCCACATGCGTATTTTAAGCAATTCTTTCTAACTGAGCCCCTTATTAAATTAGAGATTTGAAATTTTGCATACTTATAGCAGAACACCTGAGAACAGGCGATAAATCATAAAATCTTGAAAAAGTCTTACGTTTAACCCTTTGAGCTACCACATATCTCTTTTAAGCAATTCTTTGTAACTCCTTCGCGACGGGAGCCTTTTACGAAATGTTTATTATTTTGCTACCGGTTTTAAAAAACAGAAGTTTGTGCCTTTTCAAATCGGGAAAATACTCGCATTAAATAAGGCAAATTTTACAGTAAAATTTTACTGGTAATTGAAGAAATACGCATAATGTATATAATGATTTTTTTTTTCCGAACGTTTCTTTAATTGAGAATTTTAAAACTATCTGACCTCACGTGCTTTCATAAACAACGATCCTTAAGCCTTTTTGCGGCACGTATACGTGTCGCTCGTCCCCAAGGGGATAAGAGGCCCCTAATTAAGTTGGAGACATGAATTTTTGCATACGTATAGCTGAATACCTCAGACCACACGACAAATCATAAAATTTTCAAAAAGTCTTATATTATTTACTCCTCCGTGCTCTAACTTGTATATTTTAAGCAATTTTTCTGACCTCCACCCTTTTCACCTGGGAAGCACTTTTCCAACTTTTGCCGACACCCCTTTGACCATTCTTTCATATTATGCACCGTAGCCTTACATATTTTAGTTCCACTTTTTACCGCCAGGGGCGCCTACTTATCTCGGGTGCTATAGGTCCAACCCCCTCGACTAATATATCTATGGATAGTATGTAAAACGGAGTTTCGTTCGGATAAAGGTTTGTTTAGAATAGAGTGCGCCCCTTGTTGCGAAATGTGGAACTAACAGATTTTTCAAAAGGATAAAGTGTTTTGAAAGGAATATTAAAGGAAACCCTCTGTGCGATCTGTGATCACACTTACCCACTTGTTTTAATTCAGATTCTTGATTGGCACCACTTATTTGAGATTGTAAAATGCGCCTTATTTAATGACATATTAATTAAGGCGAAAACAAAGGTAATTTTACCGTTTCAAAAAAGTGGTGGCAATCAAGAAATCTGAATTTAAAAAAAGTAGCCCACTGGCAACACTGAATCGAATGGGTTTTACCCATTTTCAATAAAGGAAGCTATTTCAGAAAATTCTGCTATTTTGATGTTCTGGACCGAATTTGCAGACGCGACAATGTGGAGAAGGGGGAAAACTGCTATCGTGATACAACAATAGATGAAGATGTAATTCATTTATTGAAAATTAAAAAAACGTTCGATTGCGAATTTTTTAAAGACCCCCCCCCCCCTTTTTTAGAATCTACAGTAATGTTTCTTAATTCTTTTAATTTCGAGATTTAAAATGAAATTTATTGCTGTAATATTTTGTAATACAAATTTAAAAACTGGATTTGAAAAATAACGTTTATTGAGTTGCTTATTTAATTAAAATTACAAATTTTAAACGTTCTTTGTGGATTTCTTCATAAATTGAAAGTCTTTATTCATTCATTTGTTAGAGACATGCATTTTCTAGAAGAAGCATTCAATTTTTACCGTATAGATAACCTTTTTAGTGCTATTGTATTACTATTATCGTTGTATTAACATTTCTTTAACCTTATTCTTCTTTGCTAATTTAACATATCCTTATTATTCAGCTGCAAATAAATCTTGTTTATAATATTATTAAAAAAGAACATTTAGTTATAATAGCAAAATTAGAGGAAGGGGGGGGGGGGGTACTTGTGGAAATCTGTATAATTCAGATGTAAACGAAAACGTTTATTGTTACAGTTATTAATACTAGTATTGATTTTCTGTGCCTATTTCCATTCATATATTTGTTTAACAAATATTAAGAAAGAAAAGAAAAATTCATATTTATGTCTAATTAATATTATTATCATGATTCTATGCGCACAATAAAAAAGAAATTGACATTTTTGTGTATTAAATATGCAAATTGAAATTTTTATGTATTAAATACAAAAAAAAATATCTTCTGTTTTAAAAATAGTAAATAATTTTTAGAATAATGATGTAGTAAATTATAGTATTAAATTACACGTCTCCTTTATGTAACCCCTATTGGTCTTTAAAGAAGTCATGAAAATGCAAAAGATCTTTAATCTGACGTATCTTTCGTAAAAAAATGTTAAGAGGGACAATTACTTCTAAAAGAAATATCTTCTGTTTTAAAAATAGTAAATAATTTTTACATTAATAATGTATTAAATTATAGTATTAAATTACACGTCTCCTTTATGTAACCCCTATTGATCTTCAAAGAAGTCATGAAAATGCAAAAGATCTTTAATCAGACGTATCTTTCGTTAAAAAGTGTTGATACTTTCTCCTCTTTCCTTCATTTGTCTAATTTATCAGCCACCGGCAAATTCTATCCATCATGTCCTCATGTCAAAGTGAAAACTGAATTTTCAACATGACATCAAAGTTCCTTTCTTACCAATACTTCTCACGGAAAATATCGCCCCCCCCCCCACACACACACTAATCCAAGCAAAATACTTCGAAAATGACAAGGACAAAGAAGAAACCGCAAAAAAGAACATGTTCCAGATCTTCTCCTGTTCCTGCCCCATTCCACATTCCTCTATCTGTTCCTTGCGTTTTTCTGAGGCTGCGCAATGATGAGAAACGAGAAACACTGTTTTTTTTCCCCACAGAATTATACAAGAACGGGAAGGAACACAAGCAACCGGATTAGCTCTGAAGCGCGCAGGGGCTGACGGAATTTTACGAACACGAACTGCTTGCAACCCCCCTAACACTTCACCTTACTATCCACTGGGCTTTGTTACTATGATAGATTAAAAACCAAGATGGGACATTTCCGGCAAAATCTGTAATGATAATAGTACTAGCGTCACTACCGACAAGGAAGAATTAACAAGCCTCCGAAATTTACCTATGTTGAAGAAATATGTTTACCCTCTGTGCTTTGAATATCTATTCTTTCCTAAAACGAAGCAGGTGTCAGACGATATTCTATTCATGCTTGCTTTATTTATTTAGCTGTTTTTTTTTTTTTTTTTTACCGTATTTGTATTGGTCACATTTAACTTACAAAATGATAATTAGAGTAATAATATAAAAGAAAAACCCTAGAAAATTCTGTTAATAACGTAAATATGTAAGTTTGTGAGGTTAAATTGTAAAAAATCAAATTCAGGTATTGTGTTAATTTATTCATATCGAATAAAACTTTGTTGAGTGTCATGTCAGTACCTCTATTTATTTTTAACTATTAGATTTATATAATTCTAAAAATTTGTCGAAATGAATTTTTCCTCATCTGTAATTTTAGTATTATTTCTTATATGTTAATATTATAAATATTATTGAATTGATTGTACGTTATTTACATTAAAAACAATATTTTTATTTTATCTGTAAGAAAGTGAAAATGCGTAAATTTTAAAAGATTATTGTAACGATTGTTTAAAACGTTAAACTTCATTAATTAATAAAACATCGGCTATAAAAATTTTCTTACCGAATGGGAATATTTATGAAATTTTCTGGGATTTGTAGAGTGCAATACTTCGTATATTTTTATATTACACTATTACTTTATGTAGCTTTAAACCCAATTATATCACATTTACTTCATATATAGCATTCAAGACGAAATTTTTACCCTGTTTTTCGTTGCACTTATATCGTTAACTCATCATGTAAAAAAAATAAAAAATAATAAAAGCATATATCCGTGCATGAACATAGAATAGATATTAGATATATAAAATAGAATATCTATTCTATGCATGGAAGTAGGAATACATGGAAGGGAAACAAACCCCTTTCCCATTAGAAGCAGGGAGAGACTCGATGCCACCGAATTTCTTTGAGGGTCCCCCATTACCCAGAATTCCCTGAGAGAATGGCAATAGTTTGGCTCGCTTATTTGGCCCTTCTTACACTCGACATTTTGTTCTTTTTAACGTTTCATCACAGAGTTAAAAAGAACGTGATATTGTGTTTGTTTACAGTAGATTATTTAACGTAGTGGTGGAAATGAACGTTTGATAACTATCCTATCAAAGCTATTTTAACAGCTATGTATCTTGAAATTAACTATAGAAAATTAAGACTTTTTAAAAATAATATTAATCGGCTGCTTTTATATTTCACTAGATATTTCCAATAGATCTAATTTATTTTAAATAACTCATCAAAAGTAAACTTCATAGAATCAGTTTAAATCTGATATATATTTTTAAACTTTATTATTAAAAAGCTTATATACAAAATGGAGCAACTTATAAAAATAAACGCAGGCGTCCCCCCTCCCCCTTGTTTAAATAAAGTTTACCGGATTTATTTACGAAATTTTTAAATATTATATTCAGTTGTACATTGAACCCAAGTTATAAATAAGTCACCTTAAATTGTGCTTCTACAACATTTATTCGAAATAACTAAAAAAAACAGTTTCAAAGATGTAATAAGTACTTTAATTTGAATGAATATTCTGTTACAAGATTTGCATACATCTCCCTAGATTTTTTTTTTTTTTTTTTTTTTTTGGGGGGGGGGGGGGGAAATTTATTCTTCACAAGTGACTTCATAAAAAAGATATTGTTTCCGTTCTTTTTCAAAACTTCTGATAGTAGGCATGAAATTGGGAAATATTTAAAAAGGCAGAATTTTTTTCCCACGGGAAATTAGACACATTTTTAAAGTTATTTATACATTAAAATGAAATATAACTATATGTATCATTTTAACCTTATGAAAACATCCTTTCATTTTTAAAGTCTAAAAAAACTTCACTCAGGAAAGACGCTTGTAAATGAATCCATTTAGATGACTTTCAGATGCTTATAATAAGCTCATCCCCTTTTTTTTTGGGGGGGGGGGGGCACAGCAATTTAGAAAGAAGGACTTGAATAGACAAATAACCAGTTATTAAATTTTCCAGATCTCCCCACTCCCCCCCCCCCCCCCCCACCCCCCTCTCTCTCTCTTACATGCTTCCAATATTTTTGAAAATCAATTCAATTATTTAGTCTTTTAATTCAGAGAATGTCCAAAATTTCTTCAACTCTTTATTTTAATAAGCATTTAATGTTTTTTGCTGTTAAATTTCTGTTTTAAAAATTGTTTTTAAGGCAAATTCTGAAAAAAAAAATCTTAGTTTAGCTTTTTTTTTTTTTTTTTTGACCATTTTTATTAAACTTGATATAGGCTGCACAAGCACATCTGTTCCAAAAATTGGTTATTTCTCAATTCCGTTCTGCAGCCTCGATGTCCAGAATCACTTTCCTGACTGCATTTATTTACTTACGTTAATGCAGTTTAAAACTTTCTGATACATTCATAGACTCAAAAACAAAATAGCATGAAACTAGTATGTTCAATATAAAAGATTTGTGATCAAATAGATTTTTATTATTTTTAGATATCTCAAATTATTACTCATTGCTGCTTTATAAAGAGCTTTCTTCATTTTTGCATCTGGAAACCCAATTCAAAATAACAAGTGCAACTAGATTTTATTGTTTTTAAATAAGAACAGCTACTGAGTTTACGTAGTTATGAAAAAAAAATACTATATTCAGTAAATATGCGATTAAATTAGGTTTTAATTAAATCATAATGCTACAGCTACAGGGCTGCCACATGCGACTAGTTTTTAATTCTAACTGGCACCACTTTCTCAAAACAAAAATCATTAACACACACTTTGACAACATTTGCAAGAGAAGTATACTTCAAAATTTATATTAGAAAAATACTGGTGCAAGCCTGTGGCAGCCTTGCAGTTAGTACTAGCTTGTAGTGTATGTATATAATGTGTTTAGTTTTAATTCATGGAGAGTAGTAAAATTTCGGAAAAACTTAAGGAATATTACATTTAACAAAATCTTAGAGGCAGTTAAAGATATTTTTAATATATATTACACATTTATTTAAAAATCAGACAGTTATATTATATTAAGATACTTTTCTTTGAAAAGAGAAACTTTAATTACATTCAATTTTTCAAGGAACTAATAAATTATTACATTTTTCGTTCTTTGGAAATTAATTTTTTGTTCTTAATCTCATGAATTTTGGTAGTGTTCTTACTGAGGAATTATGCAATCAAACTATTTTTCCTTTTTTTAGGGTTTCGTTCATCTGACGAAACCCTATTCGTCTCGCTCCTCTGTCTGTCTGTCTGTCCGTCACAGAGCCCGTTCTCAGAAACTATACATGTCGGAGACTTGAAATTTTGAGTACTTATAGCTGAACACCTCACATGAAACGACAAATCCTAAAATTTTGAAAAAGTCTTAAATTTAACCCTTTGGGCTCCCACATGTGTATTTCAAACAATTCTGTCTAAGTCAGCCCCTAATAAGGTTGGAGTCATGAAATTCCTCATACTTATAGCTGAATACCTGAGACAACAAGACAAATCATAAAATTTTGAAAAAAGTTTTATATTTAACCCTTTGGGCTCCAACTTGTGTATTTTAAGCAATTTTTTTTTTTTAACAGAGCCCCTAATTAAGTTAGAGACATGGAATTTTTAATTATTATAGTTAAACACATGAGCCCACACAACAAATCATAAAACGTTGAAAAAGTGTTATATTTAACCCTTTGGGCTCCAATTTGTGTATTTTCAGCAATCCTTTATAACAGAATTCCTAATCAAATTGGAGGCATGCAATTTTATATTCTAATAACTAAAAACCTCAGATCACACGACAAATAATACATTTCGAAAAAGTTTTATGTTTAACCCTTTGGAGTCCAGCTTGTGTATTTTAAGCAATTCATTTTAACAGAGTTCCTAAGTGAATTGGGGGCTTGAAATTTTGCATACTTATAGCTGAACGCCTCAGATCCCACGCCAAATAATAAATTTCGAAAAAGTTTTATATTTAACCCTTTGGACTCCAGCTTGTGTGTTTTAATCAATTCTTTTTAACAGAGCCCCTAATTGTATTGGAGACTTGAAATTTTGCATACTTATATCTGAAAACTTTAGATCACACGACAGATAATAAATTTCGAAAAAAGTTTCATATTTAACCCCTTGGACTCCAGCTTGTGTGTTTTAAGCAATTCTTTCTAACTGAGCCCATAATTAAATTGGAGATTTGAAATTTTGTATACTTATTAGCAGAATACCTGAGGCCAGGCGACAGATCATAAAATCTTTAAAAAGTCTTACATTTAACCCTTTGAGTTCCCACATATATATTTTAAGCAATTCTTCCTAAATGAGCCCCATAATTAAGTTGAAGACATGAAATTTTGTATACTTATAGCTAAACACTTCAGATCACACGACAAATAATAAACTTCGAAAAACGTTTTGTATTTAACCCTTTGGACTCCAGTTTGTGTATTTTAAGCAATTTTTTCTAATTGAGACCATATTTAAATTGGAGATTTGAAATTTTGCATACTTATAAGCAGAACACCTGAGGCCAGGCGACAAATTATAAAATCTTGAAAAAGTCTTACATTTAACCCTTTGAGCTCCCACATATATATTTTAAGCAATTCTTTCTAAATGAGACCCATAATTAAGTTGGAGACATGAAATTTTGCATACTTATAGCAGAAGATCTGAGACCACACGACAAATATATTTTTTTTCGAAAAAGTTTTATATTTAACCCTTTGGACTCCAGCTTGTGTTTTTTAATCAATTCTTTCTAACTGAGTCCCTAATTAAATTGGAGACATGAAATTTTGCATACTTATAGCTGAACGCGTCAGATCATAAGACAAAATATGAATTTTTGAAAAAGTCTTATAATTAACCCTTTGGGCTTCAACTTCTGTATTATAAGCAATTATTTCTAACTGAGCCCTAATTAAGCTGGGGATATGAAATTTTGAATACTTATAGCTGAACACTTGTGATCACACGACAAATGATAAATTTTTCAAAAAGTCTTATATTATTGACTCCTCTGGGCTCTAACTTGTGTTTTTTAAGAATTTTTTCTAACTTAGCCGCTAATTAAGCTACAGAGAGCTAGTTTCACTTGAAGGCTCCGGGAGGGGAGGGGGGTTCAATTTTTCCCCAAACCCCTCATCTGATATATCCTTTGACGACCCTTCGGTCACTCTTTCCTTTTATGCACAATAGCCTTTCATATTTTATTTCCACTTGGCCAGGAGGGCTTTCCTATTTTACGTTTTATGGGTCCAATTTCCTCGACTAATATAAGTGCGAATAGGTTCTAAAACGGAGTTTTGTCGGGCAGACGTTTGTTTAGAATAGAGTGCACTCCCTAGTTGCGAATTGTGGAGCTAACAGATTTTGCAAAAGGATACTGTTTTGGAAGAAAAATTAAACGAAACCCTCTGTGCGATCTCTGATCACACTTACCCACTTGTTTTCCTTCTTCTGCCGCATTTTTTAAATGCACAAGACATCTTTCAAAAATTATAATTTAAAAATAAAAAATACAGAAAAAGGAGAATCTTGTTGACAGCAAAAATATTTGACAGGTGCTACAGAATAGCAGAATAATACAATAGCAATACTTAGAATCAGAGCGAGAGATAAAGGAAATGCCAAGTTATCGCCAATCGCCAATGTCAGCAGGGTTGCAGGCAGTTTGAGGGTCCACCCTATCCCAGCATCCTCAGCTTTCTTCGGAGCTAATCGGGGTTGATATTATCCTTCTATTTAGTTCCAACTTCTTTGATTCTATGTTCATGTATCGTGGAAGATTCTATTGAAAACGTAAACATGAAACATTAAAAAAAGAAAGATCACAATAAGGTAGATGTTCAATGACAAACATTTTACAAGGATGGGCAGTTTCTTCCCTATTGTCACTAAAGCCGCTACGATCGCATTACCATTACGCTCTATGGAAATGTCCCATCTTGTATGTTAATCTATGGTTACTATCACCCCTTTTGCCGCAAGTGCTCATGGGGATTAACGAACGAGAAATTATCCGGTGGCAAACAGCAGGTAGGGAAGATGCAATGCAAAGATATGCTTGCCTTCCTTCTCGCTCTTTGTAATTCTATGGTTTTTTCCCCAAACAAATGTTACTTTTTTAGACTGCTCCTCTGACTTGGCTAATCAGTCGAAAAATGTGCTAACGTTTGGTTTGGCGACAAATGAAATTTTAGTTCGAAAAGAACAGTTATTTTTGGCGAAGAATAACAGTTCCTTCGTTTTTTCCTTGTTCCTTGGTTTTCTACCCATCCCTATTGCTAGCATATAAGTGGTTTTGCACCCGCTAATATGCGTGATTACAACGACTGTATTCCACTCATTTCTCCCATAGCAAATCACAATACGTATGCACACAGAGCAGTCCATTTTTTGAAATCGTAGCCAGAGTGCAGGGGCTAGCCTTGGCGGACCTGCTGAGGGTACATGAAAATAATATCAGTAATGGCGGAAATCACAATTGTTTAACTAAAAACACATAAAGAAAATTAATAGTTTTAGATTACAAAGTTACTTTTATGTGTAAATCCAATATGTTACATTCAAAATAAGGAAAAGGTCCAATATACCTAATTGATTCATTGATAATGCAATGTCAATAGCTCCGCCTACTGCTAAGTATATTGCAGGAGAACTTATATATTTTCCTCCATCTCCCCGAAAACTTCAATTTATCATTTTACAGTGTTCTTTTCTTACCACATTTTTTTATTCTTTCGTTTTTAATAATAATTGCAGAACACCTAAATTATGTCAGAGCTTCCTGTTTAAATATTTTTTTGTTAAAACGTGTAGAAAAGCTGGCCTTTATTTTCGTTTTCGAGTAGGCGGAGTTATATACCAATGTATAGTAATAGAAAAGTTTCCCTCATTTCAACTCATTGAAGCCGGTTGGCAAGAAAACTTGCCATATAAGGCGAATAAAACTTTTAAATTTTGAATACCAGTATTTTAGTTTGGTAATTTTCACATTATCTAATCACAAATTTTGAGCGATTAAATATTTTAAAATTAAATGTGAAAAAAATTGGTGTCGAAGAATTAAAAGAAATGTAAAAGAGGCTCGTCGTTAATTGGTTAATGAGCATTTAATTTGAAGTGTTTGCTTTTACTTATTGAGTAATTTTGTTCCTTTAATGTAAATTTTTGTTCTTTTTAATTAAATTTCTTTTAATGCTACATTGATTTTTCTTAATATTTGGCTTATATAAAAAGAAATACTAATATCTTTAAAATGCAAGATAAAAAAAGAAAATGTTAAATATGCCAATGTAATTTGTATCGATTTACTATACGGTTGTGATAAGATTACTAATGAAAAAAAAAAGAAGCATGTTTGCGTTATCTAATTGAGTGAAAGGGGGGGGGGGGGGGTCGTGTTTATGAGAAATGGGGATGCCCCGAAATGAAAAGCGTGAGGAAGGGGTATGTGAAAGAAAAAAGGTTGGGAAGCGCTGAAGTCGATGAGATGGTGTAATGATTAGAGTATCCGTTTAGTAAGCCCAAGTTTGTGGGTTGTGTCCTCGTTGTTTTAGACTCTTAAGAATTTTATTTCTATCTTTATTGATTTATTATCCGTTACTCTGATTTTTTTTAATCGATTCTTGTTAATGAAACTAATTTTTAATATTTAATTTTATTCATTTATATATTTATTTTTATTAATTTACTATCAGTTAATAAAAGATTATCATTTTTTAAATCAATCATTTATATATTTTTTATTAATTTACTGTCGGTTAATAAAATATTATCATTTTTTAAATCAATTCTTCTTATTGGAACTAAGTTTTTGCATTTAATATCACCTAAGGAAGGGCTATATTTTAATGAAATTATGACACTGGTTAAAATTACTTAAAAATAGTTTTAAGTTTAAGATAAATTAAAAGCCTTAAAATATGTTTCTTTTTAATTATTAAAATATGGCCCTTAGGTGGTATTAAATATTAAAATTTAGTTTCATTAAGAAGAAGCGATCTAAAAAATGATAATATTTTATTAACCGATTATAAACTAATAAAAATAAATAAATAAATAAATAAAATTAAATATTAAAACTTAGTTTCATTAACAAGAATCGATTTAAAAATTTCAGAGTAACTGGTAATAAATCAATTAAGCTAAATATATAAATAAATAAAATTCAATATTAAAACTTAGTTTCAACAACAAGAATCGATTTTAAAAAATTCAGGGTTATTCATAATAAATTAATAAAGATAGAAACAAAATTTTTAAAGAGTCTAAAACAACGAGAGTACAACCCATAAACTTATACGTGTACTCTAATCATTACATTCTAATCACAAGATCAAAGCTGAATAAAAGGAATTGTATATCCAGCTTTGTACAAGATTACAAGGAAACGACTGTAACTCGTTTCTGCAGGGTTCGTACGGGTTCCCGACTAAGAAATTCTTCGATACCAGAATTTTCTTATGGAAAAAATCTCTCCTTAAATAAGGCGAAATTTCGTCCATTTAAACTAGATTTATTTTTCTATAAAAAAAAATACTGATATTTGGCCTTGAAAATAACGGTACACGTACGCACCTTGTTCTCTCGCAGTAGATCACGATCCTCATATTATCCTTTTTTAGATCGATTCTTCTTAATAAAACTAAGTTTTAATATTTAATATCACCTAAGGGCCGTTTTTTAATAATTAAAAAGAAACATACATTTTAATGCAATAATTTAAAGTCACAACGTAAAAAATATTTTTATGTAATTTTAACCGATGTAATAATTTTATTAAAATATGTTTCATTTTAGTTATTAAAATATAGCCGTAGGTGATATTAAATATTAAAGCTTAGTTTCATTAAGAAGAATTGATTTAAAAATGGCAATATTTTATTAACTGATAGAAAATTAATAAAAATAAATATATAAATGAATAAAATTAAATATTAAAAATTAGTTTCATTAACAAGAATCGATTAAAAAAACACAGAGTAACTGATAATAAATCAATAAAGATAGAAGCAAAATTCTTAAAAAGTCTAAATCAACGAAGACACTATCCACAAACTTGCCCTTACTAGATGAATACTCTAACCTTTACACCATATCATCTACGTGTTTACAATCAAACGACTCCATTACACTCATTTCTCTCACAGCAAATCACAATACGCATGCCCGCAGAGCGATCTATTTTTTAGCAGTTTTATCCACTTAATAACCTCTAATTAATAACCACTAAGTGGTATGCCTCAAAATTGTGCGTAAATATTCAGAAATATACGAATAAAAAAGCATAAAAAGAGGTGTTTTTTTTTTTTTTTTTTTTTTTTTATAATGATGAAATAAAAGGTAATTGATATTTGAATACACCGAAACAAACCACATACATTGGAATCTGAAAGTTTGCTTATTGCCCCCGACTGAACAGAATGGCAAACAGTAACAGATTTAACTCATACCAGTAAAATAAAATAAATATTTTGTAATGAAAAATAAGGATACTACTCCGCACCACCTCTTTATCTGGCCATGGCCAATGACTTTCAAAACGAGTGAGCGCCTAAACGATAGTAAGTCCTCCTCGTTGGATTTTTGAAAGAGAAAGGAAAAAAAAAACCCCAAAGAAACTATGACTCTGTAAAGTAGGTTGGGGTTGGCATAATGAAAATGGGTCGAATCATTTTGGCCATCAATATGTAATGTGCGACAGACAATTTTACAAGGAAGTAGCGTAAACCAACCATTCTTTTTTTACTTTTCTTCCCCCCACCCTCCGGTCCTTTTGCTTTTCGTCAGTTTTTATTCTGTAATTCTAAATTACGGACATAATTATTTTATTCAAGTGGAAACTATTTCAAAACTTCAGATAATATTAACAATTGGAATCTGAATGCTTAAATTGCTAAAATATTACTAAAAGAATGACAGGTATTATTATTTATTTTATTTTTTTTTAAATCAGCCAATAATATGTATAACAAAAAAATAATATGTCTGAAAACTTTTTTTTTTTTTTTCGAAATGAGGGAAATTATCTTTTTAATAACTAGGGGGTTTTGCCCTCTACGTGCTACACTCGCCAACCTCCGTTCAGACTCTAAAAATCCGTTAATTTGATCGGCTTAAAAAAGACTACGGAAGATTGAATTAGAATTAAAAAACCGGAAAATAGAAATATTTGACATGTATAGTCAAAAAATTTTTAATTAAAACATTTTAACAAATGAAAAATGACCAAAAAAAAAAAAAAAAAAAAGAAAGAAAGAAATCATTGATAGTACCATTAAACTCATTATCCAAAATGCGGTATATCAAAGTGGAAAATATATAAATTCAATAAGAAAAATTATAAAAGGAATGCAAAAAAGATAAGACATGAATAAAAATTAAACTTGTGATGTGAAACTCGTCTTCAAGGGAGATATTTCGATATCACAAGTAAAGTACAGTTGATTTCTGAAAAAGAAATAGGAAGAAACACTTTAAAGCATATTTCTCTCATTTCCCAATCAACCGTATCCAACAGATTTAGACATAAACAAGCCAGACATAACAAATATTAAAAGAGCATGCAAGAGAAAAACTTACTGAATTAACATATAGAAATGATAAGAATTTATCACGAAACAGAGCAAAAATTGCTGATTATCCACATAAACAATCATCAAAACTTATATTGAAATCTCTTTTCACGTGGTATAAGAAGCAGTTACAGTTAACACACACACACATAAATATTGGGAAACCGGAATGGGTTCGCTAGGCGCTTAGCAACATGAAAAGATGCTAGATGAAAGTGCATAGCAACAATCCTGGTCAGCATATAATGAAGCTGAGTGGACGATAATTTCTTTGTATGAAATGGAGCAAGCTCGGCGATTGTTGTCATGCCATAATTGTAGCTTGCTCAACAGGATCCCTTTGTCTAAATGTAGCAAGCTCAGCTACTAATTTGTCATAAATAGTGGTGAGAATCCATTGTCTCGCGGACTTCTACTCCTTTCTAGGTGAGTGGCGGAAATGAAGTTAACCTGTCTATATTTCCTAACTTGTATAAAGCTTTTCTGTATTATATATAACCAAGAACTTTATTAAATTATGTTAAGTACCTAAGCCTTTTTACTGAAGTGCACCAGTCTCACTTCTATAGAGTAAAATAGCAGTAACATATATATTATTTATATCGTTGATTGATATTAGCCCAAGAGCTGTTAAACATTTTAGGGAAGGTATTTGAGGCACCCTGAAAATTTGTGCAACACTTCTTTTGTAATGGCTGAATACAAAATCGAATGTCTGGCTGAAGGATCGTGGCATTTTTGGCACTCGTGCCATTTTTGGCAAAATGGCACTTGACACGTGTCTGGCACAGATTTTGTGCCGACTAAAGTGTCTGTCATTTTCAAAATATTTTTTTCTAAGCATCAATATTATTCTGCCTCAATCTCAGCGTGCCTCAAATACCTTTTTGGATAGTCAAAATATGGCACTTGACACGTGTCTGGCACAGTTTTTGGGCCGACTAAAGTGTCTGTCCTTTTCAAAATATTTTTTTCTAAGTATAAATATTATTCTGTCTCAATCTCAGCGTGCCTCAAATACCTTTTTTGGGTAGTCAAAAAATGGCCCTTGACACGTGTCTGGCACAGTTTTTGGGCCACGATCCTTCAGCCAGACATTCGATTTTGTATTCAGAGGCACAAGTGTTGCACAAATTTTCAGGGTGCCTCAAATACCTACTCAAAAATGTTCAACGGCTCTCCTACTATATGCACCGCCGGTACAGGTGCTTTATACAGGACACGATGCAAGTTCATGAATCACTTCACTAAGACACTTTAAATAAATATTAAATTGGACATTTATTTACGATACACTTCAAAATTTACAATAATTATGTGGAGCAAAATATTTACGTAAAGGTAGAACAGATCCTACTCTGTTATATTCTAATTTGGGATACTATCTACGCATTATGTTGTCACACTATGACACGCTATCCCCGTCTCTCTTGAGCGTACATACTAAGGCTTATTCAAAATCTCGGCACACACGTAGGCTTCTCCTATAAGACACTTCTCTAAGAAAATACACCGTGCTCACAGCGCGACTAAGGTTGTGTTTAAAAAGGAAAAGTGGTTCCTCTCATTCTAAAGTAATAAAATGTCAACCGGCCTTTCTTTTCCAATCACACTTGCGGTTTTTAACAAAAGGACGGGAGATTCGACAATGTAAAGGAGATAAGAAGATTAGATAGAACGTGAATGAAATTTTTTTTTCTCCAGCTGGATGTCCGTCAGTTACCTTGTAAAGCTATTAAAGATTAATAGCACCGCCTGACCAGAAAAAAAAAGACCGCGAGTTGAATGATGTATCTATCTGGACCGTAACACCGTTCTACTGTAATACCATTCTCCTCTACCTCCCTGTATTCCTTACTTCGTCTTCTTTCTTCTAATCTCTGGTGTCTCCTTTCTATTTTCACAGGCAAACCCACTATAGCTATTGGCAGCTTGCCCTGTGACAGGTCATCAAAGATTATCTTCCGCTCATAAACTACACCTTTTACTGTTACGCACCTTCATATTGTACCACCCACATTACAGTAGACAATCTCTTTTCCGGAATTTCCTTTCATAATTTCCACTCGTTTTAATCTCATAGGAAAGAAAAGGAATAGCATACGTAAGTACATACATAATAATACACAGATAAATGTAATAAAGAAAATAAAATTAACTTAAACGTATACCTTGTTAACGTCAGAAACCTGACAATGGCTTTTGAATCTAATTATGCCTATCATATGATTCCATTGGATTAGCCAGGATTTGGAGGCGCTTTGAATTATTATTACCCATAAAATGAAGAATTTTTTTTTGTTTTGTTTTGTTTTATCTTCTACTAGCTGTTACCCGTGACGCCGTTCACGTAACATAAAAAGAAGAAATGAAGTAATTAAGCAAATAATTTTTCTTCCGATAATTAAAAACATATATAATAAACCAATTGTTTATCACATTTTATATGAGACAATCTATATATTCTATATATATATATATATATATACCGGGTGTCCCAAAAAGGACTGACTGATTTTAAAATTCAATAACTTGCAAACGGTAACAGATATTTAAAAAATTCTTGCAGGAGGGTTATGCATAAGGTCAAAAGTTTTATTACAGTGATTTTCAATTTTAGTTCGATTTACAAACAATAGATGGCGCTGTAAGCAATAGTCGCTAAATACAGCCTCGATTTTTGGTCCTTTATCTTGTTCCATGTAGAAAAAGGAGATGGAAATGTATTATCCGGGCCACGAAGTACCAAAAATCGAGCCTGAATTTAGCGACTATTGCTTACAGCGCCATCTATTGTTTGTAAATCGAATTAAAATTGAAAATCACTGTAATAAAACTTTTGACCTTATGCATAACCCTCCTGCAAGAATTTTTTTAATATCTGTCACCGTTTGCAAGTTATTGAATTTTAAAATCAGTCAGTCCTTTTTGGGACACCCGGTATATATATATATATATATATATATTACGCTATCGTACGTGGCACAGAAATCGCAATTATTTGTTAATTGTTTAATGGCAACGCCCAAATGAAACGCATCTCATTGGTTATTGAACAACATTTAATGCATATCTATACCTATAGGGGGGTTATCCGTAGGAGACCCTGTTCTGTCACCAAAAGGGACGCCACTTGGCGGTATCTCTAATAATTCGCCAAATTCCCATAGATTTCCATTGTAAACCAATAGGGTTTACTTGCTTACAGAAAATCAACAAACTGAGAGATTTTAATGCAACAAAAACTAATTTTAGCTTAAAGGATTATATTAATTATATTTAACCCTCTCGCTACGTATTTTTTTTTTTTTTTTTTTTTTTTTTTTTTTTTAATCAAAATAGGTTCAAAAATCGCGCATTTTTTTTATTACATATTTCAAATCTATATATAGATTAGAGTTTAAACATGTAAACATTTTTTGTAAAAGAGTTCAAGATCTTAGAAATTAGGCGAAATCAGGAGACTATTTTTATAGTCTCGCACCACTATTGTAAGAAAATAAATTTTGCAGTATATTTCTCTTGTAGATGTTGTTAAAGCCTATATGATTTTTTTTTAATTTAAAAAGTGGTCCGCGTTGAAATAAAAAATAGTTGCCAGTGGAAAAAATGAATCTCCGAGGAAATATCAGATTGCGCACATTTTGGTACTTTTACGTTGCCCGAGGAAATCTCGGGTTGCGCAGCGAGAGGGTTATGGGAGACCAAGTAAATTAAATTATGAATAAAAGTATCAGGATACAATACTTAGCATGCTTTCCCAAACATAAATTTTAAAAGAGACCAAACTGGTCGCCAAGGGCGGATAGTATGAGTAATTTAACCCTAGAACTACCGGAAATTTTACTCAAGTTTTATAAAAACATTCTACACCAGAATTTTTACTTAAAACTATTTAATTTGTTTATTTAACTTATTTTGATTAACTGTCTGATTTATACATTTAGTTTGTTTTGAAGAAATTTTCTGGTTTGAATAGATATTTTGAATATACATGTCGGGTCCATTGGACCCTTCTGGTAGACAGAGGGTTAAGGTATTTCTTTATTATAAGGTCATTCGCATAACTCAGGTTTATACGCTGAACCAGGATGTCTGTTTATATCATGAAGTAATAAGAAAATTACAAAGATGTCATATCCGCGCCGGGCTACCTAATTGTCGCCAACATAGATTATTTTGCTTGCCATGGTAACCCAGCTATTGTTGTTTATTTATTAATAAATTGTTTATTTACTTTAATTTTCTTTTAAAATTATATAAATTGCTTTGTTCTATAGTTCTTAATGAAACATTTTTTTTATTTATTGTTATTCCCTTTTTTAAAGTAATAGAACATAAGTTAAAAACAGACATGCAACTGGTATTCAAAAACGATATTTTCGCCAAATTGGCGTCAAAAACAGATCGCACCAAACCAGGTGCGTATATGGCATCTGTGCCAAGAAAATTATCTGATGATACTGTTTTATATGTTTTACAATGATACTTGTCATCAAAGGTGGGCGAAGAATTGATCATCTGGAATATTATTCAGTCTTTACCACACAAAAAACAAACCTGTTTACAACAAAATGTGCAAATGCATTTACTTTTGCATAAAATTTCTTTCTCTAAAAAAAGCAAATTGATTACAAACCCGATTACAGAACATAACCTTTCTATCTAGTTAATTTTTGTACTTTTTAAGAATGAAAATACATATTTCCTGCTAATCATTACGGCATTTTCGACATTGATAATTTTACTGTGCATATTATTGACATTTGCTATCCATTTGCTCTTCAAAAGTTTTTTTTTTAAATTTTAAATTGAAATTTAAATCTTTGTGTTAACGTGCGCAGACGATAAACCGTAAGCACTGATAATATATTTTTTTAAATAATAAGAATTAATACCATAACACAATCTCATTTTATTTCAACACCAAAGCGTATCCGTTTTGTAATTTCCATATATGACGTCACTTTTGCCGTCTTTACGTACTTACTCAAAATTCATGCACCTTGTATTATTAAAAATACTTGAAAATTTCCGTTTTAATCTTTCAATTAGAAATTAAATTATTATTCTAGGTTTTTATTTTTTGGCAACGAAAAAAGGAATATAGTTAAATTTTATCGGAAAATGTCAATTCATTGTGTATGAAAAATAATGAAATTTTGGATTATTAAGCAAAATATTTGAATAAAATAAATTAAACATAACCTATGTTCATTTCCGGGTTGTAATCCATCTATACCAAAAAATACAAAAGCATTAATTCATCCGTTTAGATGCTGACTCCATTCAAACTTTCGGACACACATTGACATTTATAATATTATAAGGATAAGGATACTATTCTATCTATACTAATATTATAAAGAAGTCAAAATTGCGTGTTTGTTAGAGGTAATCTCTGGAGCTACCGAAACGATTTCAAAAGTAATGGTATCAAAATGATGGTGTTAGTCCAACTTAGAACATTGGCTATATTTTATGTCGGTGCCACTACTCCAAAGGGGGTGCGGGAGCAAAAAACGTTCTAAAAATGCAATTTTTGTGTTATGGAAGGGCCAAGAATCATGAAATTTGGAATGGTAATTACTTATAAAATATAAATGATATCTAAGAACATTTTCTAAACAGTTCTAAATTTAAAAGAGGGGAAAATGCACAAAAAGCATTCTAAAAAACGTTCTAAATGGTGGTTTCTACACAATCTCAGGAAATGCCATACCGATTTAAAAAAATAATGGTGTCAAAATGATGGTGACAACCATTGCTCCAAGATAGGCTATTTTTTATGTCGGCGCCACTACCCCAAAGGGGGTGCAGGAGCAAAAAGCGTTCTAAATTACGGTTTTTACGTTACTGAAGGGCCTAGAAATATGAAATTGGAAATATTAGTTAGGTACTAGATATAAAGGATTTCTAAGAACGGTTCTTAAAAAATTCGAAATTTAAAAGGGGTGAAAATGCACGAAAAGCGTTCTAAAAAACGTTCTAAATGGGGGTTTCTACACAATCTCAGGAAATACCAAACCTATTTTAAAAATAATGGTGTCAAAATGATGGGACAACCTTTGCTCTAACATAGGGTATGTTTTATGTCGGTGTCACTACCCCGAAAGGGGTGCAGGAGCAAAAAACGTTCTACATTCCGGTTTTTGCGTTACTGAAGGGCGTAGAAATATGAAATTTAAAATATTAGTTATTAGATCTAAAGGTTTTCTAAGAACTGTTCTTAAAAAATTCGAAATTTAAAAAAGGTGAAAATGCACAAAAAAGTCTAAAAAACGTTCTAAATGGTGGTTTCTACACAATCTCAGGAAATACCAAACCTATTTAAAAAAGAATAGTGTCAAAATGATGGTGACAACCCTTGCTCCAAGATAGTCTATATTTCATGTCGTGCCACTACCCCAAAGGGGGCGCAGGAGCAAAAAACGGTCTAAAAATGAAATTTTTGCGTTACTGAAATATGAAATTTGAAATATTAGTTACTGATTAGATATAAAGGATTTCTAAGAACAGTTCTTAAAAAATTCGAAATTTAAAAGGGGTGTTTATGAGCGAAGAGGGATCTATAAAACATTCTAAATGGTGATTTCTACTCAATTTTGGAAGTATCAAATCGATTTCAAAAGTAATGGTTGTAAATTGATGGTGACAGACCTTGCTCTAACATGGCTCTGTTTTATGTTTGTATCACTACCACCTTGGGGTTGCAGGAGAAAAAAACGTTCTAAATTGCGGTTTTGTGTTATGGAAGGGCGTAGAATCATGAAATTTGAAATGGTAGTTACGTATAAGATATCAATGATCTCTAAGAACATTTCCTAAAAAAATCGAAATTTAAAAAGGGTGAAAATGTGCGAAAAACGTTGTAAAAAACATTCTAAATTGCAATTTCTATGCAACCTCAGGAAGTACTGAACCGATTTCAAATATAATGGTGTAAAAATGGTGGTGACAGCTCTTGCCCCAAGATAGGCTGTATTTTATGTCTGTTTCCACTACCCCATAGGAGATGCAAGAACTAAAAGCGTTCTAAAAATGTGATTTTTGAATTATGGAAAGACCTAGATTCATGAAATTTTGCATGGTATATATTTATTAGATATAAATGATTTCTAAGAACATTTCTTTAAAAATTTGAAATTTAAAAGGAGTGAAAATGCGCGAAAAGCGTTCTAAGTGCCGATTTGTGAGCAATCTCAGGAAAAATCAAATTGATTTCAAAAGCAATGGTAGGCAAATTGATGCTGACAGCCTCTGCTCTAACATAGACGCTATTTCATGTCGGTGTCACTATCACCTGAAGGTTGCAGGAGCAAAAAACGTTCTAAATTTCGATTTTTGTGAACGGTAGGGGCTAGCAATTTGAAATTAGGCAAGGTACATATTTATTAGATATAAATGATCTTTAAGAACAGTTTCGAAAAAATCGTAAATTTAAAAGGGGTGAAAATGTTCGAAAAGCGTTCTAAAAACGTTGTAAAAACGTTCTAAATTTCGATTTCTCTCAATCTCAGGAAATACCAAACCTATTTCAAAAGTAATGGTTGCAAATTTATGGTGACAGTCCCTACCCAACATAAGCTATATTTTATGTTGCTGTCACTACAATCTGGGGGTGCAAGAGCAAAATATGTTGTAATTTGCGTTTTTTGCACCAATGAGGGGGTCTAACATTTTGAAATATGGCATGGTATTTACTTACAAGATGCAACTGCTTTCTAAGAACAATCGAAAGAAAATTCCAAATTTAAAAGAATGAAGTGAGCAAAAAGCGTTCTAAAAACGTTCCAAATTACAATTTTTATACAATCTTATCAAATACCAAACCGATTTAAAAAATAATGGTGACAAATTGTTGGTGATAGAACAAACATAAGCTATATTTTATGTGTGTGCCACTACCACCAGAGGGTTGCAAGAACAAAAAACTTTCTAAATTGCGATTTCTGTGATACTGAAGAGGCTAGAAACTTTAAATATGGCATGGTAGTTATTTATAAAATATAAATGCCCTCGAAGAACTGTAGAAAATAAATTCGAATTAAAAAGGGGTGAAGCGAAAGGGAGGTGCGAAATGCGTTCTAAAAAAGTCCTAAATTACGATTGCTATGCAATTTCAGGGAATATAAACCGATTATAAAAGTAATAATTGCGAATCAGTGGTAACAGTCTCTGATCCTACACAGGCTATATTTTATGCGCTTGATTCTACCACCTGGGGGTCACAGGAACAACAAACGTTCTAAAAAAGGCCTTTAAAAGCTTTCTAAATTGCGTTTCTGTGGAATATTAGGAAATAGCAAACCGATTTGAGAATGAATGTTGGCAAATTAATGGTGACAGTTCCTATTTCAACATAGCCCTTTATGTTGAGAGAGGTGGTAGGACTTGGAATTTGACATGATGGTTAATTTTAAGATGTAAGAAGATGGTTTCTAAAAAATTCAAAACTCCAAATGAATACTGAAATAAGCGTATTAATTGAGCATAAAAGTTTCAAAATGTTTTCTAAATTATCATTTATTTAGTTTTATTTCTTTTTATTAATTTAAGTCTAATTTCTGCCTAATGCAGTGTAATAATGAAGTTTAATCAAACTATGTTTTAAATGGTAATTTTTTAATTATTCCTAAAAGTATAATTTCTTTTAATAAAAATTAGACATATAAATATCACTTGGCATATTTCAAATATTACGCGAGCAAAGCCGCGGGGTTTGCTAGTATTTATCTATCTATATTATTAAGGACAAACATATCTGTGCGTAACGCATACGTCATTTTGCGAATGGCAACACTTTGAAATTTGAAATAAAATTTTAGTTTTGCAATTTTCTCTACTGCAAATTTTTAAACTTCTAAACATTGCACATTTTAAATTTTTACACCGTCGTATGAGAAAATAAATGCTCTTTTAAATGCAATTTGTTTGAAAGTTGTATCTCAATTTATTTTTGAGATATTAATTTTTTTGTAATTTTTAATACCATTTTTCTAATCGTGGCAACAAAAGTGCCCCATTTCTATTGCAAGTAAAGAGAAAATAGTCAAAAATAGGAGATTGCTATATTTTTTTGTTGCATTTTCTCATAAACCTGAAAAAAAAAGTTTGAAATTAAAATACGGGCTATGTCAAGAATATTGGCTGTTATTCCGCGATAATGACGTCATATGCATACTTTTCTATAGACGAAGTTTAAGACTGGATTGTAAAAGTGGATTGCAAATGACGTCATTTTATAAAAAAAGCGTGTATTTTAAGTCTTAAAACTGAATTATGGTTTGTAGGAGTGCGTCATTTTCACTGATCAGCTGCTTTGAAATTCTTCACAGGTGAAAATGCTTCACTTTTGAAAATAATGTAATCAAAATCACACACTGATAAAACGCAATGTTTTACAAAAATTTAGAGTGTTTTTATAAAAGAGATGTGACATGCAAATAATAGCGATTTATATTATAGAAATTGATGATTCTCGCCTGGATGGATTTGCTTCTAAAGTTAGACAAGCATACAAATAATACGAGGTTTAAAATAATTTCATGTTCCTCAAGTTTTTGTCTAAAATTCTCTCGAACAACAAAATTTTAATGCTATTCTTTAGGAGATTCTACTATAATTTTATCAAAATAACATAATTTGTTTAATTTAATTTTTCATAATTTTATATCTACCCTATATATATAAAATCCTAATGAAACGAATATATGAAACGGCTGAAATATAACGATTCTTTGAATCGACTGATTAAACAACTGATTATGTTTCACGGCGATTTCTCCTAAAATATGGAATACTTTGCGATGAAATTAACACCAAAAATCAATATTGATCCGCAGATTTCAAAACTGGTATTAGAATTTTTAAATTAGAATTAGTTTTCGAAATATTAATTTTTTTCTAATTTTATGTACATTTTTCTAATGATGGCAACTCAAATTTTAATCAAACAGATATTTTTTTTTTTTCAGATTTTAGAAAAGATTACAATTTTAAACTAATTTGGCGAGAAGTTTGGCCTCCCTTAAATGTATGCTAAGAAATGTATCATGTTACTTTTATTCATAATTCAATTTGTACTTCATTATCATTTTATTTAATACAAACAGAAACATTTAAAATAAATGGCTTTCACTTCTTTATTTTTTTTAATGAAATGAAAAGAGAAATATTAGGCACAGATGTCATATACGCACTGGGGTACATAATTGGCGCCAAACTGGCATTATTTTGGTTGACATGGTAACCCGGCTATTGTTGTTTATTTAATAATAAGTGTTTATTTACTTTATTTTCTTTTATTAAATTACATAAATTGTTTTGTTCTATAGTTAGTTATTTTTTTGGTTATTTTCCTTTAAAAATAAAAATTAATAGAAAATAATTAAAAAATACGGTACTACTTAGTTATTCTATCGACCCATTTCGCCAAATTATATAAATTGCTAAACCGCTCGCCAAATTATACAACTTGACATAATTTTTATTTTAAATAACGAAAGAACAAAGAAAATAGTATAACATTAATAAATATACAAATAAAACGTCGAAATAAAAATCACTTGATGACGTAAAGACGTGTAACTTGCTTAAAGTCAAGTGAATGTGACATTTATCAACCATTATTGGTATTTAATCTTCTAGTTTGGTGATAGATTTTTATTCGACTGGATAACTAAGCAGTACCAAAAATACATATGTAACTGGTATTCGAAAACGAGGATTTCGCCAAATTTTCGTAAAAAAAATCCCGCCAAACCGGGTGCGTATATGGCATCTGGCCAAATATTAAATGATGTAACAAACGATGACATTTAATTTCAACTTCAAAGTAATGTTTTAATTTACCACTCGAAAAAAAAAATGCTAACTGGCTAGTTAGTATACCTTTAGTACCCTATAGTTATTGGCGAGATTTGCACACGGCTAGCGTAACAGTACCAAGAATTCTTTGCGACAATGCTTTTATGTACTATTATTCGAAAAAAAAATTGATTTTTTTAATCGAAATGGAAAACTTTCGGCACAGATGCCACATACGGTCCCATATTGGCGCTATTTTTTTCTGACGCTAATGTCATATACGCAACGGGTACTTAACTGGCGCCATACTATCGTTATTTTGCTTGATTTGATAAGCCGGATGTTGTTGTTTAGGCTGTTGATCTTTTCCCTAAATTAGCGTCGGAAAAAAATCGCGCCAATATGGGGCCGTATATGATATCTGGGCCAAACTTTCATATGAAAAGCGAAGGGATCAGAGCGTATTTATTTATGGCAGTTACATGACTTGGACTATTATAATACTAGTATTAAAAAATGCTCTCACGAGCACCAAAAAAGGCTAATATGTTTTTAAGTATGAAAAAGGGTTTGACAAGTGCTTCTAATTGAGCATGAAAAAGGACAAGGGGTCCCTTTTTGGCTGCAGCTCACTGTCAATGCCAACTTTGAAAAAATCATATTTGCACTTTTTCCCATGTAAAATAAATTTGCAGTACTTTAGTAAAACTTTCCGTCGTGCTTTGCATGTTAACTGCACTGTTCCACTATTGTGCTGCACATGCTTCTGCAATGCAACTTTGTACAGTGTACTGTGTACCATTATTTCTCTACAAATTATACTACACTGTACATTCATTCCTATTATGCTTTTGAGCCTCAGCGCACACTCACATTGTGCTTTTGTATACTTCCGTATTAAAGGTGTATGCGTCTAATGTTCGTTTATAATTTACATATGCACTGTTGTACTGCATAGTACATCTTACAGTCACAGCCACTTGGATATAATTTCAACAGTCAATGAATGCATTATACTGTTATGCGTGCACATTTGGAATTGTTCCTGTGCAGACTGCTGCAACAGTCTGCACTGCACTACAAATCAGTTTTCTGTACAGTTCTTCACTGCGGGCGTGCTTGGTGGCACTGAATGAGTGTGATACGCTGCAGGAACTAATATTTTTGGTACTATGTCGCCTTACATTCATATTTAATCAGGCTGCGTCTTTACTGTCTGTGTCTTTACACTACACATTTTTATCGTAACTGTGGCTGATTTTTTTATGTGGAAAAAGCGCAAATATGATTTTTTCAAAGTTGGCATTGACAGTAAGCTGCAGTCAATAAGGTACCCCTTGTCCTTTTTCATGTGGCCGCCCCTCCGGGTGGTTCCGACCCGACCCCTTGAGTCGGGGAGGTGACCGGAAGCTCGGCAGAGTTCGTTGTAAACGAATGCGAGGGGGCCGGATGGGGACGATTCGCCACCTGCTCGAGAGGCTCATCTCCGACAGGCGTTGAGCACGGTGGCCACGGTTAACGGACGTTGTGCATAGGGCCGTAGCCCGCTTCGGTGGGTACCAAAGGTGCGGTCCTCCGGCACCCGGGTTCTCTGGGCAAGCCGGGTAGCGACGATCCATAGGTCGATCCCGGTGCCGGTCTACGGGCCGGACGGTGTCGCCGGGCAAAGACTAGCTAAGGCGATAGGACCCCATCCACCTATTGACTAAGAGGGAGCCTGAAGTATGAGTGAGGGCTTTGTAGTGGAAAGTCCTCGGTGCTCGCTAGTGACGACGGGGCTCGCGGGAACGCCATGCAGGGACTCCCGGAGCAACCGAAGGGCGAGGGTTTCGGACAGCGCCCAAGTTACTTTATGACTTGGGTGGCTCATCCCTCCGAGGACCTCAGCTGGAGCAGTTGGGAGCCGACCCTAAGGGTGTGGGGTTTGGCGGTGCCCCCGTTGACCAAGGAGCGGTCGCGTGGGGAGGCCAGTATGGTACTGGTTGCTCCACGTCGTGCCGTGCCCCATGGGAGGGGGTCGGCCGGCAGGTCCACCATCGAACACTACTCCCGCAGGGTACCGGAGGCTCGCCGGTAACGCGGCGGCTCATCGTGCCTTGGGTGAACTCTTGGTCCGATCCAGGTCCTCCGTGTCTATGCGGTACCGGAGTTTGCCTCGCCTGGTGATGAGGACCTAGAGGTGTCTCCACCTAACTTTCGAACGCACTAACAAAGGTAGCGGTCGGTCACTGCACGGGGTCAGGGGCCTTCGGGCCTGGGTACCCTCGACGGCCGTGAGGTAAGGTAGTGGCGGGCGGGCTTCTGTCGGCCTCCACTGGCTTCTCTGTCCTAGGATGGAGTCGAGTCGGTGGGGGCTGGCGGGACTCCGTTCCGTCCGACCCCCTAGCGAGGCGGAGTCTATTCCGTCTAGGTGGAGCTTTCCGTGCCCGCCTGGGGTCGCTAACGGCACCTAGTCTGGGCCAACTGGTTCCCGGCGTGATCCGCGAGGAGTTCCGTCGGTTGAGCCGGGTGGTTTGGGCGAAAAGCCAGGAGCTGGGTCGCTTTACGGCCGGAGGGATTTTCCCCGTCCTCCCTGGTTTTCAAGTTAGGGGCCCTTCATTAACTTTCCTATCGGCTGTCCCACAAAAATGTCTCTGCCGGAAAATGGTATCTGATCTTGGGGGCCTGTCCGTAAATTAAATTCGGGTCGGGAAGCCTCGGTTCAGTCCGTGGGCCCAGCGTCTTTATAGGCGTCTGGTTCCTGCGATGGCTTGCGGGGTCTACCGGCTCGAGTAACCAAGTTTAGGGACCACTTGGTTTTTCTAGCTGGGTGGTGAGAACTATCGCATCGATTGTTCACCAACTTGGGAATAGTCGGCGTGACGTGCGTTGGGCAGTGCATCGACCTGACCGGAGTTTGCGTGGGGTTCCGCTCTGTTGGAGCTTGTCTGGCGGCGACCTTCGGGACGCGTCGCGGGGCTTGCTTCACGGGTGGTTCCTTGCGTCGACAAATGGGCCTGAAAAGGGTCTGGGACCGGAAGATGAACCCCTCATCTTGTCCTTTTTCATGCTCAATTAGAAGCACTTGTCAAACCCTTTTTCATACTTAAAAACATATTAGCCTTTTTTGGTGCTCGTCAGAGCATTTTTTAATACTAGTCATTTAAATTTTTTGATAATTATATATTGAATATAAATAAACCTGAGTTGCTTTTAAATATTCCCAATACTTTTATCTTATTTCGGACAATAATGCACTATTTAACCAAGTAATGCACACTGTTTTAAGAGGTTCAAAGTTTTTTAATCAAATTCACGTTATTTTTACTTATAATTTAATTTGCTTTGACTCCCTTAAATATAATTAATATAATTCCTTAAACTGAAATTAGTTTTTGTTGCATTAAAATATCTCAATTTGTTGATTCTCTCTAAACAAGTAAACCCTATTGGTTTACAATGGAAGTCTATAGGTATTTGGCGATATATCGCCAAGTTGGCGACAAACGTGGCGGTATTTGGCGACAGAACAGGTTCAAGCCTATGGCAACCTCCTTTATAGGTATGGAGATGCATTAAATGCTGTTCTATAAACAATGAGATGTGTTTCATTCGAGCGTTGCCATTAAACAATTAACAAATAATCGCGATTTCTGTGACACATACAATAGCGTAATATATATATAGATATATATAGATTATCGTGGAAATGGAAGGTTTAGGCCACATCGTATTGTATAGCTAGACCGGTTATACTAACATCGTTCTCATGTTTTGCTACAATTTATTTTATTGAACAGTAATTCGCTTAAGCCTCTTACTACTGCTATCACTAAGAACTTTTTCATTCTTAGAAGCAATAATGAGAGCTAATATTAGCGTAAACCTGAGTAAAAGTAAAACAAAAAGTTAATTTTTTTACAGTAATAAAGGTACACAAAGCACTCTGATATGCACACCTTACTCCAAACTTGACTAATAACAACAGTTATGTGAGGGTTGCCAACTGAACTATTCGGCAGCCTTGGTCATGAACCGAGATATTGCACGCCAACCGAGTCAAATTTTGATCATCGAAGTTGGACATAAACCGAACTGGTCGTAAACCGAGGTTCCACTTATATTTTGACCCATAAGTTTGCAAATATGGCATTATTTATATATTCAATGGCGATAATCATTAAGCATCTTGGCGATTTTGGCGATGAAACTCACCGATTTCAAAGTAACGTTCCGAAGTGTACTTGAACCGCCACAGATGTCATATGAACATCACGTTGGCGCGATTTTTTTCTGACGCCAGTGTCATATACGCACCGGGGTACTTATGGCGCCAAAGTTTTGTTATTTTTCTTGATATGGTAACCCGTATATAGATGATATATTAACGAGGTTTTCACCAAATTGGCGTCGGGAAAAATCGCACCAATATGGAGCGTATATGACATCTGTGCTGAATGTTGTTGTTTATTTATTAATAAATTGTTTATTTACATTTATTTTCTTTTTTAAAATTATATAAATCGTTTTATTCTATTGTTATTAATTAAACTTTTATAAATTTATTGTTAATCCCTTTTTAAAAATATATATGTAACTGGTATTCGAAAACGAGGTTTTCGCCAAATTGGCGTCAGAAAAAATATCGCGGGAACGTTGTGCGTATATGACATCTGTACCATACTTGGTGCAACTTGATTATCCTGTCGACCAAAAAATTATCGCCAAACTATAAGATTAAATGACAGTAATGGATCATAGTAAATATTTCATTCACTTGACATTAAACACGATACACGTGTTTGTTACGTCATCAAGTGATTTTTAATTCAAGTTTTGGCACAGATGTCATATACGCCCCATATTGGAGCGATTTTTTTGACGCCGCCAATGTCATATACGCACCGGGTACTTAACTGGCGCCAAAGTGTCGTTATTTTACTTGATATGGTAACCCGGATATAGATGATATACTAACGAGGTTTTCGCCAAATTGGCGTCTGGAAAAATCGCGCCAATATGGAGCGTATATGACATCTGTGCCCAAGTTTTTATTAGTATTTTTATTAATGCTTTACTTATTTATTTATTCTTCCGTTATTTAAAATAAAAATTACGTCAGTTTGTATCATTTGGCGAATAGTTTGGCGAAATTGGTCGACGGAATAATCAAGTAGTACCGCATATTTTTGCTGTACATTTTGGACAATATCTCAAGCAAAAGTACCTAAAGTTAAACGAAACCCTAATTATTTAAGTCACAGATGTCATATACACGACGGGTTTGGCACGGGGGTTTTTTCCAGTTTAAGGAAAACCGAGTTTTCGAATAGCAGTTACAGATATATTTTTAAATTACTTTCTATTATTTTAAAAAGGAAATAACAGTAAATAATGAAAAGTTCAATTAATAACTATGGAACAAAACAATTTATATAATTTTATAAAATAAAATAAAAGTAAATAAAAAAAATAATTGATAAATAAACAACAATAGCTAAGCTACCGTATCAGGCAAAATAACACCATTATCGCGCCAGTTATGTGCTCTGGTTCGTGTATAACATCTCTTCCTTATTTAAAATAGATGGAATGGTATTTTTTAAGGTATGCTTAGTATGTGAAGTATTTATATTACTGCATAACTATCGCTTGTGTAAGTCAGGATGTTATGATGATAATTAAAAAAAACCCTTACATTTAGCTCCTGAACAGAAACTTAGGATTTACCCTGTTTTTTTTTTTGTTTGTTTTTTTACCCTATCAACTCGTTTGTGCTCCATTGTGTCAATTACTCCAGTTCAAAATATTAATCAAGAAAGTTCATATACTACGTATTTATGAAAATTTTGCATTATCTGCTTAGGTTGACGTCGGTTTCAAAAATACAAAAATCTGTCTATTGAATTTCAATATTTATTGACTTATAAAAACAAAAGTACACGTGTTATCCTTTTTTTAACATTATTGTACTGCTTTTTAGAGAGTGGCAATGAAAGAAGTTATTGAATTAGAAAATGAAAAGGAGAGATTTCTATAATTTTGTGGAGACATTATAAAAAACAAATTCGATTTTCTCAGCGACCGTCAAACATACAAAAAGAAAAAGAAACCTATTCTAAGTTTTAACAAGAGGATCAAAATAAAACTAAAACGAAGTTAATCCGCCCACTGGAACGTTAGCTACACTTTGTTGAATTTTGTGTCTTCATTTTTTCGTTTAAAATTAAATAAAAAACTACTGAAAACTACAGTAATTTTTCAAATGCTATCAGTTTATTCGTCTCGTCGAGTTCTATCTTTCAAAAGAAAAAGCATTGTCGTATGTCAACAGGTTCGCCAGAAATTTAAGAAAGTCGTTTGCATTTTCTATTTCTTAATCGTATTATAGCTTAACGCTACCGCGTTTGCTATGATAGATGAAATGATGGCGTTAGAATAATATTTGGCGACTTATCACCTGTACCTGGGCAATATTAAAGTACCAAAATGGTACCAGGAATATAAAAAGCGAAGTGGTTCGCCCGGAACTCTTGATGATAGTCACATGACTTAGGCTATTGTTATAGAAATTGTTTTAAAATACCTGGAGACAAAGACTCTGTACACTTAATTCCTTTTATTTTTAGCTTCTTTTCAAACGTTTAACTGGTCCTCTTTAATCAAACACGAAAACAACCATTGGATGTCTTAACAGCAACTGATTCGGCCTTAAATTTTTTAAATCAAAGGAAATTGAATGAAAACCCATTTACAGGGAAATCTGCACAGCTTTTTTCCGTATAATTCAATCTTCTATAATATTTTTTAAACCGATCAGATTAGCGTGTTTTAGATTCTGCGGTGTCTGAACAGGGGTTGGCGAGCGTAGCTTGCAGGGGGCAGAGCCCCCTAGTAATCTATATATTTAAAACACAAGTGTGTTTTTCAGTCATGTGCCCTGATCTTTCTGCTGAACCAATTTTACTAATATTTTTTTTTTAACTGAAAGCTGTTCATTTGTAGATGTGATCGCACTATCTGTTTTTTTTTTTTTTTTTTTTTTTTTAATATCCCCATTTTTATATTTTAATTTTAAAAGCATTTTATGAAATTTCTTCAAAATGGTGAAAATTAGATAGCTTTCATTATTGCAGACAAGAGAGAAATAATGAGGTATTTTTATCTTTATTCATGCTATTTTCTGATAAAAATTCAAAATTGTTGATAAAAAGTGTTGTCTATTGCTTAGTGGCGCAAAATTCCATTAGGGGCATAATATTATATTAGGTGAATAATAACGGAAAATGACATACTGCTTTTGAAAACACGCATTTTTCCTCATAAAATTTCTATATTTTTTTTCCTTCTGCATGTGTACTGATACTAAGTTTCAGACACTAGGCGAAATGCTTATTTAAGTGAAAATGAAGTCATATTTAAAAGAAAACGATCATTTTCTTAGATAAAACTAAACATTTTAACGCAAACGCGTCTAAAAAACATAAATTACGGAAATTTTTACTATCCGGAATTGAGTTTAGAATCTCACGTAAACACTGCGTCTGTTCACATAAAAAATGTTGCTGACAATCGTGACTTCAAGTTTTGAGTTAAAATGATTTTAAAATGATCAAATAAAATACAATTTTTTTAAAAAATGATGAATATGGATATGAGAAGTGCGTATGCAATTTTTGAAAAGGTGAAAATAGCTGTTTTTCGTTCCGGAATACCAAGCATAAGAGCCTCAATTGATAACCACATCCTAATGACTGATCTTTATTATATTTTACTGATTATGTATCTATCTATATTATAAAGAACAAACGTATCTGTGCGTAATGCTGACGTCATTTTGCGAATGGCAACACTTCACGATCAAATTTCGATCTTGAAATTTTCGCTACTGCAATTTTTTAATCTTCTGACTATCGTACATTTTCAATTTTCGTCGCATAGGGAAAAAATTTACTTTCAAATGCGATTTGTAACTGTATCTTAATTGATGTATTATGTTTTTAAAAATAATTTTTAAGCATGATTTTTTTAAGTTTATCTTATCACGTGCCGCTTTCAATACATAATAATAATAAACATTTTGCGCATAAAGCAATAGACGTTGTTCAGCATTTGTTTTTGACCATTTTTGCATAACGAAATTAATACTTCCTTTATAAACAAATAAAAGAATAATATTAAAAGAACACCCATCTAACATATTTGTGAAAGACAAATTAACGAAATTAATACTTTTTTTTATAAACAAATAAAAGAATAATATTAAAAAAAAAACATAAATCTAACATATTTGTAATCGTACAATTTAAATTTTTAGATCACGAAATAGGATGTTTTTTTTTTTTTTTCAAATGAAATTTATTTGCAAAGTTCATTTCAGTTTAATGATGGTGTATGGTTTTAAAAACAATTTTAAAGCATGAAATATTTTTTTTTATTTAATCTATATCGCGCGGAACTCGATTACGAAAGATTAATCCGTTTGCCCTTAAAACAAAATAAAGAGTTCATTTTCTTACGGCTAATATCCATTATAAAAACTTCCCTATGAATAAATAAATAAAATAATATATCTAAAACACAAATTTAACAGACATGTATAAGCTCTGAAATTATCAGAATATAAAAGGATGCCGTAAGTAGCAAAACCTTGGTCAAATAATTCTTATCATACGACTAATAAGAAAATATCTCTTTTGATAAATTTAAAAAATTTATTGCATATAAAAAAAAATTATTAGTTTTCAATTTAAAAAAAATGTTTCACTATATTCTGTAACCCGGGAAGCCCGGGTACGATCCCCTAGTCTATATTATAAAGGACAAACATATCTGTGCGTAACGCATACGTCATTTTGCGAATGGCAACACTTTGAAATTTGAAATAAAATTTTGGTTTTGCATTTTCTCTACTGCAAATTTTTAAACTTCTATGCATCACACATTTTAACTTTTTACACCGTCGTATAAGGAAAAAAATTCTCTTTTAAATGCTATTTGTTTGAAAGCTGTATCTCAATTTGTTTTTGAGATATTAATTTTTTTGTAGTTTTTAATACAAATTTTGTAATTGTGGCAACTGAAGTACTCCATTTATATTGAAAGCAAAGGGAAAATATTCATGGTTTATTATTTTTATTCATTATATCCTTATTGATGCCATTTTCACATTACAAATAAAAGAAACTTTTATATAATTTTTGAACAGAAAATGATGTCAGACATTAAATAAAACACGCATTCTTCTTCATAAATCAGCTACATTTTAATATTTTTACATTACGCTGATAAATGAGTTTGGGCGCTCGGCAAAATGATTCATTGAGTAAAAATGATATATTTAAAACAAAACGATCATTTTTTTTTTTTTTTTTTTTTTTTTTTTTTGATAAAACTAAATATTTGACCAATACTATAAATGGCGAATACTATGACAACTAAAGTCAAATTTCTGACATTTTTTTTCGCGGGTAGATTAGAACTTAAGGTTTGTGCGAATGTTCACATGAAAAGTTGTATCGGACAAACGTGACTTTAACTTTGGAAATGCATTCATTAATAATCTATTCTTTTGCGCGTTAAAATACTTTCAAATTGTGAATTTGAGTGGTGCGTATGTAAATTACGAGAATGTGAAAATTGTACAGTTTAGATTTTATGGGGGAACATTTTATGATGTTACAAAGCGAAATCCTTTTTACTGATTTTTCATCCCGTAGAAACAAACATAAGAGCTCCATCGATAACTTCATCATAATTACTCATCTTGATTACGTACTTGATACAGTTTAATTTTTCAATAATTTAAGCAGTTGAAGTTTGTAGAAATAATATTTTGGTAATTTTGGGTCTAAAATATTATTTGTTTTAAGAGTTAGACAACCAATGTAAGATGATTTTTTTGTTGTAATTATTTTTGTAGGTTTATTATAATTTCGATCTGACAGTTCCTTTCAAACATTTTAGTACGTCGAATTTCGACGGGTTGCAACTCGTTATAATAAAGAAGTAAAGTTTGTTTGTTTATTTGTAGGAGGTAATCTCTGAAACTACCGAACCTATTTCAAAAGTCATGGTATCAAAATGACGGTGTTAGTCCCTGTTCCAACATAGACTATATCTTATGTCCATGCCACTACCCCAAAGGGGGTGCAGGAGCAAAAAACGTTCTAAAAATGCGATTTTTGTGTTACTGAAGGCCCTAGAAACATGAAAATTTTTAGAGCCAGTCCTTCCTTGCAAATCGCATTGTTTTATCATAATTTCTTCCTTTTTTATGAGTTTTTAAAGTTGTAACGAACTTTTGGCTCACCCGGTACATTGTAAGGGTGTCCACTGTCAAAGGTGACCAATGAATGTTCTTAAACCGTTAGTCACAGACATATAGTTCCAGTTATAAAAAATATTTTAACCGTTTAGTGCGCAGCTTTGCATATATGCAAACAACAGTGTTTTGAATTTAAGATTTTTAAGATTTTTTTTTTATTCGTATATACCTAATTCACACCAGAAAATTAAACTAGCAATATGTGCTTTAATTAATCACAGACATTGCGTTTTTAAATAAAGAGATTTAAACCACTGAAACTTTCTGGTGTGAAGTGACATTCTCTGAACTACGCAATTTCTAGAATGTATTCTATCATGGGAATTAAAGGGTTAAATGCTAAGTTTTATAAAATAAATAATAATATAAAATAAGGTATTTGAAGACATACTTATTAAAATATTTACATTCGTAATTTGCATTATTTTAGCGTAAAACAGCCACACGGCAATAGTTTTTACTTATATTGCAGATGTGCAACAGAAGAAATGATTGACGTATTATATGAAAAATGTACCTCTGATTTTTTTTTTCATTATTTTTCCTGTGTAATAAATTTTTCAGAGAATCATATAGAATTTTTTTCGAAAAAAAAAAATAAAAAATCGCGCATTTAAGTGTTAAAAGGTTATAAAGTCGTTTGGACCAATAAAAATATTTCTTAAAAAATTACGAAATTGAATTTTTTATCCGGTCTCCGGTCTCTATTTAGTAAGAATTTCTTATTATTCTAACATGTATGACATGAAAAAAAAAAAAAAAAATCCACTCATCTAACACTAAAATTGACAGAATTATGTAACTTTGAATTGCATGACTTACGCATATTTTCTGCATCGTACACTAAGTGTTTAAAATATTAGAAGAATTTATTTCGCGTGTATCTGCACTTTAACTGAAAATAGTCACATTGCACAAGTATTGTGATAATGTTAATTTTTATTAAGTTTTTGATTGGTTAAAATAATTGTATTTTAACATATGTTTTATTTTGTAAAGAACTGAGACTGTTGCTTTTCATCCTTTCATTTAATAAAAACTCTGTTATTTTTTTCCACTTATATTTTCAGTGCAAGCAGTATATTTTGCTTTAATATGTCAGAATGAAAATAGATTTCAAATTTATTTATGGCTATTTCTATGAGTACTTGTTGTGTCTGTCACGAGCTACGATTTTTGGCTACCAGTATTTTAGAACGGAAAAATGTGACTTATTTTATCGGAGATATCTCATTAATTGAATAAAGCAAAGCAAACTTTTCGAAAATAACGGTGGCCAACGATCATAGCAATTATCAGCTACGTGACTTACACTACAAAACCCCATGGAATTACCCTTATATTGTTATGTTAATTTTACTATTAACTATTTTTTTTTAATCTGATGATTATTTATATTTCTGAAGATTTCTTGTAAATTTGTGAATGACCCCTATTTCGCAGTAAGAAAAGATGCTTCAACTTTAAACAGCTACTACTCGGTCAGTTTTAATCGCACAAGAATTGGATTTTTTTTTTTTTTTTTTTGTCTTAATTCTTAGCGTAATAAGATATTTTTACTAAATATAACTTATAGGAGAGTATGAATTTAAAAACTAAATTTCTAATAAAAATTAAATTTCGTAATTTTTTAACCCTAGAACGCTCCTCGTTCCGTACCTACGAATTAGTCCCTCGGGTCTAAAATGACCCATGCATGTTTCGCGCTTAAATTCGGCAATCTACAAGTAATAAATTTATTATTTTAATAACAGTTGACGAATACTAAAACAAAAAATAAATTATGACAGTACAAAGATGAAATATAAGTAAAAAGTACTTACAAAATCTTGTTTACAGGTACATCCAAAAAACACAAATAAATCTTTCAAATATTTAAATGTAATTATCCCGTATAACAGTTATGGCAAACTGTATTCAAATGCTTTTTGCATGTAAAGCAGTGGCATGTTACACACTTAAATGTACATTTATTGTCAGTTTTTTCGCATAGGTGACACCTTCCTCGCTTCTTAGCAATTTTCAATTCAGCTGAAATACTAGCAATTTCTTTACGAATTCGCTTCGCACTTTGAACCATCTGTTTGGAGAATAATCTTCTTATTATATTACACGAAATTTCACGTGATCACAATTTAAATCCAAGGTTGGGAGAGCTTAATTATTGACTTCACGATTCATGTAAAATCATATTAAGATAATAAAACATATTTCACAACAGAAAATAGCGATGGTGTTTTCAGTATAAATCCAAGTCAAGCACAGGATAATTAAAAACTTTGTATATTTACACTTATAAATATTTACAGTAGTTACAATGAAAACATTTGGATACTATTTCTTTAAAAACATGTAAATATTCCACACTGGGAATTCAAAGATTTCTTTTATATATTCAAGAATATTCATTTCTCCCTTTTCGGAAGATCAAGAAATACACAGCCAGTATGCTACTTTCGAGATTCACATTTAAACTATAAACAAGAGAAATGCTTTTAAAAACAATTAATACTTCAGAAACTATTTCTTCTAATAGAAGACCACGATAAAAAACCTATACGCAGCTTATTTATCTGCTGCGTTCAAGATTCACATTCACAAAACCAACTAAAAAAGGGAACAAAAGAAAAAATGTTTTTTAATATCAATTCTCTCAAACGTCACGTGATCCTTCGCGGCGCCCGCCTGGCTAAGAGAGGCCCGCGAGAGAAGATTGCAAAATATTCCACAAACTCCCCCCCGATGAACAAGGGTTCATCAAAATGGGGATTCAAATAATTAAAGTAGAAATAAAAATTATTCTAAAAAATTATCAGTTACACTTACATAAATACAATACAAATCAAAATATATACTTACATACTGGACTTCAAATAAAATAATAAACAATTTAAAAATTTTTGGTTGGCAGGTTTCTGCTACTAAAAATAGAAAGAACAATTTAAATCTATACAACTTTTTCTGGAATATTCAATACAAAAAAAAATTAAACAAGAAACATTTTTTTTTTAAGTGAAAAAAAATAATTTTTTTTTTTAAGTCAATAAACAAGAGAGTTCTTGAGTCTCTAATAATATCAGAGTTTTTTTTTTTTTCAGTTCTATTAATAAAAAAGTTCAGAGTTTTTTCACTTCTAAATTATACACAAGAATCAATAGGTCTTTTAATGATGTAATTATTTGCCTTTAGTTCATAAGACCTCATTTTTTTTTTTAAATCTCTGTCCACAAATACCTAACTTCCAGAAAGTTCTTGATACATGTTCATATGCATAAAAATCACATCATATATTTCAAAGTCAGAAGTTTTATTCTGGTCCGTGTAGTGAGCAGATTGTAAGTTGAGAAGATACTCATTTTTCAAGCGCTTCCAAAAATGATTCAGAAGAGTCTCGCGCAAACGGAAGCGTTTCACTAAGGATTCCTTGGTTGCAGGTAAACACAAGATATGTTTTAGAGGTGCTCTAACTTGTTCACCAGGGCGTGCGTTAGATTTCTTCCAGATTGCACGTTTGTTTAGGACTGATTTTATGCGCTGTCTAGATTTTGAAATCCAAAACTTTTCACAAGTTTGCACTAATGTTCTGGGCTCTATTGAATGAAAAACCTTTTCATGTGCATCTTTCACGACTATTTCAGTAAGTTTATGTTTTGCAGGAATCACAAGGGGATGTTTTTCATAACATGAGGAATCAGACTTTTGTAACCGTCCTCGTAGCAACAGCAAAACATCATCTGACAACATAGGATTTAACTGTAGAAGATTCGATTCTTTAGGGGTACTTTTGTTACATTTCAAGTATTTTGTAACTTCGGGAAAACTTTCTTTCTGCATTAGCTTAAACCAAAAAATTTCAACATGTAAAATTTTCTCAGCTGATAATTCTGAAAAATCTCTTTTCTCTATCTTTAATTTTATATTAGAAATAAGTCTAAATAGCCAAGCAGTTACTCGATACAATTTCTTTAGGGAGCTATATTTTTCAAGATTAAAAATAGGAATTTCATCAGCTTTATTTGTTTGAACAACACAAGAAATGGTTGCTGATTTTCGAGACTTCTCTTTAGAAACATCAGGTAATTGTGTAGCAACAATTTTAACGCTAGGGCACTGATCTTCGGGCAAGGAAAGAAATTCAGGAACATACACATTAGGGTTAGCACCAGGAAAAATATGCAACTGGAGATGCTCCTTTTCCATGATCAGGTTGCTAAAATACTGCCAGGGAATTTTCAAGTGAGCGAGATCAGGGATTTCTGAAAGCCAATTTTTCCAATCATTTTCTAGTTCACCAGAAACAAAAGGGGCAATAAATCCGGCTGAATCAAGGAACATAGTTGCAATTTTCAAAACATTGCGTTTAGTAGAAGAATCATTATTTAATTTTTCTAACAAGGGTCGTAATTCTAGTCCTAATTTATCTTCTGTATTGTTCCAGATCAATCCTAAAATTTTCAAGGAAGTATTTGGGGGTTCGAAACACGAAACAGGTATATTTTCATCATCTAAAACATTAGAATTCAAGTTAGGGACATGATACAAACATTCGTTTAATGATAGAGAATCACCATATTTGGAAGAAGCATCATAGACTATGCGCATTTTTGTTGTAGTTTTGTCGTCACGGATAACAGGTCTGTGTGGCATGTAATAGGAATTATTAGAATGTTTCTCGGTGCACAATTCTATTACACCCTCATTAAACTGCTCTAGCAAAATGGAGTTATATTCTTTAAATAAAGAATCGTTTTTCAAGAATTTATTTTCTAAACTAGAAAACCGCTTCTTTGCTACTTCAAGATTATTTCTAAGTAATTCGCGAAAATCTTTCCACAATAATTTTGCTTCATAACGCCCATTTACGAATTTTAGATTTTCTTTAAATTCTTTTATTACCTCATGATCGGTAATGTTCTTTTCATTGCTTTCAGCAATGCCAATTGATTCAAGATCCCAAAATGCTTTCAGTTGGGTATTTACATTTTCAACTGAAACACGCAAACAAGCTACTTCTTTTTTATTAGACTCTATTTGCCCTTGCACCGTATGACCGAAAATAGTTTCTGCAACGTATAATTCTTTTGTCAATTTTCCCTCGATTCCCTTTAATATTTTCCACAAAAAGTCAGACCCTAGCAAAATATTTATTTCCTGTTCAAGACCTGTATCAGCAGGCTTAAAGCCTCTTGTTCTCATTATGTCTAGAAGTTCTGGTTCTAGTGTTTTCACAGAAGCTCCAGTTATATTATCAACCACAAGTGCTTCGATATTTATCGAGTTAATAGGTTGCACAACACTGGATAATTCAAGAGAAACCACTTCATAACAAGATTCATAAGGGCGTCTCCGCCCAAAAGGATAAACTAATAAATTTTCTCTTCGCAATGGCTTCAATTTTAATTTTTGTACTAGAGATCTCTTCACGAAGCATTTTTCTGAACCACTATCACATAAAACGCGAGCCAACAAGCATTCCTTACCAGCAGACACAGAAACTGTACAAGTCTGCAATAATGTAGATTTATTTTGTTTATATTTTTGTTCTGACATCATAGATACAATTGCACCTTTCATTTCTTTTTCAGGATTTTCTTTTGCTGTTTCTTTAAAACAAAACAAAGTACTATGGGTAGTGTTACCACATTTGGAACAAGGGTTAATTTTTGTTCTACAATTAATTGATAAATGGGACTTGTAAAAGCATTTGTAACAGCGACCTTCTTTCTTTAATTTATATCGTTTTTGCTCGTCAGTGAATTCCGAACAATTTAGTCCTACATGATCAGAAGACTTGCAAAATATGCAAAACTGTTTTGTAGATGTATTTAAAGCAGCAGCTGAAGGTATATTTTTCTTTTGAGGAAAATTTTGATATTTACTTGAAGGATTTTCATATTTAGTTTTAGAATTTTCAAAAGCCTTTCTTTGGGAATTATTTACTAAATTAGTAGCTTCATGACATCTTAATTCCGTTTTAATAAAATTTATTAAATCGGTGACTTCACAGTCCTTATCGGGGTCACGTTTTCGATGGAAATCTAGTATCAAATTTTCGGGTAATAATCTCAGTAATAAGGGTAGTAATAAATGGCCATAGGAGCCTGATGTTACTCCTAACGCATCAAGATTTCTCATAGAAGTTTCGATATTATCATACAACTTTCTTAAAGAAATAACATTGTTAGAGGATTTCACTGGTTCAAGATTTAGAATTTTATTCATGTAACAGTTTCTGATATTTTCCCGCTTACCATACCTCTCTTCTAACAATTTTAAACAAGTAGAATAATTTTGATCTGTCAGTTCAAAACCAGATACAATATTATATGCAGGACCAGACAACAAGGATATGAGATATTGGAATTTTTCAATTTTTGATAACGATTCGTTTGAATCTATCGCACTAGTAAATAAATTAAAAAATTCTAAGAACTGGCTTGCATCACCAGAAAATTTTTCTATGTTAAGTTTAGGAAGCTTCACTGCCGAAACTGGTTTACTACCGATTTTTGAGCCGTTACTTGATTCTAGTAAAACTTTTGGTTCAGTTTCGATTTTACATTTTTTAAGCCTCATCTTAATTTTAAATTTCAAACTGGATATTTTTTCAGAATATTCTTCTACCGATTTTAGTTCTTTTTCATATTCAGTTTTTTCCTGAATTAGCTCATCCATTTCGGAATCAAACTCCTTTAGTTGAACTTCCTTTTCATTTACGAGCTCTAACGATTCCATTAAAGAATCGCAATCAGTTTTATCAATATCAACAGATAATAATGTATCACATTTTGTGATTAATTTCGTAATGGCTGCACGAACAGTAGCTCTTTTACTTTTAAGTTTATCTGTCTTATCCATGTTTAAAATTAAATTAAATTTTTAAAATAAATGATCATGAAAAATGCATATTTTCAAGAAATCAACAGTCATGCAGAATAATAAAGGTATTTCTTACCTTTTTTCCCGGTTGTTGAGGCACCAAAACATGGAGAATAATCTTCTTATTATATTACACGAAATTTCACGTGATCACAATTTAAATCCAAGGTTGGGAGAGCTTAATTATTGACTTCACGATTCATGTAAAATCATATTAAGATAATAAAACATATTTCACAACAGAAAATAGCGATGGTGTTTTCAGTATAAATCCAAGTCAAGCACAGGATAATTAAAAACTTTGTATATTTACACTTATAAATATTTACAGTAGTTACAATGAAAACATTTGGATACTATTTCTTTAAAAACATGTAAATATTCCACACTGGGAATTCAAAGATTTCTTTTATATATTCAAGAATATTCATTTCTCCCTTTTCGGAAGATCAAGAAATACACAGCCAGTATGCTACTTTCGAGATTCACATTTAAACTATAAACAAGAGAAATGCTTTTAAAAACAATTAATACTTCAGAAACTATTTCTTCTAATAGAAGACCACGATAAAAAACCTATACGCAGCTTATTTATCTGCTGCGTTCAAGATTCACATTCACAAAACCAACTAAAAAAGGGAACAAAAGAAAAAATGTTTTTTAATATCAATTCTCTCAAACGTCACGTGATCCTTCGCGGCGCCCGCCTGGCTAAGAGAGGCCCGCGAGAGAAGATTGCAGAATATTCCACACTGTTTTGCTCCTTGCCCTCTTGGAAGATTTTCTCTGGTCTCCATATACTTTTTTACAAGTTTTTCACCCAAGTTTTCCAACAAAAATTCTTCGTCTATAAGGACAGTCTTTCTTCCACGATTTATTTATTTTGCAATAAAGTACAAAAGCGTTATATGCAGATATGTCTAAAATATTACAAAATACAACAAATGGCCAACGATTTGTTTTCCTTTTTGTAGTGTAAGTAGCTACCATTTTGTCCAGCGTATCAACTGCTCCCTTTGTTTTATTAAAATCAATGATGATCTCTGGTTTTCTTTGAATACTTCGTTCAATTATTTCTTTCTTATGCAATATGCTTTGAAGAACAACACATTTTTTTTTTTTTTGAATGTAAGACACAAGCGTTGTATCTTTAGTAAACGCGAATGTTGAACTGTATCTTTCTTTTCCTTTTGCTTCTAAAATTTCTACAGGAATAGATGATTTATTTTTTCTTATTGTACCAATCATTGTTATATTTCTTTTTAGTAACATTTGACCCAAATCATAAGATGTAAAGAAATTGTCACAAGTTATATTATGTCCTCGTAAACCATATGATAAGTCCAAAACTACTCTCAATCCTTGATTTCTTTCGGGTGCATTTCCTGGTTGTTTTCCTAAATATGGCTGGATATTCCATACATAGCAAGTGCCATTATCGCACAAAATCCAGAATTTTATACCATATTTAGCGGGTTTGTTAGGCATGTACTGCCTAAAAGGACACTTTCCTCTAAAAGCAATAAGTTGTTCGTCTACCGTTACATATACTTCTGGATTGAAAAGATTGGGTAAAATTTCTACCCATTTATCCCATAATTCTCGAATTGTGGCAAATTTGTCTTTTGATCTTCTTCGTTGTCGAGTTTCCCGGTCATCAAATCGTATTACTCTTGATATTATTTTAAATTTCTTTAGAGACATTGTAGCTCTAAACAAATATCTTCCCTTGAATTCATCCCATAGACTTGTTGTTGATTCATTGCTTGATTTGTACACACCTGCGAGCACTAAAAGGCCTATATATGCATCCAAATCTACGATATTTAGATCAGTCCAATTTTCTCCATATACACGTTTTCCCTCTAAATTCGTATAATTTATTATCATGGTTTTCAAATTATGGGGAGAAAGCAGTTCAAAAGCGCTATATTCGTCTTCTATTCGTGCTCTTGAAAATCGAGTTGAGCCAGGGGTTAGTTTCAAAATATTACTGCTTTCTAATCGACCAGCACTTGGATATGGCTTTGCATGCCACATTATTTTTTCATCTCTGGACTTCATTATCTCAGGTACTTGATGTATAGTATCTATTTCTTCATCTGATGAAGAATAATTATCAATAGATACAGTGCCATCGCTACGACTTTTTATTGGTGGGGGAGAGAACCTCAATTTGCCAAGTCAAATTTCAGTATTTGCCAACTCATTTTACAATTTTGCCAACTTACCACAGTTAGAAAATGTAATATAGTTCTTATTTGTTAAAAGTTTAATAATATTCCTAATTAGTTTTGTAATTTTTACCAAGTCTATCAGAAATAGAAAATATATTGTAGTTTTTATTAAAGTTTAAGAGAAATTTGCCAACTAAGTTTGTAAATTTGCCAAGTGTAATAACATTCAGGAATGTTCGGGGGGGGGGAGGCTCCCCCCCCCCCTAGCGAAGCCCCTGAATAGATATCTGATTCTCTTCTTCCGAAACAGCTTCCTCCAAATCAGACAAATTTTCATCATCTGTGTATCCTTCCATGAAAGCGAAATAAAACTTTCATATAACGAACAATAAATGCACTAACGTTCTTCTCAAATAAATATTCGAATTGATTCTAAAAGGTGAACTTTTTACTTCTAGCTGAGAGAAAAACAACAAACAAAATGAATTTCCGCTATGATTTGACCAGTTCCAGATGTCCCATAACTTCATTCCCTCTTCGATAATTCTACCCCTTTTTTCCCCCTTACCTTTTTTGCAGCTGTACAGCAGAAATAAAACAATATCGGCGTTTTCAATAAACTATGTGAATGTATTTGTATGCTTGGACAAAAAAGGCCCGAGGAACAGATTAAGGTGTTTTTTTGTTGTGTTAAAACTAAAAGTCGCATTAATTTAAAATTTTAGTATGTTTTAGTTAAAAATAAATCAGGAAAAGTCATTGTATTTCAGAAAATTCTTATGAGTAGTTTTTGAGTAACACAAGCTTAAACATGTGTATGGGTCTAAAAAGACCCGAGGAGCTTTCTAGGGTGAAGAAATGTTATTACCTACTCAAATCGCTGTAAAAATACCTCTTTACCTCATTTAAAACATTTTTGTACTTAGAACTACATGTGTATGATTAACGGTTTAAGAATTAGCCATTGAACATCGCTGAGAGTGGAGTTTTTCGGCAACCATTTGCCGCAATTCACGATAATCGATGAATTTATATTTTTTTAACCAAGGGGTGGGGGGGGGGGGCGATTCGCGCCTATGAAGAGGTATAAACACCACTTAGATGACACATTTTGATTTTCAAGGATGTTAAGGCTCTTCAAATTTCTGAAGGCGATCCTTTTTCAGAGATTACTCTCTTCCAGAAATCTGATATTAAAAAATAGATGTGATTGTTATGTTTTTCAGCTACGGTAATTGGTTCTTGCGTATTTTTTAGTGCTGAATCCAAAAATGACCTTTATTTTTTACCATACCATCACGTCAGGATTTTTCACAAATCGCAAATTTTTAAATAGTCGAAATATTGCGAAAATCTGCTGCTGTAAAATAGACGTAACTTTTTTTCATAATAACTTATTCATTTTTTTGCTTATACTATGGATTTTTACAGTTAAACATGTAAAATATTGTGTATTTAAAATCCTTATAATTTTATTCCATGCGTGGAAGTTTCTTTGAACCGCTCATGTTCTGCTTCGCGCTTTTCTTTTAATCTTCTCCATGGGGTTCATCTCGGTATCCTCTTTTATTTTGGCGGTTGATAAAGCTGGGAAATTTGTGGCAGATGTATTTAAAACATTTACCTTCTTTTGTTGCTGTACTTACAAATTGCTTTGAGAGATTTTCGCTATTTTTAGCCCCCGGTACGGTATGCTATTTCTTTCTCCCAGCTTATTTTGTGACATCTCCAAAAAATAACGTTACCTTACAGAAGCCAGCCGTGAAACAAAGCAGTACGATTAAATACTCTATAGCAATTTTTTAAACTTCTAAGCATCGCATATTTTCAATGTTTATACCGTCATATTCGAAAAAAAGTACTTTATAATGCAATTTGTTTGAAAACTGCATCTCCATTTATTTTTGAAATATTATTATTATTTTTTTTTTTTTTTTTTTTTTTTTTTTTTTTTTGTAGTTTTTAGAGCCATTTGCTTAATATTGGCAACGGAAGAACTCCATTTCTGTAGAAAGTGAAAGAAAAATAGCAATTATATCTTTTTGCTGCCATTTTCCCATAAAAACTGAAAATAAAAAAGTTAAAATACGTGCTATTTTCAAAAAATATAAATGAAAGATTTCTCATAAAACAGGGAGCTTTAAGAAACTAAATTTCATTTTAAATATCTATAATGATAATACAAACAAATGAAGGCTTGTGAATCTTTAGATGGCCGATTTTTTGTCGAGTTTTTTGAATGACGAAATCTCTTTTTTTGTGTGTGTGTGAGTGTATTATTCAGCGATAGTGACGTCTTAAGCATACTTTACTGTAGATGTTGTTTAACACTGGATCGCAAATGATGAATTCTTCAGCGGATGTGGATGGCGTCACTTTATGTAAAATAAAATCGCATGTTGTAAGTCTTAAAATTGAACTACAGTAGAGCCCCGATTATCGGAGTTTCCGCATTCACCGTCCTATTTTCTTCTGATGAACTGATAGCTTCCATTTTTTTTTCCAAAATAAAATTATAGCCATTTTTCCCCCCATTCTGACCAGAAAATCAGAGTTCTAACTTTTTACGACTGCTCTTTCATCTTCACCTAACACTTCATTTATAACGACTGTTTCATAATAATAGAAGCCATCCGTCCATCAGAAGAAAATGATCCATTCCAAAGGTATAAGTTCGATTAACTCGGATAATCGGGACTCTACTGTATCTATATTTATATACATATATTTTTTTTGTCATCGGGGGCGACACTAAATTCTGAAAAGCAGAATTCCTGTTTTCTAGTTTTACTTTTTAATTTTGAAATTTACGATTTGCGAAAATCGTGACGTGATGGTTAAAAGTAAAGGTCATTTTCGCATCCAGTGCTAAAAAAATACATCAAAATCAATTACCAAATGTTAAAAAACACAATCATCGCAGGCTTGTGTTATTAATGTTGTTCACTATAACTAAAAGAACAAAAAATAAGATAAATAATTACCATAGTACAAGAGTAAAAAGAAAAAGAAAAAAAATAAGACATTTAATAAATAAATTCTGTTATAACGTTTTTAATTTTACGACCTAATAAGTAACAATAAACCATATTTTGAGAGGGCGCGATTATATAATAAGAGTGTTGGATAACCGAGTGTTTCGGTTAATCGGACGTCGGATAATCGAAAGTCTGTAACATTTTCAAATCGCATTAATTATTTCATATTCATTTAAAAATTAACTGCAAGGAATGATTTGAGCAACAGCAATTATGACTACGTTGATTATATGTCACTCGGGATCGCCCCTCCCAAAACGATTCTCTGGATCCGCCCCTGGAGTGGACACCTTGTATATTCGTTCATTTTTATTTTATTCTTTCAAAAGAAGAAATTATTGTAATCGAAATTTTTTTCGACTTCCGATTTTCGACAAATTTGCGTGTTTTAACCCCTTAACGCTCGAATTAAATTACGGTTGAATAATTCAAATTGCTTATTGGCACCACTTTTATGAAAAAGAAATATTCACCTTATTTAATGACAGTAAAAACGTTACCAAAATATACCCAATTAAACTATTTTATAAAACTGGTGGGAATCAATTTGTTAAAAGACACAGCCCGAGAATATGACGGGAGCGAGAATTAAGGGGTTAAGGGGTCAGAGATCCCGAAAAACATGTTTATACAAAAAGTCTGTCTGTCCGTCCGTATGTCCGCTTTGTATCATCGAAAAGTGTATGAAGTTATGCATGGAACTGAACCACATTTGTTGTATATATTTTTGGCTATGGACAGCAGGTCCTCCTCAAATTTGGAAATATTCCGCCGGAAAAGGGCGCCGTAATAGCGATTTTTGTGCCATTTTCATTATCGCACCATCGAAAAGTGTATGAAGTTATGCATGGAATTGAACCAAATTTCATGAATGTTTATAGCTACGGCAAGCAAGTCTTCCTCAAATTTGTAAATATTCCGCCGAAATGGGGCACCGTAATAGCAATTTTTGTGCCATTTTCATTATTGTATAATCGAAGAGAATATGAAATTATGCATAGAATTGATTCAAATTTCATATATATGTTTTTGACATTTAGAAGTAGGTCCTCCTTGAATTTGGTAATATTCCGGCGGAAGGGGGAGCTATAATAGGGATTTTTGTGTAATTTTCTCGATTTGTGGCACTTCAGCGGCTCTTGAAGCGACGAGAACTTTGCATCCTTCTAAGCCGATTATTCGCAAACAACTAACGTACAACAGAATAACGTAGACTATTTATTTTATTAAATGTCATGATCGAGATTAATTCGTTTTAACTCCGATTAATTGTCTGAAGCAGAAATTTAAGATGAAAATCAAAGCTGGTACACTGTTAAAAATTTTGTGGTAGGTTGAACCAATTTTTGGTGCTCCAGTAGCTGCCACCATAAGATGGTGAAATCTTGAACCAACATTTGGAGCTAAGGTGCAATCGGAGTTCCAAATCTTGAAGTGAGATTTCACCATCTTATGGTGGCAGCTACTGGAGCACCAAAATTTGGTTCAACCTACTACAAAATTTTTAACAGTGTATAGTATTGAAGTAATAATATTGAAGTATTAACATTTTTTACTACTTTTTGAAATATTAATATACACTACTGTGCGAATTAATTGCGACAAACAAAAAAATTCTCATAAATGTTGTTTAATTGGTACAGGTTAACTTACATGCACTGTATAGCAATCTAATACGAAATATGTCCTCCTCTAGCTTGAATGAGATCCACACGCTTTGGCATGGATTCCACTAAATTAGAACATATATTTTTGATCTCGTCAGCACGAAACCAAACTTTTATAACATTCTCAATTATTCTTTTCTTTGTTGAGCAGTCCATTTTACTCACACGTCTCTTTACAATGCTCCACAAATTTTCGATGGGATTTAAATCCGGAGGATTACCAGGCCAATCCAAAACCGTTAATTTCTGTTCTTGAAAAAATTTCTTTGCTAGCTTAGAATTATGGCATGGAGCAAGATTTTGTTGACAAATACCGACACCACCGGCGAACATTTGCATCATAGGCTTAATTTTTCTTTCTATTACAGAGATGTATTTTTTAGAGTTCATGATCCCTTCAACTGGTTCTAAGCTGCCAGGTCCTCCAGAAGTAAAATAACCCCAAAACATGTGTTTCTGAGGGTGCTTAACTGTTTGCGTAAGATGTTGTTCCCTGATGGGTTCTCCATCACTTCGCCTGACAAATCTTGGTCGAAAACCCTGTACAAAAAAATGCGTTTCGTCACTGAATACAACCTTTTTCCAGTCTTGTGCAGTCCAAGATTGATATTTCCTGGCGCAACCCAAACGTTTTCTCTTCATTGCACGGGTTAATAACCGTTTTTTGATTGGTGTTCTTGCAAATCTCCCAGCTTCAATAAGCCTTCGTCGAACTGTCGATGAATCCACGCTCACACCAGTAGCTAATAATTTTCTCTGAAGATCTGTACTTGTTTCGCGAGGATGCATTTTACTTTTTCGTACAAGAAATTTGTCTGTTCGAGATGTGGTCTTGCGTTTGCGTCCACATTTATTCTTTCGTTTTGGAGACACTGTCCCAAAATTCTTTTGCTGATTAATAATCTTAGAAACACTGGATTTTCCAACTCCAGCTGCTGCAGCCATATCTTTCACAATCATAAAGGTATGCTGTGTAAGGGTAACAATTCTAGTCCTTTTCCTGGGAGTGATATCCATTTTTTAAATACACGTCAGAAGCAAACAGTTCACACAATCGACCACTTCTTACAGCAACTGAAGGGAAATATTTTTGACATGTCGTGATCACGTGGTCAAACCGGTTTAGACTAGTCAAGGGCAGTCGCGCGTTGTAAGAAAATGCAGTTGAAACCGGTTTGAGGCAGAAAATCCTTAAGAAAGGAACAATTTTCTTTAAAAACATGTTTGTCCCAATTAATTCGCGCAGTAGTGTATATGACATTGAAGAAAGTTTTGAGATTGTCACATCCAACTAGTTTAAAGAAACTTTGAAATAAAATACCCTCTGATTATTACTAATTTATCATTATTAATAATCAAGTTTGTGAATTGAGTTTTAAAATTTGCGAAATCACAGTATGCACCTTCAAATGAAGGGAATGGAATTTCCGGGAGGCGTACTTTTTATTAGCCCCCGATATGCTATTTCTTTCGGGCAACAATTAAACTCTCTAAAAAACAACGTTCCGTTATATAAGCCAGCCGTAAAACAAAGCAGTTGTATCATTATGCGGTTAAATACGGATAATATCTACTGCAATTTTTTAGTTGTTACTTTGTAGTTTACTTTTTTTGTAGTTTTTCATCCCATTTCTTTAATGGTGGCAACTGTAGAAAGTAAAGGGAAAATAGTTGGAAAATAATAGATTACTATTTCTTTTTGTTGCCATTTTCTCATAAAAACTGAAAAAAAATTGTAATTAAAACACGTACTATCTTGAAAAAAAGTAAATGAACGATTTCTGATAAAACATGGAGCTATTATAAACTATATTTAATTTTAAGTATCTATATTAATATTAAAAACAAATGAAGGCATATGAATCATTAGTTAGCCGATTTATTTTGTCGAGTTTCTTGAATGACGATATTGTGTGTTTTGGATTTGTGTATTATTCAGCGATAGTGACATCCTATGCTTACTTTTCTATAGATGTTGTGTAAGACTTGATCGTAAATGTGGAATTCTTCAGAAGATGCAAATGACGTCATTTGATATAAAATAAAAGGGTGTATTTTAAGTCTTAAAACTTAAATAAGTTTTTCAGAAGGACATTACTTTCACTCCAGCGGCTTTGGAATTCTTTACAGGTGGAAATGTTTCCTTTTGAAAATAATGTAATTGAAATCACACACTTATAAAACGGAAATTTTTACAAACATTTAGAGTCTCTTTAGAGAATAACAGTGACCTTTAGGTTAAAATAATATTTGTTTGAGAGTTAGACTAACTAATATAAAATGCATTTTTTATTGTAACTAATTTCGTAGATTTACAATAAATTAATGTAACAGTTCCTTCTTAAACATTTTCTTTCGTCGAAATCCGACGGATCACCTCGTAATAATAATAATTTTTCTTTTCTGATCGAGGGCGACACTAAATTCTGTAAAAGCAGAATTCCTGCTTCCTGTTTGTGTTTTAGTTTCATTTGATATTTCATTAACATAAATTCTATGAAAAGAAAACTATTTCAGATACCTGTCAAAAGTTTGCAAACCCAGAACAAACACCAATTCACACAATAACTCACGCTGCATCCACACTACATGAAATAATGGTTCCAACTGCACTCTGCTATCTCATATCAACAAGTGGCGCCATCTACAGTCCTGTCTGTCAGTCTTCAGCACCTCCCATAGCCACTTGCGGAGAGGGACCCATATGTACACCTGTACCCATTTTTACACCTTCTCCTATACATTTGTAATACTAGACAACAGGATTTCTGCTTTTTCAGAATTTAGTGTCGCCCCCGACCTTTTTATTACATCATTTTCTTCTGGTGGACTGGTGGTTTCTATTATTATGAAACAGCCATTATAAATGAGGCGTTAGGTGAAGATGAAAGTGCAGCCGTAAAAAGTTAGAACTCTGATTTTCTGGTCAGAATGGAAAAAAATGGCCATTTTTTTTTTCAAAAAAAAATTATACGCTTCATTTATAATGGCTGTTTCATAATAATAGAAGCTACCAGTCCATCAGAAGAAAATAACTCGATTAAGCGGGACTCGGATAATCGGGACTCTACTGCAAAACATATTTCAATTTTAAGACTTAAAGCACACACTTTTATTGTATGTAAAATGACGTCATTTGCATTAATATAGATACTTAAAA